>UELW01000667.1:2449130-2967207 GCA_900490495.1 Danionella dracula
GCCAAGTACAGTTTTTTTTAAATCTCTCTATGTGCAAGTGTGTAGAAACGTCTGTGGATGTTTGTGTGCTCTAGATCATTCCTAGGAAGGGAAAACATTGCTATTGACTCTGTGTAATAGTTTGTGTCTGTTTTTGTGAAACTTGTACTTTGACTAAAGGCATAATGTTTTTGCTTGCTGTAACCAAAGGGTGCATTGAATGTACTGGTTACATTTACACTAATCGTTGGGCACAATTTAGTTTGTTTATCTTACTGAATAATTGTAAAGAATAGTGTTATATTGCTTTATTTATTAGCATTTTATTATTACAGTTTGAATAAAACTTTAAACATAGGGTTTCTGTAGATCAAATCTGAATGTTTCACATGACCAATACAAGACTACCAAATGGCTGAGATAAGAGCCTTACGTGACTGAGACGAGAGTTTCTCGAGGCCAAGACGAGAGCTCTACCTGGCCGTGACAAGAGCTCCACGTGGCCGAGACAAGAGCTCCACGTGGCTGAGACGAGAGCTCTACCTGACCATGACAAGAGCTCCACGTGGCCGAGACGAGCACTCCACCTGGGCGAGATGAGAGCTCCACCTGGGCGAGACGAGAGCCCCACCTGGGCGAGACGAGAGCTCCACCTGGGCGGGACGAGAGTTCCACTTGGCCGAGACGAGAGTTCCACCTGGCCAAGACGAGAGTTCCACCTGGCCGAAACAAAAGCTCCACCTGGCAGAGATGAGAGCTTCACCTGCCCGAGACGAGCGTTCCACCTGGCCGAGATGAGAACTCCACCTGGACCAGTCCGAGACGAGAGCTCCATCTGATCAAGAGGAGCGTTCCACCTGGCTGAGACAACAGGTCCACGTGGCTAAAACTAGATTTCCACCTGGCCGAGATGCGAGCTCCACCTGGCCGAGCCGAAAGCTCCACCTGGCTGAGATGAAAGCTCCACCTGGCTTAGATTATAGTTCCACCTGGCCGAGACGAGGTTTCCACCTGGCCGAGACAAGATTTCCACCTGGCCGAGACGAGAGCTTCATGTGGCTGAAATTCATGTGATCCAAACAAGATAATTATGTTACAAAGATAAGATCGTCGTGTGACAGAGACAGCAAGCGTTTCAAGGTGCATCTGGGGCTTATTTTAAGTCGAACTTCTCTTGCACCCTAGGCTGATCTGATTTTTTTTTTTTTTTTTTTGTCATTAACCACTAAATTAGTTCACACTTATAAATTCAGCACCCAAACAAACAAAATACACAAGAGTAACTTGTCTTTTTAGTTAGCCCGTCATTCTTTTGTCGTGTTTTCCTTACCCCTGGTCAGTGCCTGTGAATACAAATACTCTCCTTTATTCTCCCTTTATTTGTGTTCTCCGTCACAGCTGTGTGTGTCTGTGTGTGAGGTCTTTGATAGCATATCTGTTAGCTTCGCCCTCAGGCAAGAAGCCGGTGTATCAGAGCAGGTACAGGCCAGATCCTCACACACACACATACACCGACGTCTTGTGCTAAATGCCCCCTGGCACTCAGTATGATCATTGAGAGCTGCTCAATGGCTCTGACAATGTTGGCAGTTGAATATTTCCTCTGCATGAAAACCGCACATGGTCACTCTCTCTCCTCTATGCTCTTGGGTTGCTCAATTGGTATTCTCATTGTATTTGTGCAGACAATCAGCATAATGACATCCAAACTGTGTGAACGAGAATTAGGTTATCAGCACCTAATACAAATATAACATAAAATATATAATATATAACATGAAAAACAGAAAAATGGTTTTATTAACGCAAGATGGAACTTTAGCAGCTGTATATTTCATTTGTCAACCATGGCATATTTAAGTTGTTAAGTAGTCGCTAAGACAATCCAGGTTGAGCGAAACCGTGAACTGTGGTTTGGTGTGCTTGAATGCGCTGAAAAATGGTTTCTTATGTTGCACAAGGATACATAGAATGATTTGACTGAGGCAGCACTTCATGTGGTATATTGGCAGGCCAATCAGAATCGAGTTTTCAGACAGACAGTGGTGTAAACCCCGATATTTCAACACAAACTGTTTTTGCTAAGGAAGCTATATTAAGAACCAAAGTTTTCCAGGTGAAAGGACTCTTAAAGGAGTTCCTGGGAATCGTATTTCTGATTAGTACTCTGGTGATAGGTTTGCTTTCAGGTGAGTATAATCTCAATTTCTTTGAGCCTGCACTCTATCTAGGTATTTCTGCATATACCCGCTTTTTACACTTTACAAACAAAAACTTGTAAAAAAAAAAAAAAAAAGGTTTATCTTACAGATAAAGTTCATCTCATCTTCTTCCGCTTATCCGGGACGGGGTCGCGGGCACAGCAGTCTAAGCAGGGATGCCCAGACTTCCCTCTCCACAGACACTTCTTCCAGCTCCCCGGGAGGGATCCCGAGGCGTTCCCAGGCCAGCTGGGAGACATAGTCCCTCCAGCGCGTCCTGGGTCTTCCCCGGGGCCTCCTCCCAGTGGGACATGCCCGGAACACCTCCCCTGGGAGGCGTCCAGGAGGCATCCGGAATAGATGCCCAAGCCACCTCAGCTGACTCCTCTCGATGTGGAGGAGCAGAGGCTCTTCTCCGAGCTCCCCCCGGGTGACGGAGCTTCTCACCCTATCTCCAAGGGAGCGCCCAGCCACCCGGCGGAGGAAGCTCATTTCGGCCGCTTGTATCCGGGATCTTGTCCTTTCGGTCATGACCCAGAGATCATGACCATAGGTGAGGGTAGGGACGTAGATCGACCGGTAAATCGAGAGCTTCGCCTCTCGGCTCAGCTCTTTTCCCGTTTCTGTTTGCGGATGATGTTGTCCTGTTGGCTTCTTCGGGCCTGGACCTCCAGCGTGCGTTGGGGCGGTTTGCAGACGAGTGTGAAGCGGCTGGGATGAGGATCAGCATCTCCAAGTCTGAGGCCATGGTTCTCGACCGGAAAAATGTGGCCTGCCCTCTCCAGGTCAGTGGAGTGCTCCTGCCTCAGGTGGAGGAGTTCAAGTATCTCGGGGTCCTGTTCACAGATAAAGTTATTACATATAAATTACAGATATTCTGTTAAGTTTTGAAAATTGTAAATTTAGGTTTTGAGTTTAAATGCATTATTTTATTGATCCATAATCATATTTATATGTACAAATAACAAAACACAGAGTTGTTTACCATTTTATAAAAGTTGTTTACAAATATTTTGACCTTTGTTTTATATTGAAACAAAACCATTAAAAAAGTTACACATTTTACATTTAATTAACTGTAACGGTTCTACATTTAAGTTTTTCCCAGGTATTTCAAAGCAGGCTTTACTTTCACATATTTGAGAGTCTCAAAAATATGACTGTATCCCTTTCATAACTAATAATATAACAAAACTTTAATTAGACAGTATTATATATTTTTTCCAAATACATCTTACATACCCTTACTGTAAAAGTGCATTATTTTAAGACATTTTCTTATGTAGGGCTAAACTTTATTTCAAGACCTATAGCCAGCATACAATCAAATAAAGGATATTATTTTAGATTTTAGTTAATTTATACTTGATTAGAGAACATTTCTGTATTATCAGAGCTAGTTTAACATTGTCTAAACTGTGTGTTCCAATGTGTTTGTGCTGAAATGAAAAAAATAAAAATCAGTGTTCCATTGGACTGATGCTCTTGTCCTCATTCACTCAAGTCATTGATTTTTTTTTTCGGCTGTGATTTTATTGGTGTGAGGGAGTGTGTTCATGCCTGCTTGTTCATTTGTATGTGAGTTTAATTGTTGTTGGAGCTGGTGTGAGCACACTGGGGGAACCGGGACTAGTGTCAAGCTTCTGACCCTCAGAGAAGAGTTTGTTACTGCCCTCCGTCTCCTCCATCTCCTCTGCTCTACAGTGAAAGTACAGAGGCAAGGGTTGTTCCTCTGGAATGACCATGACATCTGATAGTTCATAAAGATTTGTTGATCAAGTATGATACTTTTGATCAGGTGAAAATAATATTTTTTACAATAATTTTCAATTTCAAAGTAGCTTATTTTTCCTTCAAAGGTGTAATTTAATTTTTTTTTACCATGTACTTCAGAATAGGGGCTTAACTTTAGTTTGCTTCCCGGCTAATTTGGCAGTTAAGGCTTATTTAATGCAGATTTAGCCTTCACTTCAACAGGTTATTTGACTTTTAATAAAGTATTTCATGAGACATGGCTTTAAAAAAATGGCACTAATCTTTCAGAATGTACTCATTCTCTATGCCACACTGGTTTCATGCAACACACTAGAGGGTTTTCTAAATGCTTGGACAAACACAAATTTCAAGCAGGGAAAAACAGACAATGTCAAAATTTTAAGAGATACATTAGCAGCTAGCTAAAAAGTTAAAATCATGAGCTGAAGAGTTTTAAATCCGCAAAAAAAAATATGTGTAATAAAATTTATTTTGTGAAAAGGTTAAAAAAAACATGTTTCCTCTTTCATTTTATGTCTCTCTTGCCAGGTCCCAATCTGAACACTAATTACTACACACTTAAATTAGACTAATTTTCAGAAGATAATCTACATACGGTTTAGTTTGTAAGACATGTCTGTGCCCAGTCTGAGATTCACTAAAACAGCGGTGTTGTGGTAAAGTGCCTAAAAAATTCCTCAAAAAACATTTTATTTCCTGGCCGAAACCAGAGAAAGTTTTGACAAACACTACCAGTAATCTGACCCGTTTAGAGAAATAAGATTTGAAAGTTCAAGAAGTTTTTATTTTGGTTCAGTGAAATGCCTTTTTCTGTCAAGTTTCCATTTAGATTAAGTTTACTACAGTTCACTTGTCCTTGTTTGTATATCTTAATTCTGAGAAAGTCTATGCTGTTAATTGTTCTATGCAATATTTATATATATATATATATATATATATATATATATATATATATATATATATCCAGTAGGTGAGATCTGCAACATGGAACATGGAACAAGCTTGCATCATGAGACCCTTGTTGCACAAAAAAAAATTGTTAAATGTGCACTGCAGATTCTCACAGTAAGTAGTACAATATCTATATTTCTCTACTAGTGTTTCACATAAGGATCAAAAATAATAATAATAGGCAGGCATGGGCTAAAAATATGTCCCACTCCATCTCTGTCTTGGACAGATCATTTCACAAAAATGAAATCAAGCAAAAGTAAACTCAAATACTTCTGTTGTGCCGCACAAATGTCATTGGCTGCTGCGGCAGAGTCCGATCAGGGATTGATTGTCTCTCACACACACTCTAGTTTTCCCAGCAAGTTAATTTCAGGTGACATTTCCAGCATGGACCTGTGGACTCTGATGCTCACACTGAAAAAACAAACAAACCCAAAACAAGCGTTGATGCAATTCCTGTTCAGTCACACGACTAAATGTAGATCTCCATCCGTCTTCAAATCCACAAACACAATTGTGCCAATCCTACAAAATGAAACGAAGCGTCTTACTCTTTCCATTCCTCATGAGGTGGTTCCCCGGGGCCCTCTGAGAGGCCTGCTCAATCCTCTCGAATATTATCTGAGAGCCAGTGAACTCTATTTGGGAATTGGTAAGAGCGCAGTGTGAGAGAAATGAACTGGGGATAGAACAGGCCGGCAAATTCCATTTCACATCTGAAGTGGCAGAGCTGCAGAGAGATCATTTGGTTTGGAGTGAGTAAATACTGAGGAGTCCATCGCTCACCCTGACTCACGCGTGTGTTTGAGAGAGGGAGAGAGAGAGAAGCAGAGAGAGAGAGAATGAGGCAAAGACTACAAAACACCAAGGTGCATTAAGGTACTCGAAAACACTGAGTGCTTTAAAAATGTGACTATCAAAAAATTGATTATTTCAGAAATGTTTTTGTGTGTTTACATGCAAATCTGTAATATAGCTTCTTATAAAAATTGCATTCATAGACTTCGTTTAGGAATCTTGGCTGTAAATTTTTCACAAGCTATTCTGGCTGTACATCTATAGATTTTCAAATTCTATCTCATAATTTCTTGCCTTTCAGTAAATAAAGCATCAAAAAAACTATCGTCGTTCCTGTCTAAAGGTATGTCCCATGTGTCAATTTTAAATACATAGTACTAATAACAGGAGTCAAAGAGAAAAGAAAACTTTTCCATGTCTAAAAAAAAATTATCTTTTTTGGCATTTCTTCAAAGCAAAGATTATTAATTATATTAATAGTATAGAAGATAATATTTAATTTTTAAAGATACTTTAGAGTTGCTAAATTGATTAAATAAACTGCATTTTTATAGTTTCAATGTGATTGCTAGATTGAAATGAGGACGCATTAACAGACTTTAGAAAATCAGAAAATTATAAACCAGTTTAATTTAGAGCAACCAATTTATCTATTTACTTTTTTTTGGCTGTTGGAGAAAAAAAAACACACACAAGGAGAACTGAGAGAAGCGGATCCCCCATAGAGAAGCAGATGCGGGTGGTGCATGTGAACTATGAATAAAAACTAGACAAGTAATTTGATGAAAAAAGGAAAAAGACAGAAGCAAGCAAAATAAAGCTCTTCTTTTACTTTTCTGATCAGAGTGGATGTAATGCTTACTTGTCGTTAAGAAAACAAAGCATCAAAACAAAATTAAAAATATGCTGGCCCTTAGTGCTTGTGTGTCCACTCGAAAAACACAATTCTATTGATGGAATTCACAGACAAAAGAAAGCAATCATTTAAGTTTTTTAAATAGCTTTTTTTGTGATAGTTTCAACTGAGGGTCAAAAGCTGATTTAATGAATAATAAATCTAACATAATAGCTTGTTTGATTAGTAAGTTGTAGATTGGATGTTTGATTAGTAGACAGTAATAATTAGACACGTTTTATTGTTAATATTAAAGTGACAAAATAAATTTCATTATCTTAATGTTATTGTGATTGAATTGTGTACAGAAAAGTGTTTCAAGATCACAAAATGTGAACATTTTAATTTGTCCAGAAATTTTGAATGTCTGATTATTAAAATGAAAACTTTATTGGAATATGATGATAGGTGATCTTCTTCTGAACATGTCAAGCTAAATTTGAATTGATCCAGATTTGTTATATTTATGAGTTAAATGCTCCCAATTTGGGGGTGTCAACGATTCATGCTGTTTAGGGGGGCTTGTTGCTGAATTCGCTGTGATGTCTCATCTCCTGCTGCCGCCTACACTGTCAGTGAACTGATGACAAATAGCGAGGAGTAGAAACATGGGCAAGATTAAAAGCAATGTAACTCATCGATACTTGTAGAAACCTCTGCTGTCATCTGTGAGTAGATGATGAAGACTTCGGTGCTATCATGAACATTCTGAAACAGAACAAGGGTGTTTATTCTTTGGGGACATTGCTTTTACTCCTTACTCGACTTGTGTGGTAAGATAAAATGCTACATCCCTGTAAACAGGAAACTGATAATTGCTAAGTTAATGTGAGACTGCCAATCATTGTTCACATTGTGATGCAATAATGCGATCAGTTGAAAGCTTGTGATTTTCAACCCATTTAGCTTCTTACAAACTTTGCAGAAACCATTAGTGCACATACTTATTTACTAACACCTTCTAAAAGTTTTGTTATTGTCCCTTTAAGCATATTATACCTGCTCCAGAGAAATTTCATGCACACTGACTCTTAATTGCATTTAAAATGCATGTCGTGGATTTGAGCAGTTTCTGAATAACCATCAAGACCGTTCAAATGGATGCCTTCGTTTTTAACAAATGTGTCTGTGAGCTTTTGATTATTCTGTGATGTCGATGCTTGGGAAACACCTAACAGAAAATCAAGTAAACAAGGCTTAGGTAATGTTTTTTTTGGTTTACGATTGATAAGTCATTTAATTAATATATCAGATGGGGATTTTCCAACAAAAAAGCTGTTTCACAAATGACGTGGAGCTCAAATATAGAGTGATTGACTAAATAGAAAAAGTTTTCGAAAGTTTTCTTTTTTTTGTGTTCATTATACAAGAGAAGCCGAATCAGGAATCTGAATTGTATTTTCTACTGCATTGCAACATTATTCTACTTTTCATATTAAGCAGGGAGATTTGTAAGCCTTGCACACCTCCAAATCTTACTCTCACCTCTTCAGATCTATAATGCAAAATATCTGCAGCTGAGTCTGGCGCGCTCTCTAGTTCTGACATTGAAAAGCCGGTCTTCAATCAGCTCACCCTCCCTGCAGCAGTCAATACATCGAGCAAGTGTATCTGTGTGTGTAATGGAGGAATTACAGGAGGCTGCTGGAGCTAAGATGTAGCCTCTATTTATAGCTGTTGATTCAAATTAATATTTACACTGATCAATGGCGTGGTAAATGCTTGGGGAGAGGCGTTAAGCTGTTGAGAAACACTGGATGCTCAGCTCAATGAAAATATTCAGTAGCAATATGTAAAGGAAGTTATCTGCTGATATACACTGGGTTCACATTATGTGTATTACATGTACATTTAATCTCCAATGTTAGTAACCTACTATCTATCTGCTTGTTTTATTTAACTCTCAAGACACTATAAACAAACATGTATACATTTTAACTTATTTGCATTTTCATTTTCAATGGACACTCCCCACTTTCTCTCTATGTGCATAACAAGACAGTACCCCAAGCTGTAATTCAACGATTGGCCACTTGGGGCTATTTTCAGAATGTTCAATTTCCCTTAGACATCCATATTTAAAAAATTCTTATTTCTACATTTGATGTTTGAATTCACAAGTAGAGAGGGATCGTCTTTATGCGACTAGTCGTGCAGGTAGAGTCGATCTACTTAACGCAACTAGTCTTCCCTCGAGGAAGATGAATGCGTCCGCGACAACAACACAGCACTAACTTTTATACACCCCTGAGTTTGGGTAGCCTGCGATCGTCACTGGCATGTCCCCACACCCCACACCAGACTGAAACCTGTCTGAAATCACTCTGAAAAGCGCGCTAACGGCTGCAAACCTTAAACCTTTACCTGTAAATAAGCTACAATGTCTTATGTAATCCTTTAAAACTCGGTCATGGACTAATAGATACACTTATTATGACTATACTAAACCAACTACACAATGAAAGTGGAGTCAGAAAAGTCTTTCTACCTATCTGCACCTATTCTACCTATTCTACCTACCTATCAGTCTGACATCCCTGCTAGGTTATGTTCGCAATGTGCAATCACTGTAGAGCTTTCTGGACAGACTTCCTGTGATGTTAACTCGTTGCAAAACTCTCTAGCAATAATTTCTTTTTTTTCTTAGAATTGGACAATTTTTATGAAGCAAACTCATAGAAAAGCTGTTAGCTTTGGGTGGGGGAATACATTTTTTTAATAAATGCACATAGATTGAATATAAAATTTTTATATATAAAAACTTTATGTATTTTCTGAGATTTATCTCTCTATTAATATCTAATCATCACTGAAATTGACAAAAATATTGACTTAAGAGTTTGATATTGACAAAAAATAGAATTTTTTATGTAAATGGGTTAAATATAAAATAAAAACATCCATTTAAGGGGAAATTGTATTTAAGAAACATGTGGATCTCTTTGTGAAAACTTTTTCTTTTGTCGAGAGGATCGTTACTTGTTTTCCTAACAAGAGCAAATTTTTCACTTTAGAATTCACCCTCCTTTGTAGTACCAGCTTCATTGTTTCAGATAAAATGGGAGGACATGTGAAGCTGTGACATGCTTTCGCCAGTATGAAACCCCTCTATTGGCATATGCTAATGAGTCTAATTGAAGGAGCAGTGACTGATCTTCATACTGGGAATAAACTTATTTAATTAGACACTGAAACCGCATGACTGATTACCTCGGTTTTGCATACTGACACTGCCGGGGAGTAACTAATGTTCATCAGGAGTGGATCAGCAACTCTTCTTGCTGGAGCTTGAGCACTTTAACTATTGAGCACCTTGACAACTTGGTGGTCATTTATTTTGATTTTATGGGTCTAATACTACGTTCAGACTGCAGACCAAAGTTACCCAGACTTGTAGATAAAATCTTACGCATTGTAACCTGAACAGTCAGATCACATTTATCTGACTTTTACATCATCGTATGGGTACAGACGTCACATTTCTGGGCATTCAGGAAGTTTCACATCAAGCATTGCTGAGGATGGAGCCGAAAGCCATCAGTGGAAGAAAAGTGAATTGATAGAACTAATAAATCTCTCTTCTTGGTCTTCTTGATATAATTTGGCTGAAATGAACTTAAATAAAACCACACCAGCACCTTGAAATGCATTCTCGTCCATGTTTACTTTTATTTTGTTTAAACCCATTTCCTGCGCATGTCTGCTGTCCAGGCACTGTCCAGGATTTTTTGTTAAAATTTCTAATTTGATTTAGTTCTGATGTGATAATTCCTTCGATTTTGTGCAACTCTTTCAAAAAGCAGATCTGTTTTTCTGACTCACGGTTGTTTTATTTTATGTAAGTCATTAATATTTTCAAATAATTTAATACATTTAAACTGTTCAAATAATTTAATCTGTTTCAGCTCATTTTCCATCATTCACATGACTTTTCCAAACACTTCTCAAAAGGAACCTGAGATTCAGAAGCTGAACTTTAAGGCAAAATACAGAGAATCTCTTTCACTCACACTCTTTTGCGAGTGAGGAGGATGGAGGGAGGAGGAGGTGGGGGGCTAGAGAGGCGTTAATTGAACGACCTTGACTTGGATGGGTTTTTCAGGAGTTCCACTTCAGCGTGGATTTCAGGGAGAGAGAAGAGAAAGTGTTTTAGTGGCTATTCTCAAGCTTAGGCTTTAACCAACGTCACTATGAATGCTGACCATTGTTGCTGAAAATGAAATTTTATGCTGAACAGTTGTGACCTTCTCAATCAGGCTTTTAAATACGACAGTCCCAGTGATCAGACTCCAAAGAAACATGCTTGTGAGGTCTATCAGGAGGGAAATGAGCACAAATAAGTTCCATACAGAGCAACAGTCCTTCACGGAGACAAAAACACAGCGGCACATTTGAGAACCTAGGATGTTTAGCTCTTCATGAGTCACAAAAGAGTGTTTGTTTCCTCTGTACGGTGCGTTTTCAAATCAGGAGATACTTTGGAACCTTTGTTGACCTTTGACCTCTTTGATATAGTTTATCTGGTACCGGTGGTGGGTCTGTGCGATGTCTAAGATACTCTTTTTACGTTCACATGAATAGTGTTTTAAAGCATGTTCTTGATCTTGCAGGTGACCTCAAGCTCCTCATCAGTCCTTCTTTCAAGGATTATTGCTTTAAAAAATATGTTTTATAAGAAATTGAGACGTGTAGATATAACAGAGTTCTTGATTATAAAAAACATGAAAAAAAAATTATATGTGAGTTAGTTGAAAGCAACTTTGGTTAGGTCAAAACTATTTTTGTTGTTGAAAAAAAACATGTAACAATACAACATAATTAGGTTACTTCCTTGTTTTGCAACATTAATGGATGCTTAATGCCTTTAATAAATGACTGAAAAAACTGAGGTATGCAGTTTATTTTAAAATAGAGACACCGGCTGACAGGATGAGAGGATGAGAAGGGTCTGGTTGCAGACACACAGTCTTAGATGCGCATGCGCAGTCTAATACCCTTCATATATTTTCTGAGATTTTTTTCTGTTTATATCTGATCATCACTGAAATTGACAAAAATAATGAGTAACAGTAACTTTTGAGACTGAAATATAGAAAATAATCCAGGTCTCATGGGATTTGCTATAAACTAAAAATGTGTAACTATGAAAATTTGTATTTAAGATACATGTGGACGTATCAAAAACTATATAAACTGTAAATAAATGACATCTGATATTGTAAAATCTGGAGGAAAAAAATCTTTTTTATTTTTTTGCTTTATTGAGACCAGGTCTAAAAGGGTTAAATATAAGTTAAAAACATGTAATTAAGATAACATTGTATTTAAGAAGCATGCGATCTCATCAAAGACTATATAAACTGTAAATAAATTGTTAATATTGTAAAAACAAAACAAAAAAAGAAAAACTACGTATTTTTTGAGAGACCTAAAAAATTATTAAAGGGAATAAATATAAATGAAAAACATAAAACAAATTAAAAAAACAATTGTATTTAATAAACACGTGGACTCATCAAAAACCATTTAAACTTTAAATAAATGGCAGCTAATTTTTGAGACCTAGAAAAGAATTCAGGTCTGAAGGGGTTAAAGTCCCTGAAAAGTATTTATTGAATCATTCGAGTCACACATGTCTTTTGCTGTTAATTAACCCATGTTTCGCATGTTTCATACCAGACCAATTTACAAGAGTCCTCATAAGCACATCCAGTAATTGTTATTCCTTATGAGGACTTGGTTCACGTGTAATTTTTAAACATGCAAATACAGTGTGATATGTTTTATTTTTTTTGTTTTTAAATACATGTTCAAAGAAGCTTAAAACACAGTTAAAACACAGCTTTGCTGCCACATCCAACACTTATGTAAACAAACCTCATCCACCCCTCCTTTACCTGTGTCTGACTCTGACAGCCCTTATAGTAATGTGTTTATAGAGTACAAATGCGTACCTTAAAGGACATGAGTCATTGTTGATACGTAATGAAATAAAATGAACTCGTTCTAAAGGAACTACACTATAGAAAAAAAGAGGGGTAAAGGAAGCATGAACTGCTTTTTCTTTCTTTTCTCTTGTTCTATGCATTGAGAGAGAGAGAGAGAGGGGGAGGGCGGTTAAAGGACATTCTACAAATGTAAGAGATTGTTTCCTGCATGCCACAGAACGAGTTGTGTGATATCATAAACCACAAGTCTTTTTTGGTCACTGAAAGTTTTTGGTGATAATGGAGGGTGGGGGTCCAGAACTGTTTTTTTTTTTTTTTGCTGATATGTAATTCATTTAAACTTTCTTTACTTTAACATGTATTTTTTTGAAAGATAATGTTTTTTATCATATGTCTTGCTCCAAACAATACAGATTTCTAGTTTAACTTGCTCTTGAATGTTTCTGGACAGGCCGGTGAAATTTGCCAGCCGTATGTGAGTGCTTGTTCATTTCGATCAGCCACTACTGAGAAACGCTGTAAATAATAAGGACAGTGATCCTTCGATTTGAAGAAAAAAAAGTTATAAATGACATTTGATAATACGAGATAGTGAAGATGTAATGTACAACTTTACAAGCGGTCCAGGCGCTCGCTAACAGCTCCACAAGCAGATGGAGCCTGATTAAAATATAACTTTTGGGGGATGTGACACTCCATCATATATTGAATCATTAACCTTTCAGTTCAGTTTTTACATCTGTATCCATCTGTTAATAAAATCTATTTTATTCTCAATAAAGAGATTACAAAACATCAATAACACTGTATTAAGATGTGATTGTAAACTAACAGTAAATGCAGCACCAAATCAAATTTTTTTTATATTTTACCCATAATGCTATAATAACTACCCATAAAGAAACTTTGCGTTACCATTGCATGCTTTTACTAGCACCAGTAACTTCAGTAGCACTCATAATAAAGCCATGCGCTTTATGTCAAACAATATATCTAGTCTGTGAATGAGTTACAAGAACCCTGGAGAATAAAGTAGCAGAAAAAACACATTATCCAGAGCAGATAAATACATTAAAGAGAAAGACAGCATTATAATGAATATAATAGTTTGGACTGTGTAAACATGGTTTTACTTCATGTTTATAGTTTAAATAAAATTATTTTTTAAATCACAGAAAAGTCTCTCTCTGGCCATATCTTAACCTATTTAATAACCTAAAAACGTTATTAAAAAAAGTTAGGGCTATACCTTTTTAGCAAGTAATTTCTGGTTGTTAAACATAAAACTAAAGAAAGACAAGTTGCTAGCAGCTAGTTTTCAACTTTCTAAAAAATGTGATTTTTTTTTTGGAAGAAAAGCTTTGCCCACTGTGAACAGGATGTAGTGTGTTTGTTTCAATGTCAGGCTGAACTCATTCAGCTACCTGCCATTAAACTGTTCTATATTACTGTTCTAGAAGTAAGTTGTGCAAACATCCTATTAATACTTTAGGAAAGGTTGAACATCAGAATACAATTAAATGTGCACTGAAGCAATCTAAAGGGAACTCGTTTGCTTTTTTCCCAATTTATTGTCTTTAAAAGTGACTTTTATATTGTTTTTTTTAAATTTAGCTTAGTCAACAGTGTCCTTCTTAAAGATTATTAGCTTTTAACAGCAATCACTTCACATATCCTTGCTCTCTCCATTTGAATCTGACAACACAACAAAACACCTCTTGATTTGTTTCAACGCTGAAGTTTATTAATGGCTTGATATGTCCACAACTGAACCCATCTTTCTCTAAACAATCCACAAGTTCTCGACTCTAATTGGCTGAAGTTCCTGGTCTCCAGCTCACGTCTGCCATTTTGTTTCTTCCTCCTCCTTCCTGTCAGCGCATTAAATAAATAATAGTGTGTTGGTCAGTATTCCAGATGAGTGCTGTTCTGCTCCAGCCGGCTCAGGGGGATGTATCCATGAGATATAGGATATATATATTTTCTCTCTCAGATTAAGAGGAGAGCGGATGGGGGGAGTGTGAAGGCCTGGGCTCCTGCTGTCGGACAGAAGCACGGCTGAAATGGCAGATCCATCAAAGCAGCCGAGCCTGTCTCACCTGGGGTGGGCTGAGACCCTTTGCATGAGAGAGAGAGCGGGAGGGAGGGAGTGAGGGAGGGTCTTTAGGTCTGCGTGTAGGGAAAAATGACCTGTGAATATGTGCATGTGTAACTGAAAGACAGTGAGGCTGAGAAAAAAGAACAGAGAGAAAGAGAGAGAGAGAGAGAGAGACTAGCTAGCGTGTGCTGTCCACTGGCTCCGTGCCAGACCGAACACCATTGTCCTTCACCTTCAACAGCATCCGCCTGACACGCAATTACAATAACTTCACACTCTTCAATCTTCTCTCAGAACCAGTTTGCCTGCTCTGTTTACCTCTTACAAGATTTAAACCCGCTCCATTAACCCATTATCAACTTTACACTCACTGGATTAACTCGTTTCTGTCTTTACGCTACCTGGATTAACTCACCGCTAGCTATAAACCCTGACTATCCTCATGCAGTCCAGATCAGTCATTGTTTTTCATTGCATGTATTACTTAACTATTAACTTTAAGTTCTCCAGTTGATAGGTTGTTATCTTTATAGTGTTTTTATTTTAGTTTCTCAAGGGAAGCAAGAACGAGTAATCCGGAAGTCATCCTATTGAAGGGATGCTGTGTTTAACCTTATTTATCTTTATCTATATGGATTTAATCAGTACTAAAGGTTATATAATAATAATAATAAACAAAATAGAGAAAAAAGTAGATTTTAAGAATTAAAAAAAGGGATTTTTTTAATAATAATAGTAATAATAATAAAAATAATAATAATAATAATCATGCCTTAAATTTATATAGCTCTTTTCTAGAAGCTCAAAGACGCTTTAAAATGATCAAAGCATTATTCATTCACTCCACAATTACACTCTGGTGGTGACAAGCTACCTTGGTAGCTCTTAGCTGTCTTGGGGCAGTCTGACAGGACGTATCTGCCATTCTGCACCTACGCCCTCCTGCCCACCACCAATCACCCCTCCCCCATCACCCCCCCCCCCCCCCCCCCCCTTCAGTCTCACACATCCATGCAGGGTAATTTGGGTGAAGTGGCTTGCCCAGGGTCACAGTGGCAGAATGGACCTGGCAGGGATCGAATCACAGGACGACCAACTCCACCACTGCACTTTCTTTCCATGTGGTTTTAATTTGTAGCTTCATTTAATGCTCAAATAAAATGGAATATGCTAAATGTAAAGCAACTCTATGGTCTCACGTTGGCATTTATAAAGTCGAGGGTTCAGCTGCTTAGAGAAGGACTTCGCAGAGATCTAGCAAAAACACATCACCAAAATTAACCCACTTCCACCATTTCTAATAAATTGAGTGAAAGCAGCCGAGTGACCCATTAAAATAAGTTATATTTACTGCATCTGTTAAATAAAGTTAATTAAATTAAATAAACATGTTGATTTAGAACTTTATATGTAATTAATTAACTCTCTTTCAATTGCTGTTGCAAAGGACACACTAGATTAACAATAACTATTACATAGATTTTTTTGCTAGCGATATTTTCTTATAATTCAAAAAGGCCTCTTAAAACTAGTTTACATGCTTTGAAATTCAAAAATTTAGAAAATCAAAAACAATATACACATCAATAGTCTTTCACAAAACAAATCAATACAGGGCAACAGAAAGATTTATAATACACATCTATTTCTCTGCTGTAATATGTAAACATTTAGTTTTTTATGTTAACGCCAATGTTTTTGGAACTTTCCCAGACTGTTACTAACCATATTTACTCTATATACTTTATATTCTAGACTGCTAAAGTAGGCTAAACTAGATTTATAAAGTAATTATGTTTGAACTACCAGACTGTTAGTTAGCAGGCTGACTGTTGATACAATTCTATTATGAGAAGCTGCGATAGACTTTGACGGTGTAACAAATTGCATATTGTCTCTCCCCTAATGTAAGTCGCTTTGGACAAAAGCGTCTGCCAAATGCATAAATGTAAATGTAAATGTAAGTTGACTAATACCAGCCAGACATTAATAGTTGATAAAACATCAAGTCATCCACAAATCATTTTACATTCTTATATACACATCAGGGGTGTGCTGATATAAAGTGAGCAAACTGAACTAACCCTGGATAACTTAAATTATCATCACTTCTTAATGTCTTAAAATGAAACCACTCTGCTTTTCCCTCAACTTTGCTCTTGCATCTGTTTAAACATGGCTCCTGCATGAACAAAACTGACTTACAACAGCATTTACATGGCGTAATGTACAGTATAATGTTGCTCTTCATGAATTCCTTTCATACTGTGATTAGCATTCTCTGCATCCCGTTCAAAGTGATGTCAGCGCACTTTCACATCAGAACGAAACCAGTATAAAGAGGGTCATGTGACCTTTGCACAATAGTCAAAAGCGACAGCAAAAACACTCCATCCACTCCGATTTTACAGGAAACGCATCCTGTCAATCGGGGAAATGGAAGTAAAAACAGCCGCTGACAAAAGGTGTGTGTTTGGGGGGGTGGAGGATTGTTCCGCTGTATTTAACATTCACACACAATGCTGCTGAAAAAAAAGTGACAATTGCTTATCTCCATGGCGATCAATAATGGCTCCGGGTTTAGCCGGGCGAGCGTGTGTCTCTAATGCGGAGAGGATGTCATTATTATTTTCTGTCTCCTAATGATGGTCATTATGCACAGCCACTGATTGAATTCCATTTGTTACCTGCGTTTGAGTCTGAGTAGAATAATTACCATTTAAGTGTCTCCATTAAAATTCATACAGCGAGACCTGCTGGTAAAAATAACTAAAGTATTCTTTGAATATCAAATCAATTGCAGTTTCAGCCCTGGCCTGATTTAAATACTTGATTAAGGTGTGAGACCGTGATGTGCTCGGAAGACGTTCAGTGGACAGAGGGAACTACTTGTAGCTTTTGCGCCTTGCATTTCGTATTTAATATTTAATTAAAATGGATCTGCTGCTGGTAAAACACAATCAATATCCAGCTCTCTTTCGAAATTACATTTGCAACCTCTCGTGCCTCATTCAAAACAAACATTGTTTTTCATTAAACAGAACATCGCCCATAAAAACCAGCATACTTCATAATGTTGAGGGTTCAATATATGCATCGGTTGATTTTTAGTTATATATGATCTGAGCTGATACTCGATAAATGACTCTCTTGAGCTCAGTATTTTGATTAGATGGCATTATTTTATTCATTCTCTCTAGAGCTCTGTTTCCAGCAGAGATATCTATATCATTTTATTCTCAAGATTTGCAATCAAACTGTTTTAAATGAAAGCACAACATGAAAACTCCTTTAAGAAATGTTTCTCAGCCAGGCCTCAAACCAGGAACTTTTTAAAGAGAGGCTACAGTGAGAACCACAATATTTTGTGTACTTTATAGTTTTAGTTATTTTATGGTTCAGTTGTTTACTTGTTATTAAGAGTTTGTTACATTGTGGAACCATAGTTAGGATTATTTGGCTAGGCTCAGACTCTTAATGTTCACTTCAGATTTTTTGTGAAATCAGATTTTTTTTGGTGAGTTCATTCACATTACCTATAACATACGCCTGCTATCCATCATCTGTGTGAACAAAGCACACTTGAGGCTTTGTTGAGAGCAAACTTTATTAAGTATTAACCCTTGTGTGGCGCTCGAGTCTGTGGGACCCGGTTCAGTTTTCATCAAAAGAAAAATGATACAAGCTAATATTATTTGAAACTGAGATTCACTAGCCACGGCTCATTTTCTGTGAAAAATCATACATCAGAACACAATTTTTATGACCCCACACTGTTTCCTCCTCGTAAACATTTACATTACACACAAGGTGTTCGGTTCTACTGGACCCCGGGGCATGGAAAAGTGTAAAAATGTCTTTCCAAACAAACCATAAATCACACATAAACATAAAAGTTTAGATTTTAGTTTAAAATTCTATGATTTTGGGGAATCAAAAGGTCCAAAATGCAATGGGTCTAGCAGACACGCCAACCCTGACAAAGTAACAATAATGAGAACACCACACATGGTTTCAATTCTAACTGTGAAGAAATAAGGTTAAAAGTATTTTACCATAAAATGTCTTGATTGGGATTAAAAATCAATAAGGCCACTAGACCCACAAACACTGCCTGAGTAACAATAATATGAACACCATACAAATGTTAAGAAATATATTAATATGTAAACGAATGTGCAACTAAGTAATATTGAAGGAAGTTAAAAGTGACTTAATTAAAGGTTCAATCGTGTTTCTGAGCATCTTCCTGTTTCCTGTAGCTATTTCAATAAAAGATTGAAAAAGATGTTGCAGTGACTCATGTCTGTTAGAAATGTTGTTTAAGTTGGACTCAGTGATAAAAAAAAAAACAGAAAATGATAACATCAACGTTTTAAAACAAGTTCACTTTGCAAAAATATGGATGTATTTCAGATTCAGGACCACTTAAGAAAGCAACCTGGGTAAGATTTTTTTTAATCAGAATTGAGCTGTTCAGACTGTCCTGAATATATAAGATACAGGTCGCATATAAATAAGCAAAAATTTCTGTTGGGTCACTTTTGGCTGCAGTCTGAACTTAGCCCTAGTAAAATACAGAGCTTAAAATTGAGAAGAAAAAAATAGACAATGCATATAGACACACTTCTCAATTGATAAAGTTACGCTTGAACATTTAATGCATAACACGTTTATATCAACAACTATCTCCTCATATTACAAAGTCAAGCAAAAATCAACATGTCTGTCGGAAACCAAAGCTTATGCATGAAATATTTAAGTTACAAGGTTCATGAACATAACAATCCAGGGTTACAGTGTGAAGGTTCATAGATGAGCCCAAAAATGAATCATTTCTGATCCTTTTCCCAAAAGTTATTGGATGATCATTAAATTAACCACAAAATCATTGTACTTTATTTATATTTCTTTAGGACATATAAAAAAAATTGAGGATATATAAAAATAGTTTAGATTCAACAGTTTTCCCACTAATTTCCAGCATAGTATGAAGAAATGCTCTGAGCCTTTTAGAGATACTGAAACTAGTTTAGAGAAAGTGGTGAAGATTACAGAATGACAACATGTTTTTATGTTTATGTTTTTATTTAGAAATGTATTCATTTCCTTTATTTTAAAGACCAAGGTGCGTTCCATTAAAACACCGAACAAAGTCTTTCTGTAATCAGTCCTTAAATGAAAAGAATGCAATTTAAGTGCTGGCTGAGAAGCATAAATGGGTTGCCAGGAATTCTGGCTCAGCTGCTCTGACTTTGACAAATAACCAGGAAGTCCCAGTGTTGGCTTAAAACTAGAAGTTGTTCAGTTGCAATTCTGCATTTGTCCTGCTTTAATGGCTCTGGAAGCGGCTGGAACCATAATCTGGCATTGATTGATTCTCTCTCTCTCTCTCTCTGCTCCTGGCGCAGCTGCATTCATGGCAGTATTAGGACCCGCACGCCTTATTTACCTGCAACACAAACACAGTTAATTCCACATGGGTGGACGGACAGAGCGGCAAAGTCCAGGAAAACAACAAATCAGAAGTGACATGTTGTGCTTGGCACTGAAGATATCTAGTGAAGAGGAAACGATTTTGGATTCATAGAGCTGTCGCTGGCAGCCACCAAAGTGAGCCAATGACTGCAGTTTAGGAAGAAATTTTAGAAGAAGCTGGAGATTAATCAATGGGACATAATGGAACAAAATGTCCCTGTTTTGGGTTCATTTTGTAAAAAAAAAAAAAAAAAGTGACATGTTTTTAGCACTGTGACATTTTTTTATTAAATCAGTAAAATCAGTCAAATCAGTTGTTGAGTGGAGTGGTTTGTGATGTAAAATCCTCACCTACCACTGCAGTAAATGTTCATTAAACTGCCTAAAATAATGTCTTCAAGTTGAATAATGTTACTAGCAGTGTGGCAAGCCAAAAATACTATTTCAGTAAATACATGAACTACATTTTAAGATCTTTAATTCCCTTTTTTATTAATGCAATTGAAGATATATCTAAATGTATTTATGGCTATTTGATATGTAGTTATCACTCGTCAGAATACAATAATTCTTATGTTTAAGTATTTTTTAATAGTCAGGTTTACAGCTCGCCATACTGGCATTTTGATCATTGATCCAACCATGTCTAGAGCTGGACTAAAACTGCTCCATACTCCAAAATTAAAGAGACCTGAAATGTTTTTTAAATTGAAACTTCGATCAGACAATTGCCCATAGTGTTAAATAGTGAATGTGTGTGTGAATGTTTCCCAGCGATGGGTTGCGGCTGGAAGGGCATCCGCCGTGTAAAACATATGCCAGAGAGTTGGCGGTTTATTCCGCTGTGGCGACTCCGAAAGGGAAGAAAGCCGACATGAAGATGAATGAATGAATGAACTTCGATCAGGATATCAATAAGAATAAAATCACATCAGCCAAAAGGACATAATCAGTGACCTTTAACTGGATTAAGTAATCTGCTATAGACATCATCATTTTGTAACTAAAAATACAATGTTAAAATTTAAAACAAAGGTTCCATCTTGTGATCATTTTATTTGTAGAATACACACAAACAATCCAAAGGGAATATTTAATATTGTGTAGCCAAACTTTCAAGGAATGGCATTTTGCCAAATCTTTTTAGTCAAGATCCATTAGTGAGGCTGACTGACATGACAAACAGTCAACCCCACGTTGTTTCGCTTAACATGATGTTTCGCAGCGTAAAATAGTTACTACAACAGTCTTGCGTAGCTAGCGCATGCAATGTTTAATCATTCTTTAAAGTCACACATTTTCAATACACACAATGGATGTTCGATGTTGTTTCCGGGTGGAAAAATGAGCTTAACCAATCAAAACATGATTTCAGGATTCTTGAAGTGTTTCCAACTTTCCGTAGCAAATTCATCAGACGTTTAGCTGGTGTTCGCTGGGTAGATGTCTGAGGCTGGAGGAATATTTGGCTCACTTGCTTTGGATTCGTAAGTCTGAAGCGTTGAAGTGGTCTGCTTTGTTTTCAGGACAGGCATGTAGACTGTTTTAACACACAAGAATACAATGTGGATTTAAGCCTCCATTTAGTTTATTTTATAATCAGACAGAGTTACTGTCCAGTCATTAATTTCATATGTAACAAGCAATGACAGATGGAGCAATTTATGATATTTTTGATACTTTTATGAGACTTGACAGTGTGTATGACATGATTTTTAATGGGGCAGTCCCTGACTTGTATATCTAAGAGGAAAAACATATATCTAATGGGTTTACTATGACCTGGGATAAATTGTTTATTTATTTATTATTTTTATCAAATTTGTTTTCTAATTGTGCTAGTAGTTTGCCATAAACGAGTGGTGGCAGATATTGCAAATCTGATTTAAAACTCTTTTGAGCTTTAGTTGAGTTATGAATAGTTCTGAATTCACAATCTCTGGGGACATTTTCTGCATAATTTCAGTAGGAATATCTATATAATTAATTAAAATAGGGATTTGAGCATCTCAAAATGTTTGTTTCCTTCAGTGAGAGAGAGAGAGAGTGTGTGTGTTTGTGTGTTTTTCTGCCCTGGCTCTGGTGATGTCCGTGTGCTGGATTTGCTGTAAATCACATTGCTTTTATTGGTAGATTTAGGATCTTATCCTCTGTGGGCTTCATCCACTGTGAGCTTGTCCCCATTAGGCCGTTAGCCCGAGACTATAAAGAGACCTAGCAACACATCATCATCTAAAGTGAAAGCAACCCTCTCGTTTTTCAGCCTTTCGTTCAGATTGTCTCGCTTGTTGGTGTCGCATGAATATTCTTACGATGCAAAGAACACACGTCGTCCCTCAGAGTTCTCCGTACCCCTGTTCCTCCTCGCCTCAAGCTTGATCCCAACTCATTAAGTCAATGAACTTGTTGGAATGGAAGACCGTTAACTATGTGATTCTCTCATCAACCTTCTTTCCAAAAAAATATGGAATCATATTAGTTTGTCAATCATTTTCAAAGTGAAAGTTAGTCATTAAATAAAAACCAAACATAGCCAGCATGTTTTGTTTTGGGTCTCTAAACCATGAGTTTCCATCGAGAAAGAAAGGAGTGAAAGAGGGAGAAAAAAATCTCTTGAAATCTCTGGCAAGCTGAGTTGAAATGATGGAAGCTGACAGCCAAGTCTGCAGGCAGAAGGTTAAAAAACAGCCCATCACGTGACTGGACAAAGCCCTAACCCCGGTCCTGAGGATGCAGGCAATTTCACTGCAGCAGCCTGGTGTAAACAAGCGTTAGAAACACATTCCTATCAAATTAGCGGCTAATGCACACCCTTCACTGCCCTGATCATTATTACTTAAATGGTTAATCAGTTGAAATCCATTTAGATTAATGGCTGTTGTTAACTACAGCAGGGATGAGCGGCTGAAGGGAGGGAAACACAGTTAAGGTGGAATGTCAGGCGTTTAAGGACTTTAATGGGTATTTATATGATGCAAAACTTTGCTGATAGGAGAAATGCAAACCATTAGAGTGGCGGTTTATGGATATTGATAGAAGAGGAGGGATGATGAGATTAAGAATGAATGATTCATATTTACGTCAACTCAAATCAATTGTGTTCTTCATGCAATATAAACTGTGGTTAAGGAGCTTCACAGAGTAGGTGCTAATGGCAGTTTCACACATTTTTTTGTAGGTGGGTTTAAGATAACACAATATTTTTTTCACTGCTCAGTGGTAGAGTTGATTAAATTCTTTTTATCCGTTTATTTAGTTCATTATCCTGATACATGCTCTATTGACGGGTTATTTAAATACAAATTCCAAATAAAGTTCTACAGCTTTACTAACTTTAACCTTAACCCCTGTTATTGCATTGTAAAATCAACATTCTTTAAGTGTGTAACTTGTCAAAGTTTGAGTATGAAGAGAAGTGGATCCCAGTATGATCACATTCATATAATTTAGTGTGTAAATAATAAGCACAATTCAAATGAACAAAACCCAATTTGTTTGTTCAAAACCAAGTGTGCAAATATATTTCAAGTATTACAAAATAAAATTTCAAGTATACAATATTCAAATACATATTAAAATAAAAATTCTCAATTAATTTCAAGGGACAACCTCCTGCTCTCCTTGCACAATGGGAGTGAATGAACTGCAGTTTCTCGACTGGCCACAGGGGGTGGGGTCAAAAGTGAGCAGGTTGTCGTTCACTCCAATGTTAAAACTGCCCAACTTTGGAGCTGGAACAAAACATGTTTACACCCCTGGTGCTGCAATGTTTTTTATTCAGATCACTAGTTTTGATCTTCATGAACACTCTGGATTATTTTTTTTATTAGTTTGTTAAAACCTTTCGGCCAAACAGACGTGTGTGCTATGCCTATGTCCCACCTCTCTGGACCTAATTTTGTTTACGGGGAAGTGACGCGCTTCCATTCTGAGCCTGTTTTTTCCTTCATATGAAAAGTTGCACATGCTACGTCGATGTTATATTCAGTCAATGATACATTCACATTTGCATTTTACCTGATTTAATTATTAGCCTTACTCTGTGCGTCCCAATCAGGGGTATTCTATCAGGGATTATACTTTCTATACCGCCAAGGGTGAAAATGAGAATAAATGCATCCAAAACAATATTATACATTTTTAAAAAGTATTGGACTGATGCCTGAATGTATACTTTTTCTGAAGTACAAATCGATGGGTGCTCAAAAGATTCATTTTCTAATGAATGAATGGAAGACAAGTTAAGTTCTTGCACGTGTTGTGTTCGTCACATTATATAAAGAAAAAGAGAAGTGACCAACACAGAACATGAGGGAAACTAAAGTTATCCTCGGCTCAATCACGTGAGGTATCATCACCCAGTGGTTTTATTTTCTCTGAAAGTTTTTTTTTGTAATTCATGTTGTTATATCTAAAATATTTACATATTTTGACATGTCATTGATTTGTAGGTTTATGAAATTGAATACATCAAAAGTGAGACGTTTGAGTCCATGTTTTTTCTCTAAAGTTGGATAAATTATATGTATAACATAACATATTAGTATAATGCATCTGAAAAATACAGTGCCGTTAGACGTCACTGTGGGGCCAGGTGTTGGGTTGTTTTGAAGCCTAGGAAAAACATGGCATGTTTGAGCTTCACTCTA
The DNA here is from genome assembly GCA_900490495.1 of Danionella dracula. Taxonomy (NCBI): domain Eukaryota; kingdom Metazoa; phylum Chordata; class Actinopteri; order Cypriniformes; family Danionidae; genus Danionella; species Danionella dracula. The sequence continues at coordinate 2,473,907 of UELW01000667.1, forward strand.
AAACGCTCTTTTTACAAAATCCTTTCATGTTTTCTAGCTGGTTTTCCTACAAGTGTCATTGTCACTAAAGTTGTTCCCTGAAATTATATTGTTGAACGCATTAAACATCCAGGTCACGTTACACTTTCCCAAAAAGAAAATTAGTAAACAAAAAGTGTCACAAGCTTGTCACATTTGTTGTTTTTGAAAAAGCAAAAATTGAAAAAGCAAATGGTTTATGGGTTACAAACTGTTTGTTTTTTCCTTTTTTTGTTTTAGTTTTTTAAATTAAAGTAAAATGAATTAATGATGCTATGATTGAGATAGCCACCAGAAATATCTGAAACTAGGTTTATTTCTTGTTTTTTGTTGCATTATTATCAATGGTTTTGACACCAACCCAACCACTCAGCAATACATCGTGCTAATCTCGGTGTAGTGTCCCTGTAAGTGGCTTATTGGTTTAACAATGCACAGCTAATTATATCGATGTGTGGTGTTGTGTCTCATCAGATTGTTTTGATCCAACAAGCTGACTAAATATGTCATCAAAATTCCCCTGCAGCAAGGGAGCGGTGCGCACTCCAACAGTAATTACCAATTAAAGGACTAATCAATACACTAACAAGAAACCAGAGCCTGTGTGTGTATCTCTGCCTGTACATTAGGCTTTGTTATGCCTGTTAGAGCACTCGTGTCTCAGATATTCGTGTTTTTGAAGGTTTTGTCCCAGCACACTTTCCCGTCTCAGCTGCATGTGTGCCTTGTGTGTGTGTCTGGTTGATGTGTGTGTTGACGTGCCATAGCAAGAGTTCAGGGAAGCAGCTGAGCAAAATAATTCTGAATGTCCTGCCTGCTGACACAAGGACAAAAGCCTAGGAGAGAGAGAGACAGAGAGAGAGAGAGAGAACTTTCTCCTCGGCCACTGGACTCTCTGCAGTGCTGGTGTGAGTGTGTGTGTGCGCGTGAGTGTGTGTGTGTGTGCTTCTCTCTGACCTGCTCGTCCTCAGAGTGATGCTGGACGGACGGCAGCAGACAGCGACTGCCACACTGTCCTGGGTGATGCTTGTATGGAGTGTAGAGGGAGCCGAGCACTGTTCCTAATGGGGAGCTTTTCTTCAGCTGGACCTCAGACACAGACGGGCTGTAGATTAATAACCCACCTGATTGCTTCCACTGCCCCCCCCCTCTCTTTCTTTCTCTTTCTTTCTCTTTTTCTCTCTCTCTCTCTCTCTCTCTTGCTCTCTCTCTCTCTTCTCTCTTGCACTCTCTCCTCTTTGTTTCTATCAATATCTTTATCTCTCTCCTCACTGTCTTTCTCTCTATCTCTCTATCTTCGTCCTTCTGTCTATCACTTCTGTCTCTCTCACTCTTTCCTCTTTGTCTTTCTCTCTCACTCTCTGCCTCTCTCTCATCTCGGTCATTCTCTCTCGCTCCTCTGCCTCCATCACTGACTCTCTCTCTGACTCTCTCCTCTCTTTGTCTTTCTCTTTCCTCTACCTTTGCCCTTCTGTCTCTCTCTCTCTTTCTTGTCTCTCTCCTCTGTCTCTATCATTATCTTTATCTCTCTTTCTCTTGCCCTCTCTTCTGTGCTCTGTCTCTATCACTGTCTTTATCTCTATCTCTCCCCCTTCACCCCTCTCTCTCATGTTTGTCTGTCTATCTCTCTTGTCTCTGTCCTCTCTCTCTCTCTCTCTCTCTCTCTCTGTCTCTGTCTCTATCACTGACTCTCTCTCTCTCTCTCTCCTCTTTGTCTTTCTCTTTCCTCTACCTTTGCCCTTCTGTCTCTCTCACTCTTTCCTCTTTGTCTTTCTCTCTCACTCTCTGCCTCTCTCTCATCTCGGTCATTCTCTCTCGCTCCTCTGCCTCCATCACTGACTCTCTCTCTGACTCTCTCCTCTTTGTCTTTCTCTTTCCTCTACCTTTGCCCTTCTGTCTCTCTCTCTCTTTCTTGTCTCTCTCCTCTGTCTCTATCATTATCTTTATCTCTCTCTCTCGCTTCTGTCTCTCTCTCTCTTTCTCTTGCCCTCTCTTCTGTGCTCTGTCTCTATCACTGTCTTTATCTCTATCTCTCCCCCTTCACCCCTCTCTCTCATGTTTGTCTGTCTATCTCTCTTGTCTCTGTCCTCTCTCTCTCTCTCTCTCTCTGTCTCTGTCTCTATCACTGACTCTCTCTCTCACTCTCTCCTCTGACTTTCTCTTTCTTCTATCTTTGCCCTTCTGTCTCTCTCTCTTTCTTGCTCTCTCTCCTCTGTCTATATCACTATCACTATCTTTATCTCTCTCGCTCTCACTTCTGTCTTTCCCTCTCTCTCTCTTGCCCTCTCTTCTGTGCTGTCTCTATCACTGTCTTTATCTCTCTCTCTCTCACACACACACGCACACGCGCACACACACATACACACACACATCTTTGTCTTATTCACTGTCTTTGTCTCTCTAACTTTCCCTTCTATCCCCCCCTCTCTCTGTCTCTTTCTCTCTCTCTCATGCTCTGTTAATATTTTAATAAATTGTTTTTAAAACATTCTTAAATGTGAGGCCCCTTCTTAAAGTGAATTTAAAGGTGATAAAACTTGCACAGTGATTTTGGATGCATTTGAACAGAACTCTAGCTCTGAACTCTTTGAGCTCTGCACAAAAGAGGAAGTTCCCAGGGCTGTGTCTGTGATGTAATAATGTATTTGTTTGTACACAACGATACGGTGGGAAAATATGTTTTCATTTTCTGAACTGCACAGTAAATGTGCAAATATTGTGGTATTTAAATCAACAAAACAGGGTTCAACTCTGAACACTGATGACATGAGAGAAGTCTATCACGTGACTCTGGTGACATAACTATGTACGAGTTTCTGAAGCGGATCAGAAGTGACTGTATGAACATAAAACTGTTGCTGATTTTGGAGGGAGTGATCGTTCTCGGAAACAGGACAGACTCCACATTCCCAGTCTAAAAGTGTCATCAGTTAATTTCCTTCTGAGCGCTTTTCTTTGCATTACCTTACTGGTGTTAAACTCACACACATCTACACGTGCCGTAAACATCTTGAGCAACTGACATTCTATAATTTCTCTCAAAAGAAAACAGTAGAGAGCTGCTGGAGTGTTACAAAGAATATTAATCCTTCCACTTTTAATGCCAGCTTGTTCAGTTCAACATCAGCTTCTTTAGCAAGCAATAGAAACAGAGCCATTACGCTGTTAATTCTTTGTTCTTTCTTGTATGCTCCAGTTTACCATTAGTGTCTGCAGCATTTATCCCGATGCTCTTTTCCCTCTGCTCACAAACCACACACGCTCTCAAGCCTCATCACACTCCTATTGTTCAATCATAATGAGGGCTGCGAGGTGTGGTGTGACTCAATCAAACCTAAACCTGAGACACAACAAAAGGAACACTGACTCAATTGCTATCCACTGCGATCCGAGTTTGAAGTAGGACAGTAATTATTACTTTGCCGTGAAGCAAGCGGTCGTTTATAAAAAGCTTGAATGGAGCCGATGAGGAATCCTCCGAAAGCCTTCAAGCAATAGTGAAAATCATACCTGCAATTGCTGATGCTCGTAGTGTACCAGATTTTAGTTTACAGCCATCTTCTCAAGACAATTAAAGATTCTTTAACTTCAAAATTTATTCAAAGGATTTAAAACAGCACATTTATGTTAAAAAGCGTATTTTTACTGGATAATAATGGATAAAAATTAAACAAGACATGGCTGGTTGTCAATTTTAGCTGGTGAAAGAACCATTTCCTCGCAGGTCTCAACGCTAGGATTTATTCTGAATGTTTGCTGCTTTTCCACTGACCTGTTTTGTAATAGTTGGCTGATTTCATCATTTTTGAGGGGGTTTCCACCACGTTCTGTCCACATTACCCAAACATACTTTATTTCATTCACTTTTAGACAAGGTTCTGAAAGCAAACAGAGTTGAGCTAAAGCATCTCTTTGCCATCATCCGACTTAAACAAAGCCTTTCGTTTGTGTGTTAAAAGCCACCACATACACAGCATAAATGCTCCCATGCTCTCCATTGTTCCATTGTGTGCGATTGACGTTGTGTGTTTTTAGTGCATTTGTTAGTGACATGACATTCACAATCAATCGAAATGCTTTTATTTAAAGCTTTTTTTCAGCAATTGCTTTAAAGAAGTTTCACAAAGGACTAATGTGGATTGAAAGGAAATTCCTATTGGATAATGCTATGGTGCATAGAACTGCACATACTGCTACATTAGGAATTGTAAAGTTTTTTTAGTATGAAGAAAGTGTTGAATTAAACTGACTAGTAGTCTCTAACTTATTATGTAGCCCAATTGAAACCTATTTTGTGGCGAAACAAAGCATCCAAAACACTGAATTGTTTATCTATGTGGGAGAATTCATGCAAAGAAAAGATCTCCCCAGTGAAGAACCCCTCTGTTAGGAGTCTCTCTGACTGGGACAGGTGCTAATCACCTCCCCAGCATAAGGCCTATTTGAACTTTATGGACAGAAAACTTTGTGGTTAGAACAATGTAGCACAAACTTTAAATGATTAGAATCAGCTGCAGGATGAGTGATAAATGATAACGATATGTTCAATAGGTACATGGAACCATATTGTTTTTTCAACAATTTGTATGTTTATAGCGCTCAGCCACAAACAGGTGTAATAGAAATTTGAAATCATTATAATAGTTATTAGTGATTATGAGTAGCGAATATCTTTATTGGCATTTCAGTATCATATTGAATGTGTGTTTTATGGTTTCGTCGGCCTGTGAGGGAGGTGACTGGCGGAGTAGGTTGGGTCTCCGGGCAGCGATGGGCCTGTCCTTTGGGAACGCATAAATTCGGGTGCACGGAGTCTTTCGCTCTCTTTCCGGCTTTCTTCTTTCACTACTTTTGAGTAGATCTTTCAGCTTTAATAGAGTACGATTTCAGTGTTTACTTAAATGAGAAGTGCAAAATAAAGTCGCTGTCGTGCTGCTGTTCTGTACCCTGCCTCCGGAGCGATTTCTACGAGAGAGAGAGAGTTTCTGATTTCCATAACACAGGTTTGGACACATACCAGGAGCCAATTATTAGAGTGCTATATTAAACATATCTGTTTTTAATTTAGTTTAGTTTACCATCCGGGAGTTTGTTCCAGAGCTTTGGAGGTCTATATGAGAATGCTCTTCCCCTTCTGGTGGATTTATTAATCTTCGTGACAATCAGTAGTCCTGCTTCTTGTGATCGAAGAGAGGAGACGGAATATATGGTGATAGAAGACTGCTCAGGTAGGTCGGAGCCAAGCCATTCAGGCTAGATCTTAAAGTTGCTTCAATGGTTTACAAGTAGCTAATGAATTTTTTTGCTAGCTTTATATCTCTGCTGTCTGATGTTGCTTTGTCTAGCTCATTGATGGTGCTCAGGGACAGAACTTTGTGGAGCGACTCTTAATGGTCGAACACCAGCAAGGCTAGCTTCTGAATGTCCATGTTCTCCTTTTCCAAGATTTCTTCTTCGGCTCTTCTTTACTGCGTTTTTCTTGTTCACTTTTCCCGTTGAGGTCGAAAAGAGAGTGTGTCACGAGCTCCACTTAGCTGTTGATCAAAACATGTGATCAAAAGATAAAGCATCAACTGCAAGATTTCACCTCACAAAAAAACAAGGCGACATAGCAGAACTTCTTTTGCACCCATCGTTTGGCCAAATGTATGAGCTCACCCATTGTTCTATTTTGAGGCACAAAACATCTCTACAGACTGAGAATTCATCTATATGTGTGATGGCCATTATGTCAGCAAGTGGAACTAGGCTGATCGCTACTGTAAAACGTTTCTCAGTTCTCAGGTACTTCAAGTACATTTTTTACTTTATCTTGAGTACAATATTTGTGTACTCCTTTCACCCCTGTATAGAATATTATTTACTTTTTGTCTCTTTTTAGCGAGATCTTTCTCCATAAATATATGTTACTTACTTAATGTAGACCATGATTATTGTCAAATAGATTTTTCACTTAAAATAGATTAATCACTTTACTAAATTAAATATTTTATATTAAATATTTACTATATTATGCGCTAGTGTGCTTGTAAAAGAGAAAAAATATATATTTTAGTCATGTTTAACATTTTACCAAAGGTACAGAGCAATGAGATATAATGATATAGAAAAAATATATTTATAATAATATTTGAAATAAGAATTAATAGCAACGTATTATACATAACAAACATTATTTAATTAGTGATGGCATTTTCATGCAAAAATCAATGAAAATGAGTAAACTTTCTCCATTTCCCATTTGTAATGTTCTCTCCTCCACTCATTATGATGTTTTTATTATGTTTCTGTTATATTTTATTAAGTGCCTGTTCTATAAATTAGTGGTATATATCAGCGCCACACTGTTTACTTAAGGTTTTTATACAATCTATGTCCATCTAAAACGGCTTTCGAAGAATGATTGAAAAAGCAAACAAATGAACTTTCGAAAAGTTTGTCTTGTCTCAAATAAGGGCATTTCCTACTGACCTTGGAACAGCATCCGCTACTCAATGATGGTGTTTGTAGCTGCTGTACATTCATTATGCTAGCGCTGTTATTACACCTGTTAGTGCTGGTTTCAGTGGTAAACCCATGCTTGGAGCATCATCGCATGGCACACTGAAAGCTCTTAAAGTCTGTCAGATACGACTTGACATTAATTTCACTAGTCCTAGCGTCATATTCCATTTTCAGTAGATGCATGTTAGTGGTAGTGGGCGGGGCTTGTGTGCTGGACTTCTTTGAATGAGGTTTTTTTTTTTTACAAGGGACAAAAACTAAACGTCCTCTGCGGTTTTTAATCATATTTACAGGTTTTATGTGAGAAAATTGAGACAATGTGTCATGTTAATAAGTACTGATCACATACAAGTGCCTTTTATTTTGCTTTTTAAGGACATTTTATAGACAATTTCTAATGGAAAAGCAATGGCAAGTCAGAGATAGAATACTTTCATTCCAAAATTGACTAAAAATAGCTAAAAATCTTGACGTGTCGTCTTGATGTGAATCACACTGAGGGTTTGACAACCTGTGCTACATCACACTGTGACAAACACAGCCCACACCTTCTCTTCTGTGAGTCCCGGTGCTCTGTGAGGGACCTGGGGGGAGCCGACTGAGGGCCTGGAGTTTAGACACATGATGTGTGCGGCCGGTCCCCAAGTCTCAGCATGGCCTCCCGGATACTTGCAATGGGACCTTGGCTTGATACATTGATCTGGCCCTGAGCATTCCCCTGTGAGCCTGCAGGCCATTTCCAGTTCTGTCTTGAAGGGATAGATTTCCTCCTGTCATGTATTTCTCACCCTCTTTTTGCTTCAGACACCTCTTTCTTTTGTTCATCCTCTCAGTACACAACTGAAGATGATAGAATCTCAACAGTGGATTTAATTTTTTTCACTACATTGATGTTAACATTTCAGTGAAAACACAAATTAATTGATGTGTGTTCAACTTTAAACATCATGTTTTACAGATCAGCAAGAAAATAGTCATGAATTAAATTAACCCTGATGTTTAACCCCTTCAGACCCTATGTCCATTATACTTGTTCTTTGTTTCAGAAAAATTCACACAAATAATTACAAGATTACTACAAAATTTTCCTCATTTTTAAATATTTTTGTGCAGTAAAATATCTGCAAAGCTTTACATGTTGCCCTTAAAAAAACTTTTCTTGAAACACAAAATGAAAGTTTTAATGTTTTATTCATATTAAAAAAAAGTTTGTTGACATTTTTCCACATTGGTTTACACAAGCAGTTAAACTACATTCACTTTCATTTCTTATCTGTATTTCTTATCTATATTTCTTTCAACAAGACTGACTGCAATTCAGTCCAATAACAGGAATCACTGCAATTAATTTTTTTTACTTAAAAAAAAATACCCAAATATTTTCAGATAATAAAAAAACTTGGGCTAAAACATGTTTATATATATATATATATATATATATATATATATATATATATATATATTATGGATGTTTTTGCTTGCATCTGAGTTTAGAAAGCACAAGAAGTTTGCGGTTTAGAAGAAGGGAATAAATTATTGCAATAAGTTGATTTACATGCATTAATTTAGATTTTATAATAAACCTGCTTCCTATCTAATACAATTATAAAATTCTGACTTTGTGTGTGTGTAAAACTACTTCCAAATTGTTGTTGTCAATAATAGGACTTCATAAGTAGTACTGTATAGTATGTAAGTATTTGTTAGTAATATAAGTAATTATGAAAAAAAAAACAGGCTGACACTCTTTGACGTGATCTCTGGTTGGATTCTTTCTGAAAGATCTGATTTAGCTCAGCGCAGGTATGTGTTCATCAGGCTATAGTTGCCGTGGTATGATGATGATAAACCTTTTGGAGAATGTATTTTTGTTTTGTTTATTTTAATGTATTTTAACAGCTTTTTGTGATCTTGTATGAAGTACTCAACACACTTCCTTTTTACCTCTTTAGTGGTTTTGTTTAACAATGTGAAGTTAAACCCAGAATCTCACCCACTATGCTGCTTATTTTCCTCCACCTGTCCTTAATATGTATATCCTTTATTTAAGGATATGTTTATTTCAATGTATTAATTTCAATCTTTGCGTTTATTTGTACTTTTTTACGTGTTTATATATATAGACATCAGCCATTTTTGATCTTGCATAAATAAAAAAAAAAAGGAATACAAACCATAATATTTAATGTAATCTCATCTTTTACAAAACTCTGCTGCCCGGATCATCACCAAAACTCCCTCTACTCACCACATCTTCAGCAGCAGCTTCACTGGCTCCCCGTTCAATATCGCATCCAGTACAAACTACTTATTACATTCAAGTCCATCCATAACCAGGCACCTACTTATCTCACTGAACTTCTTCATGCCTTCAGCCGCTCTGCTCCCCATCTTTGGAACTCACTCCCCACTGATATTCGAAACCTTGACACTTTATCAATTTTTAAATCCAGACTTAAGACCCATCTCTTCAAGATAGCATACTCCACTTAATCTTGTTTTTGTTTTATTTATATTATATTGTCTGTTATCCTTATCTTGTTCATATATTGCCTGGTTGACTCTGTACGGTGCCTTGAAATAAAATGTATTATTATTATATTGAGCTGCGGGGCTTGAATTTGGCACTCCCGCAGCGCGCATGCGCAATCCGCAGCGCACAGTGCTTCTCCAGAGCAGCTGTTTGGGGTTTGAAATTCCAACATGGCAGAGGCAACGGTCAGTCTTCCCCACACTAACTTGGAATGGTTTCAAGTCGCTTAACCCGCGCAAGCCTTCATCCGCGAGCCCTTCGTAACGATGCTGCGCTAAACCGAGAGGTACCCTGTCACAATAACAGGTAAGAGTCAGGAATAGATTAGGAATAGAACCAGACCAGAGGAGAGAGAACGAGGGGGGGGAGAGAGAGCAGTGTTTAGCGCGTGTGCAGTGCTCGCATCACCGCAGAATGAAAGCTGGAGCTGTGTGTGAGCTGCTAGTGTTTGTTTCTGCTCGGGAAGTTTGTTGCATGGCTCATTAAGTCAATAAATATGCGCTTAAGAAAAGTGGCAAATTCTCGCAAAGTTACTTCTTGGAAAAAGTTAGGTGCATCTTGAAGACATCCCTATTCTGAGTTTCTGAAGCAAACAGACGCGCGATGAGAAACGCGTTTGTTTTAAAGCTAAGGAGGGCTTTACCTCAGCCTGACATTAGCTCGCCGAAGTGGTCATGTGTTTCTCTCTCTCTCTCTCTCTCTCTCTCTCTCTCTCTCTCTCTCTCTCTCTCTCTCTCATACACACTCTCTCTCCTTCCTCTCTCACACACTCTCTCTCTCTCCCTCCTCACATGTTGTCCAAGAGCTTTTGTTGCTTTTGCCTCTTAATTAGATGCATGTAGGTTAAATGAATACCTGACGAAAAGGCAGAGTGTAACTCGATCGCAGCGAGGGAAAAGTGGCTGCAAGCACGCTTTGGAATTCGCCTTTCGCTGTTTCGCTCGCGAGAAGATGATCACTAGCTCCAGTGTTCATGGTATGTTGCTTTATTTTGATATAGTAGCAGAGCTCTGTTACTAATGTTCTTGAGCGCTTTGTGTTGAGGTTCACTTTCAATCGGTTAAAATCCAGAGGAGTTATTCTAGAATTTCATATTTCATGGGATAGCATTTGAAGTGGCGAAAGTTGCTTTCCTCCGCATTTAAACTAAGGTTTTGTTGACGGTTTCTTTACTTTTGTAAAATATTGAAATGTAAGATGTTCAAAGTAATAGTAATGATAATGCTTTTAATTTATGTAGCGCTTTTCCAGATGCTCAAAGACACTAAGTATTTTAGTTATGTTTAAACATATGCCTTTCAGAGAAGTGAAGCAGTGATATTTGCTGTTTAACTTAAACAAGGTCTTACACCTTTATATCTTACAATTAACTCGTTTTTTGCCTTGTAGCTCATTTAAAGATTTTTTTATTTTCATACATTACTTAAAAAATATTGTATTTTTGCATCGCATTTACTGCATAAAAACATGTATATGCTCATGTTTTATGGCTCTTAAATGCATTTAATGTAACTAATATCAATCCACATTTAACTCACCGCATGCTTAACGTCAAAAGGATGAAAGTAGTCTCTTGTTTTAAATCGTTTTGAACAACAAGCAATATAATTTAGGAAGGAAAAACTCTGTGTATGTATTCCATTAATTTAGTTCTTTTCCTCGTTTTAGCCAGTACTGTGGTTGATTAATATGAAAAAAAAAGAATTTTTTTTCGCCCAGCAGTTTAAATCAGTGGACATAATGAAATTAAAGGGAAGTGAATTTTGCTAATAAGTATATTATTTTATTAGACTTAATAAATTTAATTAGAACAATAGAGAAAGTTATGGCCAGTTTAAGATTCAAAATCAGCTCTAAATAAAAAAAAGCCCTCAAAACACAAGTTGTTGCAGACAAGCCATGAAACTCTTGATTATTGTCTCGTTGATGTAACTCTTAAGTAAGTATAAAACACACTCACTACCTCCTCGGTTGATATCTTTTTACATAGAGAAGGGGAAAATTTAAAGCCAATTCAGTTTTTAACCCAGAGTGAAATAGCTTTTACTAAAATATATTTTTACTGACGTGAATTTTTGGTTATAGTGAGCTAACTCTTGCTCTAATTTGCACTGAGATGAAAAAAGACGAGTACAAAGAAGTTTTCAGAAAGAATCTCTAAATGCACATTTTTTCACCTACAATAAAAAACATTATTTCCTTTTTTTAAGCAGTTCTTGAATATGCATTGTACACATTTTTTTCATTATGTTCTAAAACCTTGTGTGCGGCTCATGCGGATGTTTCTTACCCCCTCTCACTGCTGCGGCTGTTGTCAGACTCGAATCTTGAGGTCAGGAATTGATTTGTTGAAGGTTACGCCGCTGTCATCGCAAACTTGTGCTGCTGGTTTTCTGAGGCTTGTTGATTTTTGTGTTAAAATACCTCACAGTCAGATTCAGAGCGTTCGCCTCACGAACCATCACATAGATGGGATCGGTTTTACTGGAGTTGAGATCCTCTCAAATGTGCATTTTGTTATTTAAAAGCATGAGCCGAGCTGAAGAGTGTTTTTATTAAAGCTCTCGAGCACTATATTAGCTGAGGTGAGTGATTTCATTACTGCAGAGTGTGTTTTTCTCATGTGTTTTAATCAAAGTGGACATTGAGCATGCTTTTTTTCCTCCCAGTAGAGTTATCTGATGAGCCATTAGACGTTAAATGTGATGTTTAGGAGGGGTGCTTCCATCAAAATGCTTATTTCATCTTGTGTTGTTGTCAACCTTGAGATAGATATATTTAAAAACTATTATTGTGGTTGTGTCATACAATTCCTAGTAAATGAAACAACCACACAATAAATATACGCAGAAAAAAGTGCACTCACACGCTTTAATAAAAGTGGAATTAAACAGTAAGTCATAATTAACATAATTTTCATTGTTGAGAATTCATTAGTTTTAGAGATCTGTCCAGATCTGTCATTTTGAATGTTCCCTTGTAAAATAGATATTTTATACCTTTCTAAACTAGAAAGTCGTTGCAGCTTTCATGCAAATACCTGATTTTTTTTTGGACCACGTAACTGTTGATTGTCTCACTTTGCTGTTAAATTGGCTTTGTTCACAAAATTTTTGTGACAAATCTGACAAAGTTTAAAATAGGAATGCAGTAAAACTGTTTTCTTTATGTATTAATGACTGAAAGAAGTTTTCACTCGTGGGTTTGTTCATTTTTGGGAGGGTAAAATAACCTGAATTGTTTGAAGGGCTGTCGATGATTTTATAGGCTTTTAAGTGTTTTTGTTGGTGTATAAATAATATTGCATACACATGTCAGTCTATATTTAAGCTTATAAAGTGAGTGTATAGATGTAGCATTTATGTTTAAAAAGGAAATAGTACACATTTCTTAAGTTTTCTCTACCATGCTTTCTTTTTTCAGTGTATACTTGGCTAATGCTTTTCCACTTCTAGTGTAAAGTTTAAATAGATTTTTACATTGTAAAAATATAAATTAAAATACACAGACTATTCTTTATAGTTCTCTAGAATTTGTTATTATTTGTTAATATTCCTCTCTCAAGATCAGACACGTGCAGGGGGCGCTCAAACACCCAACCCTTTGCTTCTTGGTGCCCAACGTGCCCTTCATGGATCATTATTTAAAGTCAGGTTAACAAAATAATATATAATATTGTATGCCAAATTTAAGAACAGTGCTTTTCTATTACCTGATGCCGAGCTTGCTGGGAAATGTAGTTCACAGGAGCACAACTCTTTTGCTTAATTTGTTTTGCTCAAAATAACTCCTGGACGCACACAAAGATAAGAAAAAGTAAGCACTTTAAGCAGGTAAATTACCAAGCAGCTCACTCATTTACAATTTTTTCATGTTACATTATAAAAATGTTCAAATACGTTTCTTTTTTCTTTTCGTTTTATTTTAATCTATGCGGTTATTTAAAGCATATTTAGATGCAGAGGTTGTTTAATATTTTGTTCTTCTATGTATTCTATTGCCAATTCATATTTATGCGAGGAGAAGATTTATTTTTTTGATAATTAGGAATTTGGGAGTTTTTAAAGATTATGTCAAGAAAAATGCTGTAGCCAAGAAATGGCCATGTTAAGAAGCTGTTAAGCAGAGTTTCTTCTGGGTGGTTAAAAGTCTTTAAAAGCCTAATTTAAAACACGATTTTTAATAATAGGTCAAATCATTTTTCACAGATCTTGTTTTTCCAGTGTCCTTGTAAAACTTGTCTAAATTCTTGAAGAAATGTGTTTCTTGGTGTATTAAGGGGTGTTGTAGTTTTTTTGTTTTACTCATCCCAATAAAATTTGATTAAATACGATGATAAATTAGAGCAACATGCCACAGCCAATCAGCTTTCTTTTACTGCTGTGAGTCTGTCTGGGATTCCAAGTCACCACAGACACATGTTAGCTCTGGGTGCAAGTTTAGCAATATGTGGCTCATTAAAAAGAATAAAGGGTTTGATTAAGGACGGTTCCTAACAATGTGTTTCAAGAACAGGTTTCTGTGCAGTAAAATTTCAGCAAACATCAAGAAATTTTTCCATATATAGATCTTAAATTTGATTCTTAATGGTCTTAAAGTCTTAAATTGGATAGTATGAAACCTGCAGAAACCCTGTTAAAGAATAAATAAACCTGAGTGTAAATTGGTGTAAAAATGATAAAATATTTGACAAAATACCTCTCTTGTGTTTGAATTAAACAAACAGCTCACAATAAAATTGATGAGTATTGTATAGAGGTGGATTTAGGTATTTAGGTATTAGATTTCCTCACTGATGAGCTGTTAATCTTTTATCGTTCTTTAGAATATATAAATAATTGATTCCAAGTGTCCCGCTGATGTCTCTGAGTATTTGTTTGAGGGATTCTCCCGACTGACTGCGTGTGTCGTCATCGTGAGCTTGAACCTGGGTTAACCCAAGATTTGGCTGCTAAATCGCGAGCATGCTAACCAAAGCTTCACACACTCTCCTGATAACACGGTGGGTCTTAAGCCATAGAGAGGGATGGAATGTGCGAGCGTGTGTGTTGGTGAGTCTGCAGGGTCGATTTCTCATGTAGAGTTTTCTGCTGTTCATGAGCGAATCGGAGCGCACCTCGTCTCTCCAGCCGCTCTGCTCGATGGATCTCCTGCTCTCTCTCCTTCTCTCTCCTGCAAACACTCGCTCCTATAGAAGACCTTCATGCTGCAATTAGCAGATGTGAACACCCAATTAGACTCACTCTTAGGCGTGAGCAATATTTTGACAGGATACACACACGAAGAGAGTGTGTAGAGCGTGCGCTGGTCATTAGTTGGATTCTTGGCATGCTTGTTTTGATTTTGCTTCCTGCATTGTGCAGTTCATTAGCTTCAGCTTAAGATTTTTGGCAAATCAGTTTTTCTCATCAGCGTGTGCTCTTCTGAACAAACATGCGGATCGTTTGAGCTTCTTTGATGTGTTTAATAGAGCTTTCAGAGTTGAATTTTTAACTTCAGTTTAAAACTTGGGTAGTATTACCTATATTTATTTACCTATATTAAGCTCTTTAATTGGTTGATTGCACTTTAAGTTAATTGGCTAGTTGTTTATTTATTAAGCACTTTCCTCAGAGAAGATTCACAATAAGATGCCACAAAAAATAAACTTCAAAGAGTTCGTGTAAATTTAACAACAGAAACTAAAAAAGACAAATAACAATCAAAACTAAATCGTATAACATGTTAAAATATTAATTAAAAAAACATGTGCATCTTACAATGTTGTTCCCCCTTGTGTCTCATGAATGATTTTCACTTTATTATTAGAGAGTTTTTTTTAGTATATTGAACAATTAGATTTTTTTTTTTATTATAGCTGATCTTTTGTTCAATAATGAAGGACTTTCTGTGTCAGTTACTAACCCTTCTTATCTTGATGTTGGTTGACTTTAAATTGTGTTGTAAATATTACTCAAATTTTAAGATGTTATTATTAAAACATGTTGAGATTAATAGGTTTGCCTAGATCAATCTGGCTCCCGGTTGGTCAGCCAGGTCCCATCACGTGATTTCTGGGGAAAAATATCAGGACATTGCATTCAATTTTAACATCCTGAGGATTTCATTTTTTGTTTTTAATAACAGTACGGACAGTTTGTATGTAACTATAAACAAAATTTTATTCTGTTTAGTATTAGTATTTTATTTAAAAAAATCTATTTATTTACAAAGCAAACTCGTCGCATCATACAGGGACTTCAATGTAAAGGTTTGCTGTTCGAAGAAGGCTGGAAGTGCACTATTCTGACTTTTCGTATATATTTTGTGGCTCCCCAGTGCTTTCTGAACCATTCAGCTGATCAGATTACAGCTTTTGTGTGCTAACAGTGCAAGATTGGGTCTGTGGTTTCATTATGCTTCATTATGATATAAGCATATTCTAAACTCATAGCCTTTTTAATCTTTTACCATATACAACAAAACACGTCACAATAAACACTGGTCACAAAGACTAAAAGAGGAAAAGAAGCAGTTAATGTGATTTATTTATTTATTTTTTCCAAGATGACTGATGCACGTGTTGGTGTGTTGTAAGAAAGCCCATCCACCTTTGCTCGCTGCCTGAATACAGACAATTTATTTGAATTTTTCAATATTTTGAAAGCTAATGTCGATCGGAGTCTAGATTCAGATGATTTTGCCTAATACAGATAATTCTCAGTTTTGAGAGAAGTTCATAGTAGTATAGTATTTGCAATGTAAACTGATGAGATGGGTAGGGTTGCCAGAGTTTAAGAAAAGGTTCTTTACACTCAATCGTAAAAGTGATGGCTCGGGTTGCAAGAGTTTTAGATAATATTCATGAACACTCACGAATGCTACAAATTTTAAAAGTTATTGTTAAGGTTGCCAGATACTGACATAAGACGCATAAATGTTGAAAATAATCTTAAAATTGTTTGTTAGGGTTGCCAGATATTGACATAAGACTCATAAATGATAAACACAACCTTAGAAGTAATTATTAGGGTTACCAGATATTGAAAAAAGTTTGTATGTGTTCGTCATGTTATGATTGTCAATGGTCTTGAGTCATGTTGAAATATTTTATAATCAATACATTATTACAGTGAAATAAAAAAAAAACATGTTTGATCATTTGGTGCCGAGATATCCCTCTATAAGTCTTAAATTTCATTCTTAATCATCTTAAATTTGACTTGATGAAATCTGGAGAAACTCTGCAGTTAGCTGCAATATAGATGAAAATTTAATTGGATTAACTGTTGTTTTGTGAGAGCTTGATGTTTCGCCCTCAACTCTTAGACTCTGCTTAATGCATAAATAGGGCTGACACACCTGGAGCTCAAATCTTTAGGCAGATCAAAGGTAGCAAACCTTTATTTCTCTGACAGACGAACTCAATAAATGGAAAAAGCTGTTTACTGAAGTGCTGCAGAATCTCTCCGTCCTCATCTCTAGTGTTGGAGATTAGCATTAGCAGGAGATGCTGACGCAGTGCTGGCTGCGAAAGCATCCTGCGCCTCCTGGGATTGTTTGTATAAATGAGAATGACAGCTTTTGTCTCAATCTAATGGTGACAATTAAAGGCACTCTTCAGACTAACTCAGCTCGCAGGCGCAGCAGTACCTCAGGGGGATCTCGGGGGCCGTTTCAAATTGATGAAACACTCATCCGTACAGACGGATACATTTGTCAGTCCGTGTAACAAATCGTATTCGCTCTCCGCTTCAGACAAAAGCCCGGCTCAAATGAAATCAGCAGCGGCCTGTCATCTTTAAGCAAATATGTTAAGCGTTGTCTCGTGCGCTTTTCAGAGGAAGGACCCCGAGGGAGACGCGGCTTGCAGATGCAACAAATTTCATTTCCACATACGCTTTCTTTTTTCTTTAGGTGGCAGCTGCGTGTGTTATCTCGCGCGCTGACAGTCCGTTCACTGATCTAAGTTGGAGTGCATTTGGAAGTGCTTGCAGCTGTCTGTTGCTGTACAGAGAGAGATGTGTTTGCTCTACTGCAAAGATGAAGGACCATGAATCCTTGACATCACCCCTCCTCCTCCTCTTCCACAACTCCTCTCTTCTGCTGCTCTCCGTTGTCTCATTTAGACACTTTCTGTCTCTCTCTGCCTCCCTCAGAGTCACTGACTGACAGCATACAGGATGTGTGGTGTATTAAAAATGCACGTCGATGCCTGGTATCTGTCCTGTATCCCTGCTAGTCACTGTTTTACTTTTATTAATTTTTTCATTACTTTCCAGTATGGCTGGCTGACAATTCGATATCCTTAGTTATCATCGATATACGTTTTCTTGGTAAGATGATATAGAGACCTTGATATCTTCAGGGTTCTGAGAGCAGGATCGCTTTTCTGTGTTTATATTAGCTCCAGACTAGTGTAAGGTAAAACACACACTATTCAAGTTCTGATATAAAAACTTTTATAACTTTTTTTATCACTTTTTGTGTGAGAAAAAGCTATGTTCTCTCGTTTTAATGTGTTCCCCCATCAAAACAGTTCATATTGATGTGCCACATGACACAGTCGACTGGAAGACCCGCAACTCCACTTCTGATTGTTTTTTCGTCTTTTTTGACCTGGAGACACACCGAAGAAAAATGCGCAAAGTGGCATCAGCTCCAGAGTTTATTTGAAGCCGAAACGTGAGTAAGTTTATCACAGCAGCTCATTCTCTTGAGCTCAGATTCAGTTCTTTCACATCATGAAAATGCAGAAAACAAAACACAATGAGAGGATTGACAGCTCTTGTTTATTAAAGTAAAGTGGAAAGTGGAAAACTTGTGTCTTGAATAAACAAAAGCATAGTTCAATATGTTTCGTTGTTTGAGTTTTATGAATCTTACATACTCATTTTATAAGTACATATAATATTTGGTAGTGACTAAATATAAATAAATGCTTACACAATGGCTTATGTTTGTGCTATTTTTATAGATTATTAATACATTTTTAATTAAATTTATTTGAAACTGACTGGTCCAAATCAAATAAGAGGAAAGTTCCCCTCATTACAAACATAATTAATCTGGCCCTGATTATTTATATATATATATATATATATATATATATATATATATATATATATATATATATATATATATATATATATATAATCATAATGATTTTGGTTATACAATAATATTACCTGAAGCTGCTCGTGTTTAGAAATGGTTGGCCAATAAAAAAATAATGATCAGGTTTGTATAACTTTCAGTCACTCTGTTAAACCTACTTTTATTTACCAGAAATAAAGATAAAGATGTGACAATATTGTGATAATTATGGATATCGTGGTCTATTTTATGACCTTATCCCGCAGCCCTACATTCAAGTATTCGTAAAACATAACCTAAATACATTTCTTTTCTCTCTCAACTGCAAACAAAGTCACTGAAGTTGTATTATTAAGTTTTTGTTGTGCTTCATAATCCTGCTATCGATCGCGGTGTCACAATGCTCTCTAATGTGCACAGTAGCATTCTCCTCCTGTAAACGCTCCCTCCGGTGAAACGCCGCCTGAAAAAGACTGTGGGATGATGTAACAAATGCTGCAGCTCACCGTAAACCTGAATAAAGGTGAAGTGGCCTCATCTCTCAGCAGTTTATCGGCGAATCAACAAATAAGGACTTGCACGCAGCACGTGTATTGATCTGCACAATACTTGATTTGATTCATTTAGCTCTCTGCGGGGTGTTTAGAGTCGATAATCTTGTGTAAGGGAAGGTGTTAGTCTCGGTGGCGTCCCTGTTGCGGCAGGGTCACTCACTCTAGTGATGAGGCTACATGTAGATTTGCTGTTTGTCAGGATGGTTTCATCCGTACTTAGCCACTGATGTGATCTTATCAAGGGAGGGTTGTTTTGGACCAATGATTGACAGTCAGCCGTGAGGCTTTGGTTTGTTTTGATACAGCGCTCTCTTCGAATAAGCGCCACCAAGCATAAACAAAATCTGTTAAGTGAGTTACAAACATAAAAAAAAAATCACAATTTGTTCTTGCAACACTTTTGGTCTAAGACATCCAAAAACACTCTTTCTTTTCATTGTTTATTTGACACGGCTCTGCTACTGTTCACTTCTGGTTCAGTCAGCACGTACGTTCTTCATTGAGATGAGCTGCATTAGCTCTTCATCTGATTTGTTTGTGGGCAGTGTTATGGCCAATGGGTGTGGCTATGGCGTTTTGAGCTCTCATAAAAAGACAATAGGATTACACAAACATGCATGAAACAATCAGAATATGACTTGAGGTGTGTTTTTGATCAGAAAACAACACTAAAAGATGCCAGAAATGTCTCAAAAGTCAAGTTAACATGACACAGCATCTTTTAAAATATGCAAGCACCACCAGGCTAGCCTTAAATCTGAATTTGACTATATATATATATATATATATATATATATATGTATGTTTATTTTTTATTTTTATTTGTTTATTTTTATTATTTTTTTTTACTTTTTGTCAAAATCATCCAGAAGTGTGGTCAGGTGTGCAGTAGTTCAAGCCTCAGACGTCAAGCCATCAGAATGGTAGCTAATTGTCTGATAAGTTTAAAACGGAATGTTGGATGTGCTTCAAGAATTCTCAAGTCGTGGTTTGATTGATTAAACATATTCTGATTTCTGTTAGTAGCGAGTGTCACATTTTTTTTTTTTGTAAAGACATTCAATATCTAGTCGCAGCCTCAGACTCATGTCTGCATATGTTCTCCATTCCCACAGATTTCTTATTAGTATTGTTGTTAGTGTTATTATTAAATAAATAAATATAAATAATAACAATTAAAAAACTGTATGTCATTCAATAATATTTGCAATATTAAACCCTTGTACTCACAATCATTGCTCCATTTAGTGTTTACTGACGAGTCTTTATAGTCATTAATGCATTTATTTTAATTGTAAATGCATACCTTTTTTTTCAGTACACAATCTAGGCAAACGCAAATTGTATGTTATAAGTATGCAACAGAGCACAAAGAACTACAAAGTTTGAATGTTTTATAGTATGCCCTAAAGATGCAGGAGCCACTCTGGAGATCATCCAGTCTGCTTTTATTGTTGTCAATAACCAGACAGTAAAAAAAAAATTGTAGACAAACCATTCACATGCTGAAAAATCAAGACCGTCTTCTGCTTTTGGGGTAGATCTCAGTTATATCCCAGAGAGACAATGCAATAAATGTTCTCGTCTTTGCTTTGTTTGTACATTCTGATAGACTAGCTAACCTACCGGAGCGCTGCTCTTTTCCTGTGTCTCACAGAGGAGACAAACAAGTTAATGCTGTGCAAAGATTTCATATAAACACTGGATTAATAGCACAAAACACAAGCAAAGCTTAATTTATTCGCATTAGAAACTGTGAGGCCGTTCCCTTTGAATTTAATTCTTCAATAAGCCAAATCAATAAAACTGCGATTCAGAATGCTTCTGGACTTCATCAATTCTGCTCAATATTGGGTCAATAGTCACAAATCAGTTTCAGCAAAGGTGTTTGACACTGGAAAGTGGTGACGCACACTGCACATTGTTGTATTTTGTAGAATTATTTTTCTAAACTCCGGTCCTTATTATAATAAATACAATAACGGAATATATGTAATCTTGAAGACAGGATCGGTATGGTTTATGTTGGATGGTTGAAGTATTGTCAATCAAGTGTTTGATTTTTGTTGCACAGAGATTTAAAAAGCAGTTGAATGCAACCTCGACAAGTGTCTGAGCCTCAATGTTCGGTCTACATCTACGGTAAGGCAGATAAAAAGGCTTTACTATTACAATAAGGTTTCATGCTCTTGCTAAGAATCATTCAACTTCAGTTTGGGTCACTTGAAACTGGTTTAAAGAAGACAATCAAAACAACTTGAAATAACTGGAATTTTTAGATTTTAGACATTTTGAGGATTGATGCAGTGCGAGTATTCAAAATACTTGATGCATAATCGAAGTTTGGAAAATGTCCTCTTTTGTAGTCATTAACAGCAAGTTTGTACAATAAACACCAAGTTGCTGGAGCTTTAAAATAAGTTTTAAAGCAAAATTATGATGTTGGCTGTTGATTTATTGGTCAGAATAGATAATATATAGTTTTATATAGATGTAATTTTTATGTTTTAGGTTGGACTGTTGATGTAATTCTGGGTGTCTTTTTGCTTGATTTAGTTGCATGAAATTCAAAAGCAGTTGAATACAACATCGAAACATGTTTGAGGCTTGTTGTTTTGTCTACACTTTGATTTAAGCAGAAAAAAATCCTTACTATTAAAATTTGCTTTTACTAGAATCACTTGGCATCAGTTTCAGTGTTTTGAACCTGTTGAGACAGAGTTAAGTGACTAGTTTGAATATGATTGAAACAGCTTGTAACTGGAAACATTTTGAATAGTTTGAAGGATTTTGAAGATTTTATCAGTGAAGCTATTGAAAAAGCTTGATGCATAGTTGATGTTTTGAAAATGTCCCCTTTTGTAGTCATTAGCTGTGTTTGTACAATGAGCACCAAGCTGCTGGAGCTTTTTAAGAAGTTTCAAAGCAAAACTATTCTGTTGGCTGTGATTAATGGATCAGAATAGATGTTTACTCTTGATGTCATGATGTTTAAAGTTCAGGTTGGACCATTTAAGTAAACTCTTTTGTTGTTTTTGCTTGATTTTATTTACAAAAAGATTCAAACTACAGTTGAATGAAAACATTTGAATGTGTTTAATCCATCCTAAAGTTAGTCCTTGCGAATGAAGATATGAACAGTCATTGTTTGGTCATTCTTACAAACTAAAGAAAAGTGGGAATTAGCTCTTTTCCTGTTTCTCATATTAACTCCAAACAATATAATCTAAAGTCAGCACTTTAAATAAACAAATAATTATCAGCGCCTAATTTCAACAACTAATTTCTTTTTTTTTTCTTCTTCTTTTGCGTTTTGAACAATGAGCGTGAGCTTTTGTTTGTTTCACCCTCCCTGCTCTCTAAAGCTGTCTGGCTGCAGAGGGAAGTGGCAGCGCCCGGCCTGCTGGGGATTGGGTCTGTAACATTCTGTCCCCCGGTGCGAGGAACCTGTTACAGCAGCGGAACAGTTCTTTCTGCAGTCTTCTCAGCATTTGCTTGAGTAATTATCATTCCCCCGGTGGCAAGACGAGAGAGAGAGAGCGAGAGCGATAGACATCGTCTAAAATCACTGATGTCTTCATTACTCTGTTTACATTTTAATTAGAAGTCCTCAACTTTCAGAATTTTAACAGGCTGAGCAGAAGAGAACACGCTGTCATCTTGCATTTAAGGGAGACTGAGGATCGTCTTAACACCTCAAAACAAGACATTCTGATGTATTTATGTTGCTGAATCATTCATTTATCGTTTTTTTATGTACTAAAAATGTGTTCATTGTGTGACACCAGTCTGCTTTTATGTTTCAGTCTGAGTTTAGAAGTTGATATGGTTTTGGAACTATGGAAGCGAGAGCATTTCATATTTGCCGTTCTACAACATTTTACTGAAGATTAGAACTTTTTCAAACTATTGTTTTTATACATAATGCTGTTTGCTTTTATCAGGTTATTTTAATAAATCCTTTTTTGTGTTTCTGTTTAAAAAAACTTGTCTGCTGTGATATATGAATAAAATTATTACTTAAAGCAACAATAGAGCCATCACTTTTTCTTTATAGACATATCATGAGTAATGAAAGAGATGAAAGCATGCTTTAGGTAAGTGCTAGCACATTTGGGACTTGTCATGTTTAAAAAAAGTAGTAAATGCAAAATGTTTACAAACATAAATCATCTTGGAAGTTTAGCATTTTTTTGTGAATTCTTTTGTTGAATTAACAAATATTATAATATAAAGTAATTTACAGACTGAGATTTAAAAAAATGGGCGGAATGCTTCTGATTGTCTACAAATCTGGTGTTTATTCATATATTTATTCATTTTCCTGAGATAACAGCTTCCCCTCTCATAAAAAAAGGTGTGAAGCTCTCGCATGTATGTTGATTTCGTCCCGCTGTAAGTGAGAAGCAGCTCAAAGCAACGTCCAGGGGTATGGCATGCCAAAAGGACCCTCTGCTTTTCTCATTACGATTGTCTACTACAGAAGTAGTGTGTAGCTAAGTAAAGCATTTATAATTTTATTTAATAGCCTTTCTGTCTGAAAAATTCCCAAGTGCTGCCATGATTTTTTTTGCATCATTATTGTATTTCCTTTTGTTAAGATGTTTAGAGAATTTGGTTAAGATAAATTTTTTTGTATCATCCTTGTTGATCAGTGGGGGATGTTTAACATGCTACCAATGTGAAAATGCTACTATGATGTTGATGTCAACTAACTTATTACATATTTTAAAATTAAATATATATTATTGAATTGATCACACCAATTTTATGTATTACCCTTTTGACACCCATACTGTTTTTATTTCTCTATTATCTAGTCTTTCATAACAATCTATTATTAAACTCTGTTGTCTATTTAGCAAATAATGTGCCATCAAAATGCAGTTTTCTAAATTTGATGGTGTAGCCACAATGCATTGACGATAAAGAATTGAACTTAAAAAATATGTTCTTCAAAATAAGGTAGCATTAGTTGCTTTATTCACAATCATTCTGTATGCATTCTGGGAAATAAATTTGATACAATTGTCCCCCAAACCTTGATTTGTAGAGTATGTTTGGGGTGAAAATTATTTTCTCAGGTGGTTTTTTTATGTATTCAAAGTGCTTACATGTAATGTTGAAAAACGGTTTAACACAAAGTCTCAGTACATGAATGTCACAGTGCTGAGAATAGCAGTGACACACAAGCAGCGTCCATTCCTTCCTTTCAAGCCCTGAATCTGTCCTTTATCACCAAACAACCTTGAGAAACGAGAAGAGCCGTTTTAGCCACACATCAAGACATTCGCTCAAACCGTTTGTGTGGCTGCTGAAGTGTCTGCAAATGCAGAAGGATAAGAAGCATAAAGAGATGAATGGAATAAAGAAGCGCTCTTTGAATTGAAGCTAAAGGAAGCGCTCTTGTTGAGTGGAGTGAATATTTTCTTTTTCGGCATCGCCTGCATATGCAACAAGTCCATAATTGACTGCATGTTTGGACTTCAAGGCTCTCGCTGACCCACACTGCATTACTTTTATCAAACACTTTGGTCATGTGTGAAAAGACATACATAAGTATGAAATCCTTCAGTGTTTTGCAGGGATTTTTTGTTGGGTTTTCGTACGCTCAATTGGTTTGCAAGTTGAATGTTTAATTTTGTCCCTGTTGATTTTGATGTTTTGAATAATGTTTAAAAAAAATGTTGCATTGGAAATCAATGGCAACCGTGGATGGCTTGTTGTGTACATTTTTTGGTTACATGATGCCAGGGGAGAACTTGCGCACATGTGATGTGGATAAGTGGAAACAAAGTGGTTGTTTGTGATCAAGTAAACCATACATGGGTCATCTGAGAGTTGTAGTTTTAGCTTCTCAAGGGAAAATAAGAGGTTGCCACTTTATCACGATAAAGTCTTGCAAAATATATTTATATTTTATCTTTATATTTTACTTTCTTGCAAAGA
The DNA here is from genome assembly GCA_900490495.1 of Danionella dracula. Classification (NCBI taxonomy): domain Eukaryota; kingdom Metazoa; phylum Chordata; class Actinopteri; order Cypriniformes; family Danionidae; genus Danionella; species Danionella dracula. The sequence continues at coordinate 2,498,540 of UELW01000667.1, forward strand.
TGGTCTTGTTCTGCTTGTTTGTCCTCTAGTGGTGTGACCTATTCAGTCGAGCTAAAAGATGTTTAACACTTAAACTGGACCAGACTAGAGTGTAAAGACTAGCCCATAGAGAGGAGATACTAGCCCAGAGCAGAGAGAGTAGTTGACTAAACTCTATTCTAGTCTCTACAAGTCCATAGTCTTGTTAACTGTTGGTATATACCGGAGTATAGAATCAAATTTGTGAGCACTGCTCTGGATGATGTTTGTATGGTCCATGCCCAGCGGAATTTAAACCGAGAATCAAATCTATTAGAACACCAACAGAACCACATATCAGCCAGAATCAGCCCCGTTGTGTTTGTCATCTGGGTGCTGAAATAACTTGCGGGTTAACCGAGGAAAAGAGTTGGACGAGGGGCCAGATTAAAACTTTTTGTGAGCTATTTTTGGCCTGCAGGCTTTGTAATTGACATAGATATTAGGACACAAGCTAAGATGGTAAAAGGAGGTATTAGCATCTGAATCCTTCAAATATTTGAGAACGGTTTAATTTATGCTGGAATTTTGTAGGCAATGGGGTTAAAACACAAAAGCTTAATAACAGCGGCTTGACATCACTTTCTGTTACTGCAGACTGCTAAGATCATCTTCTGTTCATTATTTGACGTTTTTCTGACATTTAAATTCCGGTGAATCACCCTAAGCCTGGGAAAACATGGTGAGTGAGGATCACAGTCACTCGAAGCTGGAATTATATCATCTAATGAGAACATAAAATTGTAATTAATGTCTGGAAAATTTGCTTTTGAGCAAGACGGGAAGAAAGAAATCATGTCCATTGATATGCATGGCAGAACGCAAGAGCCAATATTTTGTCTGTTTCTTTTCTCTTCTCTTGTCTTCAGTGAAAGGAGGAATGGAAAACAGATCCTTCAGGAATGATGAATGGAGTTATCACGTTCCGCAGCTAATTGTCTCAAATTGATATTTTGATGTACTACTAAAGATCACATAAAAGCAGTCAGATCTTAATTAGGCTGATGATCACGGGGAGATGGAAGCTATCGCTAGCTTCCCGCCACTCTGTCGTTACTCATGGGGAGCGGATGGATGACAGGTTGGCATTGTGCCAGGGATTGATAGCTGAAACCGCAAGTGTGTGAAGGTGTGTGAGGCGCAGATGGGAGAAAGTGTTATGTTCTGGAGGTTTTGTGCTACAGAAAGATGATCTCTTGTCGAAGATTACCGACGATTGCTGTTTTTTTTTCTGTAAATGGAGGAGCTGGATTAAAAATAAAAATGCTGCATATTTGCAACATTATTATTTTCAAGTTCAAAGTTTTTAAATGATTTCATTGTGTTAAACTAAAGCAAACCTATTGCTTTAAGCCAAATGAGTTAGTACATGGTAAAATCTTATTTTTGCTGTTCATTTTACCTCGGCTTCAGTAACCTCTTTGGTTTTAACATTACAAACAAAACAATTAGCAAGATTCAACAGTTCACACGAATGATTGTCGGCATTCAGCAGCTGGAATAACATAAAATAGAAGCATTAAAACATCAATGTCGTAGCAGGTGTCTTTTTTTATATAAAGTAATAGAATAACTTGAATCCATGTAGCCGCTACTCAAGGCTAGTTTTTGGATTTTGCTCAAAAAGAGGAGTGTTTTGGTTATGTACAATATCTTTAACTTGGTAAATTTTTTGTTTGCTCTGAATGGTCAACATTTATGTGCTTTGACCGATGTGAAAAGAAAACTTTGGGAAGGCGTTTGGACATAAATATGATCATGGAATAATTCAAACATTTGCAAATGCAATGAGTGGTAATTTTACAGGAAAATTTTCATGCACCCCCCACCAATGTTGATTGATATGCACAGCAAACAATGTCTTCTGACAGTGCTCGTAACTTGATAGTTTCTGTAAACAAACAGAATGCCGCTGTTGTGGTGAGTACAGATGATCTTGCTGGATAAAAGCATCACCGCTGCTCTATTTCAAGAACAGAAGACCCTTCATTGTTACTAGTGAAAGAGCAGCTGAAGAAAAGCTGTTGTTTTTGAATGAAGGACTTTACCTTTAACTTCTTACTTGTTTTTGATTGAGCAGCAATTCCATTTATTAATCTGTTGCTGAAGATCTTATCCAACAATCTGTGATGTTCGTACACTTAAAGAACAAAGTTTTACACATTCCGTAAGCAGTGGGGCAAGCTATATTTACAATTTCAGTAAATATATCAATTACATTTAGAAGTCAGGGCATTTGCGTTTCGTTGGCTGACCACACTGTCAACGCTGTCTTTTTCACTTCACTCACTTCACATGTTCAGGAGAGCCAAACAGTGAAAATTAAATCATGTCAAAAATAGGTATTAGGCAGGATAGGTATTCTTTTACCCATCAGGAGTGCCATATGATGTAAATTATCAGACCTTTTAAAAAATTTTTAGTATTGTTCCCTTATCAAAAAGGTGCCTCAAGTCATTCGGTGGTTTTGGCATCTGTAAACACTGAAACACAGACGTGGTTTTGTGTAAACGCACATTTCTGAAGCTCTAGTTTTGGCAAATACTGCCTTAACTCCTGTAACATCTTATCAAGCAAAATCTCATCACCCTGGTAAGGATTTACTCTCTCTAAGCTTGCATTCTGTTGAGAGGTTATGAAACCTCACTTGTGTGGATGACACACCTTACCTAACTTTAGAACAAAATCGGGTAAAAATGAGATAATGTTTGTTTTTAGGTGTAGCATCCCTTTAATGATGTGTTTATTTGGATGGCTTAATCGGAGTGGTTTTAAAAGGGCCTGGACAGCTGCCTAGAGTCAGGAGAGCTCATGCTGTCGCAGATCTCCATTAGGAGTGAGAGTCAGGTAGTAAAGGCTGCTGAGGTGGCAGGATGGCCGTGCTAATGATGGCTGCTAATGTAATTAGCTCATCCCAGCAGTCTGCAGAGCTGTCGCGCTCACCAGCTCACCCGGCTGACCCCGTCTCACCCCAGTCTTTCACCGCCTGTCTCTCTCTCATAGGCTTTACCCTGCATTTAATGCCCTGAAGAGCTGACAGGTGCGCCATTTGCTAATTTTTGCAGTGATGTCATCTGCTTCTCTCCATTTCTTCCAGAAGTTTAAAACAAGTTTGAAAGATGTAGTTGGTTAAAAATGTAGGTCTTGTTGAAAGTAGTGAATTACTTTTGTTTTATGCGATTATAAAATACAAATTAGTGGTGTTTTCTACACAGTCACAACTTGCTGTGTTTTTGTCCACTGCTCTAAATTAAGTCCAGGCCGTGCTTCTTCTGCTGGTGCTTTATTGTTGCTGTTGAGTCACGAGAAGATGAGACCCCGCTCAAAAGCAACACAGGGAGGAGGGGCTATGTGTGCGCATCAGACATCAGGATTTGGAGACCAATAAACTTGCTGATAAACTACATAAACCTAAATATTGATCTTGGTGTTATAGTTTTGATCCCATTTCAATGCTGACTAAAGGTCTGTCCTTCAAAAATGCTTCAATAATTTCTGTTACTATGTGAATATGACTTTAAGCAAGGATGAAAAGTCTTTAATCAAGATGATAATTATAGATAAGCTTAAACAGTCTGATGCAATGGTATGATATTACATAGTATATTAGAAAAATGCAACCTGATTTATTTCCCCTCTTTCCTCTCCTCTCTCTAGCCTTTCCCCCTCTCCTCTCTATCACCCCGCACTTTTCTTTTTCTTTCTCTCATTTACCCACTCTACTCTCTTTCACCCCTCACTTTTCTTTTTGTCTCTCATTTACCCACTCTACACTCTCTCTCACACACCCTTACTTATCTTTTTTCCTCTCTCAATCTCTCATTTACACACTCTCCTGTATTTTTTTTTCTCCTCTCAAACCCCTCACTCCTCTGTCTTTCTATCTCTCTTCTGCCCCCTCACTCCTCTGTCTCACTTTCACTTTTGTTTTCTCTCGTTCCTCTCTCCTCACTGCTCTCTCTCTCCTACCCCCTCTTCCCATGATTTTTCTGTTTTTACTCAAATTAGTGCTTTATCTCTCAAAGTGATTGAATTTCCTGTCTGAAGGTACCAGCTATTAATAATTCTTTGCTGTATGAAAAGATGTTCTGTATACAAAAATATACATTCTGTGTTTTAACCTATTTTTAAATATTAAATCCTTGAAGTTGTATTTTGCAAGTTTACTTTAACACCAAAATTTGCTATCGAGTCATGAAGTTGTATTGCTTTTTGTAACCAAAGCCCTAAAATGCTCAATTCTTGTGATTATCTTTTTAGATTACGTCAGCAAAATGTAGCTGTTTTTTCTAGGAGCATCTATTTTCAGAATTGATTTGAGTAAAAGTTAGGTGTTTGGAAGTTAGCAGCTTGATTGATAAACTTACCCCCAGGGAGTAGCCGAAGGAGAAAAATGAAACTGATGAGGTGAAGAGATACGATGCATTGTTTTTCAGATGAACAAATCTTTTATTGATTCTAAAACAACAATAAATTCATTTTTGCAATTAGTTGAAACGGTGCCTAAGATTTCCACTCGGATTTAAAAGACCTACTCAATGTAAGTGTGAAGATCATACCAAGCAAATCATAAGCAAAGGAAGATCAGAAGCATCTTGTTTTTAATTGTACGTGGAGTGGTGTAATTGCCTCTAAACAAAAGACTTGCCTTTTGTGCTCTGCTTGATTAATATGTGTAGCAATCTCTGTTTACAGGCCTGGCAGGAGTGGATTATAATGATCATTCCCCTGGGCTTCTGCTCGGGTTTATTTTTTAGGATGTTTGAGCAAACCCCCGCACCCGCCCATCCACCCTTCCCTTTTCAGCAGGCGTTAAGGATGACCCTGTTTCCTCACTCCTAAGTAGAACCAATTTGGATTGGAATGAGCCTGAAGGTTTCTCTTAATGAGATTCCCATATGAACCAGCACATTTCCTCCGAGAGCTTGCGCACATCTTCTCTCCGGCGTTTGTTTGGGAGAAGATGGCGTTCTCAGCGCCCATGAGTCCAGTTGAGGCGAGATGTTCGTTTCTCTTTGTCTAATTCAATGTACTAGTCTTCACTTGTTTTCCACTCATTTATCACTTGATTTTTTTTTTCTTTGTTTGAGCTGATATCTGTGGATCTGTTTACTATGTAAATGACACACTGTTTTCACAAACTGATCCCACTAAAAACATCTCTGAATTTTCTAAAGATCAAGTGAGCGATTAAAACTTGTGAAATGTTGTTGTTTATTATAAGTGTTTTTTGGCGTAAATACAAATCTGCTTTCCCCAATCAAAGCCAGGTTGCTTTACTAACAGAGGTTTGTCCAGAAAATTGTGCAAATGATAATTTTTTGTACATACTTTAAGCCAATAATGCTACTTTTCCATGGGCTGTGTTGTGATAGAAATGCTAAAAACTTATTTATTACATCTTTTCGGCATTTCTTGATTTGCAAAAGTTAATGCAACTATACACCTGAGGACTAGCGCCACCTATTAGTTAAAGCTGCTATGTCTCTTTTTTTGTACAATTCTTTTTACTCGTGCAAATACCTTTACAGATTGTGTGCGGAAAAAGTGTAGCACAAATCACATGTTTAATGACACCTAACCAAAAGTCTTGAGTGACTTGTAACTGAGTAGCGTGTTGAGTAGAATATTGACGTTTCCATCACACTTGGAGATATTGGTACACATTTACAATCATGAGTGCCCCCTTACAAACCTGACAGATTAAAAAGAATCGAGATTTTCAAATCAAGATACACGTTTGTAGATCAAGATACAGATTTGCTGTTAGAAAGCTCTCCACAAGTACGCAAATAATATTGCTTTAGTGATAACCCCATACTAGACCCTCCATTATTCCATGGTTTGTGCGATGAGGTTCTTCAGTTTAAATCACTATCCACTGACTAGACTGACTTAGCAGATTGACTTGTCTTGAATGATGTGTGTAAAACAAGCCCACTCACAACTGGTCTTCACGTCTGTGGAAATGCAAACCATTGATGGTCAAGTGAATCCAAACTAAGCCTCGGCGTACTGTAACTAAATTCCCGCAGAAAGACATTATTTTATATGAATTTTTCCAGGCTAATAGCCACCAGTGGATCTCTCTCTCTCTCTCTCTCTCTCTCTTTCACTTTGTCTTTCTCAAGAAGAAGAAGAGAGAGCAATGGACAGGTAACACAGAGAAAGAGGCTGGTTTGAGATCGGAACAGTCATTTAGCACAACATGCACTCACAATCATAAAGGAAAACACATGTAGGAATTCATCTGATGCAGCTTTAAAGTTACACAATAACAAACATCTATTACAGTTGATTTAACAATAACTTATTATATTAAAATTATTAATAATAACAAAAATAACTTATTTTTAAGTCTAAATTTCTTTGTAACTGGATCGGTAGGTTTAATGATGACTGCAGTAGTAGAAAATGTTGTGGAAGTGATCATGGAAGTGATCCATGCATCGTGGTTTTGAGATTTTGTGTCAGTCTTTGTGTTTAATGGTGTGTTCAAACAGAGAATCTTGGTTTGAGACTGAATTTGTTTGAGACCTATTCTCTAAAATGACATTACAAACACACCTGTCAGAAAAGCTGCTTTGCAAACTACTGTTTAGGAAGTGCAATCTCTTCTTTTTTTTATTTTGGATTCCCAGCAGTGCGCGTGGTCCCTTTAAGAGAAGCAGTGCTATGTAAAGCATGTTTAGGATCTGGCCTATTTGAGGATTCCGTTAAGCGTCCTCCTGGAATAGTGTTAATTTAAAAGAGGAAGAGCTCATCTAGAGTTCAGCATCATCCTCCAGCTTTATGAGGGCTGCCACCTCTTTTGTGTTCATTATCGTCAAATCACCTCTGGGAGGAGTGTTGACTTTTCACCGGCCAGAATAGCTGCTAATGTGCTGGCTAACACTCACATGAGCTGCTGCTAATGGAGCTGCTGCAGCTCTTCCCATGCTTCTTATGGAGGATAGACATTTTTTTAAATAGAAATGTGGCTTTTATGATATTTAGGAATTTCAATTAACAACTTGAGGGGAACAGAAATTGGTTTCCTACACTAACTTAATTTCTATGTGTAGCCTTCAATTGCAAACATTTGGAACAAGAGGTCATTGCATAGCACTGTCTACTAATTTAATACTTTTACTGTATGTGTTCGAATTATTTGTTAAACATTATATAAATATATGTTATCTAACATATAATTATATAAATCTGATTAGAGAACATAAGCTTCTACCTAAAGTAAAGCAGTTGTCAACAATATAGAATAGAAATATAGAATGTTTGTTGTAGCATAGTAAAGTTACAACAAATACAAAGTATTTTCTTGGATTTGAAGTTCTGATTGTCCATCTTCAGCTGGTGTCTCTGGCTTGGAGATGAATGTCTCAGCTTCTCTCGTGTGAATACAAACTTTGTGTTAGTGCTGCAGTTATTTGAATTTTAAATACAATATTGATTTTGGTCCTTAACGATCAAAAAAGTTCAAGAGTATTGTGTGTATTGTTTACTGTATTCATGCACACTATTGCAGCACCAAAAGCTGCTGTGGAGCGCATCTGATCGGACTTTATATTTACAAAAGTAGATAAATGTATCTAGATTCCCTGTTACTCAATTATTGGTTAGTGAAATAAAGTGTGAAAAATTGTGTAGATGAACCTGCATGGTGAAGTTCTTCTTAATCTTGAGCTTTCAGTAACAGATCGTGCTGGATTTTTCCTTGAATGTTCAGATAAACCTTTCTGGCTCAGAAAAACTTCTCTCTGGATAATACATGCTTGTGCTGCTCAAAAACAATAAATTTAACACCCCCATGCAGTGACTGAGGCTAGGGTAACCTGTTATTGTTAGCATCTTCTGAGAACCGAAGCTCTTCAGCTGAAGCGGAAAAAAAGTGCAATAATTATTTTGAGATAAAACATAAAAATGTAAGTCTACCATATGGATTGTAGAGTGTAGTCTTCATGTTTTATAATAAAAAAATGGTATAAAAGTAAATATGTAATATCTTATTTATTGAATCCATCTATTGAAATTTGCCCAAATTAAATCTAAATTAAAACAATTATTGAAGGATCTAAATAATCTTCTTTTTTCTGTTTTTGACAATAATAAAGTGGGTATTAGATCATTCATTCATCTTCATGTCGGCTTTCTTCCCTTTCGGTGTCGCCACAGCGGAATGAACCCCCAACTCTCTGGCATGTGTTTTACGCACCATCGCTGGGAAACATTCACACACACATTCACTCTTTTAACACTATGGGCACATTCACGTTCTTACTCAATTCGCTTATATTGCATGTCTTTGGACTTGTGGGGAAACCGGAGCACCCGGAGAAAACCCACGCGATCACGGGGAGAACATGCTAACTCCACACAGAAATGCCACCTGCCCCAGCCGAGCCTAGAACCAGCGACCTTCTTGCTGTGAGACGACCGTGCTACCCACTGTGCCACCGTGACGCTATGATATTAGATCAGTGATTTATAAAACATACTGTGACAATGTTCTCAGGCTCATTGTCATGTAAGACCTGTTTTTATAATGCAGTCAATAAAACAAACCCAATGACTGAACTTTATTAATTTTTATTAATGGATGTGGCAACAGAAGCTCCATGTTGTACTGATGCTGCAAGGTTCCAACCTGGATAAGAAGGGGGAAGCGTAATTGCTGGTTGTGCATATTATAATATTATGAAGTGTATTTTGCTGCTTATTGCAAGTTCTTTTAAGAATATATAATGTATTAACTTACCTGTGTTTGGTTTGGCTCTGATTGGCATGCTGGGAAACCAGCCCTATTTAAGGGCCTGGTTTTGGGTGTACATGGAGGACGATCCTGAACGAAGAGGAGTAATGTGGTGCTGTTCTCCTGCATTTTGACTTTGGCCTGTACAAAGATACTTTTGAGTGCAAGAACCCCAACTGACTGCATTTAGTTAGTTCATACGGGAGTCCTCACTGTCTAGTTTTGTGTAGGTTTTGCTGTTAAGCATTTGTTTATTTATGGTTTTGAGCTCAAGTGTTTGTAGACCTTTCTGTTTTTTTATTATGTTTTATGTTTGTTTGTTTGGTTGTTCACTGGTGGCACAATAAAAGAAAAGTTTTGGGAAAAAACCCTTGTGTACTGGCCTCTCTCTGCGTACAGATCAAACGCTTGGAATACCACATTACGACACATACATTTATTTTAAAGAATAATATTTCCAGACAGAAAGTAGTGGTTTTAATTGTTTCTCCTTGGTTAATATTTTCCTATTATTCGAGCAGCTCTACTGTGTATCTTAAACTGTTTCACTCCGCTGACTTTTTTACTTGCATAATTTTTTTCAATATTTGTGGTATAATTAAAATTGGTTGAATTAAAGAATGAAAGGGAATCGTTAACTCTTGAGGTTTTACAACAATCATTTGGCGGATAATCCTGTTTTTCGGGCTGTTCCAATTCATAGGTATAATTTTCAGTTCTTCCCCTTAGTACTCGATTAAGAGGGGAAATGGAAAAGCTTTTTAATTATTTTATTTCATAAAGCATTATGGCTATTTGTGTATTTTAATGTAGTCAAAACACAGAATGCTAGTAGTTTTGTGTGTATTTTTAGTGTTTGGAGAGAAGCTGTACAAATCCGTATGTGTGTGGGATGGGGGGTGGGGTTGTGGCTGTCAGGCTGTCAGCGAGTCCTAATGCCAGTCCCATGGGGGCACCTGGAGGAGCGCATACCCACCCTGGCAGTCTCTAGCAGGGGTGCGTGGTGACACTGCTTTCCTTCTGAGACCGGAGGTGTCAGTGTGTGTGTGTGTAAACCAGTGACAGATGACTGGAGACATGCGGACCAGAGAGAGAAGAACACACTCATCTGCCTGCACAGATGAATAAATAACACAAACAGAGAGAGAGACAGGCTCGTGCTCATCTGAGGAGGTGTGTGACACACAGATGAAAGCCACCCGTTGAGTTTTGTGGCTTTCTGTCAGAGATAAATGTTGCTAAGGCTTGGGAAGAGAGCGGAATACATATCACTGTGTGCATTCAGTCGTGGGGCTCCAACGACATGCTGCTAGGGGACCAATGAGGATGGAGGGAGCAAATCGCTTGAGCAGCTTTGAGGGGTCAAAGGTCACGCCGGTTGGCGTTGCATCCTTTGCTCACCTGTATGGATGGAAACAGAATTTTTCTTTAAGGTGTGCATCTTTTTAAACGAATAAAAAAGGGCTACCGGATTAAAAGCTTCCCGAGTATAAGCTTAAATAGGATTAGTTCTCCATGTTAGGACTCGTTCAAGCAGATGGCTATTTTTATTTATAGTTATTGATGATTATTTTTATCTTCACACCTTGAATATTACGTTTGCTCAGTTTTGACCTCAACTTGTGTATCTTGAAGGGTGGGACTCTCTGTGCCAATACAATTGCATTTCATTAATCCAGTCGAGAACGTTCAGATGCGGTTTGTTCTTAAAAGCCCCCAGAAGGCAAAGCAAAAAGCATCTGACCGTATTCGACTTTATTTGCAAAACACATGATGTTAATTTTTTCACCTAAAACCTACAAATTTGATTCAAAACACCAGAAAAGTAAAGCATATTAATCATATAAGAAATGACTGTGTGGTAGGAAAAACAGAGTAAACTGGTGGTATAGCGTCAAAACTCATATATTTCTGTGAAATTGACATTGTCCTCAGAGCACACTGAACAAAATTTAAAAAGTCAAATTTTTTCTTAAAAAGTCAAGCTACATCTTTGAAGCTTGGATCGTTTGGAGCTTTTTGTCTTTTGTAGCAAACTATTTGTTCTGTGAACTGTGTGCTAAACAAAAGAACCCATAAAAACTCACAGCCTGGTCAAACAGTGTTTATAAGTTCTCAATCCATCATCGTTAGTGACAGGAATTCATTTAGTGTTGCCTGTATGTGGACTGATGGTTACCACATTGCACTGAAAACATTTACCGGAGTTTAATTTCTTCAGCCACAGTTTATTTGGGCAAAAAGGACTAAAGATGTGACGATAAGAGCCTAAAAGTTTAAAAAGTTGTGCAAACAAACTTAGACAAGTCTAAATTGTGTTTCTTTTTACACCTTAATCATTTGTCATTCTTATTTATTTTTATTGTCATTAATTAGTTGTAATATTTCATGTCATAAAGTATATTTTTGATGAATGAAACTAGATCATTAGCCAAAATGAAATTAAAAAGTTAATGTTTCAATAACTTATGACGAAAAACATGTTTAAATCTTCTTCTTTCTTTTTTTTGCTGGTACTTTTGTTTTTTCCCCATGTTCCCAAAAAGAGTTTAAAGTAAATATCGCATCCCCATTTTACAGTACAAACATTTCCTAATCGATGTATTAAAATAGATACTTGCACCATTTACTTTACTTTAAAAACAAACAAAAAAACTAGTTATTGGCCATTTAAACTATACCTTTTGTAGCTCAGGTAGAACGCATGATTTGCATTTATGAGGTCCTGGGATCAATCCCCAGCATCTCCATGAGAGGAATTGGTGATTTCCCCTTCTGTAAGTCGCTTTGGAGAAAAGCGTCTGCCAAATGCATAAATGTAAATCTAATTTAAATGATTCAAGCAGTTCACTGCTTAGCTCTTAAATTTAGTCCATACTTTGATTTGTTTGATAAATTGAGCGTTCCTGGCCTCCTGGATCATGTTAGTTCATGATGGTTGAACCAAAAATGTGTGATCCTCAGGCCTTCCAGGACCAGATTTGAAGACCCCTGATTTAATCTTTATTGTCACGTCTGCCTGAGGGCTCTATTTGAGCGGTCTTCATCAACTTAAATCAGGAAAAAAAATAATTTTAATAGTAGTTTAATTGTGAACTCTATTTCAAAGACTTTCCTGGTCGACTATTAGTTGCTAAAGCCAATAGTCGACTTATAGTTGACATATGGTTATTACTGTATTAACTGCACTATATGGCACATTAAAAATCATTTATTTTTCTCAGAAAGCATCAGTGCATCTTATAATCCAGTGTGCCTTATGTATGAATGCTGGTCACTCAAAATGCAAAATCACAATATTTAAAATTACTTTGGTACACTACGAAGCCACCGCTAAATTGATCATAGTGGTATCACTGCAGGTGCCTCGCAGAGGAATACAAAATGCAGTTTGACAAGCACGGATTACCTCGTGCTTCGAGATTCAAACTATGAATCTAAGGCAGGAGTCATCACTGAACCGTGAAGTACCAGTTGTGCTTGATGCTGACAACGCTCAAATGTTTTATCCAGACAACGAGGAAGGATTTGTGGATAAGTAATTAACTGAAAGTGTATTACTTTGTACTTCACATGTTACACTGAAAAAGCTTTAAATGATTTAGTTATTATTTTAATTTTGTAAATGTATGAAAGAGAAATTCATTTATGAAAGAGGAAATAATTGAAAAATGTGTTGACTGCTTTGTATTTTATGTTTAATGTTTCAAGTTAATTTATCTGTTTTGTTTCAGTAGTCAGTCAGTGCTTTATCTTGTGTTACTGCACATCTTGCAGACGACCTTTTTTGGGGGCAATTTTATCTTCAACGTGAGGACAGGTGTGTTAACCTCATCCGCTGGGTTAACGAGCTTGTTGTGACGGCATCATTTCTTGTAGATTTTTTTTTCCCAGACTAACCGACTAATGAAAACGTCAGACGAATAAGCCTGTTCTAATCGACTATTGACTAATCGACCCAAAAAGGGGGCAGCTGTTGAGAGGCAACAGTCCTAACCACTAACCTCCTTTGTTTTAATTTAAAATAATTGACCGATATCTGTGAATTAACATTTCTGTGTGTTTTAAAGTAAATAAACTGTAATCGTTTGTGATTGTTAGCTTCTGAAGGCTGGTCGTGTTAAAACACAGCATACATGCACTTCAAAACTGTTATTTTCACTGGAGAAGATCCCTGTGATCTTCTGGTCCTGGAGCCAAGCCACCGGGGCTCCCTCCTGCTGTTTATCTGAGTGTTTGTCAGTTGGCATCCATTCCCATTCCCTCGCTCACATCTTTCTTTTTCTTTCCTTTCATTCTTGCTCAGCTGAGCATTTGTCTTCACGATTGCATTAGCTGTGAGTTCTACCTTTTGTCTCTCTTGTCAAATCAATACCTGGATGACAGGAGAACCCTGGCCGTGAGCAATGGAGACAGATCAGTGTGTCAAGCCGTGCACCGAGACTGCAGGGAAAACACACCGCGCTGTGGGAAACCCTACACTCATGCAGACGGTGAGATTGGGTTTTGTTTAACCTGCCAGAAAGTGAAGCGAGTGCCTCTCTCTTCAGGCTGTTCTGTCAGAAGTGCAGGTGGATCGTAGAGCTTGCAGGACCAATCAGTAGCAGAGCTGTCTTGAGAGGAAAAACCCAAACTGACTCGCGTCCGCATGAGCTGTGCTCCGAGATTCACAAACTGTCCACCTCCTCATACAGCTAGTTATTGAAGAATATTTGACTGTTTTTTTCTTTCTACAGTTTCAGACACAATGGCTCTGCTGTCATATTAAGCTGAGTATGTGAGTGGTGTGGAGTGGGTTGATTCTGCGTGGATGTAATGCTTTTTATGTCTAAAAAAAGTATGTGACTGACCAAATAGTTCTTATGCTCTGCTGACCATACCAATACGGAAAATATGAAATACGGATGTGAAACAAAAAATTTTTACATTGTAATAAAAATATTGAAATATAATTTACATATCTATTATTTGCAAAGATTATCTGTTTTGTCTAGAATACAGTCACTGTAATATTGAAAGTTAATTAATCTAGATGAAAATGAATATCATTTGAATGTGCTACCCAAAATAATGACTTACTGTTTTAAATGGGTAAGCAAAAGTCCATAAGTGGTTTAGAAGGTTTAGGTGTATCTAAAAAAAAACCTCACAATGAAAACTAGTCATTTTAGTTCATTTCGATGGATGAGACACCTCATCTTCAAAATTCAGAAACAAAAAGTAAACTTTGGTCCCCAAAAAGCTTTTTATAAAGTGTTCTGCTCTGTGGAGATTTAGCTGTTTTTGATAAGCTGGGAGAGTTTTTAAACATTGTTTGTGCTGGAAATGGCCGCTCAGATCTGGCAGCCCTGATTCTCTGCTTCTCCTGTGACTTTTGCCATTAATGCTTTTGCGTTGCCATTATTTGCCAAGCCATTGCTGAATCCAGAGGATTTCCTGAAATCACAAAACAACTTCATAATGGCATTCACAACACAATTGCTTACAATTGTCAATGTATTATTTATAATTATTATTATTATAAATATTGTCAAATTTTTGCCAAAGGAACTCTTAGAAGAGCAAAAGAAAGAAAATTTTGCAATGCTATGTCACACCACTAGAGTGAGGGAGTTAGAACAAACAATCAGACTTGTAACTACTCAATCTGTACAGTTTAGACAATTAAGTGTATCTGTTATTGAATCATACCCTTTTAAACATGTTTTTTTGCATTCTGGTCAGATGATGATCAAATGAAAATAGCTTATCCGATTGATCAATTCTCAAGATAATCGATTACAACAGCCCTAATGAACTTTTTTTTTCCTTCCGGGTTTTTTTCTTTTTTTTTGTTTTGCTTCCTAAATGTATTATTTTTCATGTCTTGCAGTCACTAATTGCTCACTAGTGCCCCCTTTGGTGCAGCAGGATAGTGCTTCTTCTTTGTCAATTTTAGCAGTGTCTCTAAAAATGATAAAAGTATAACTCTTATGTTCTTGGTGTCTTTACAGTAGTTTGGAATGTAAAAGAACATTTCTCAGTAGCTCTAAGGGTACATGGTTTAAAACAGACAAGCTTTCACAGAAATATACATTTTAGGTATCTTTAATCATGATTCAGCTTTCAATGCCTTGACAAGCCCAAACTGATCCTAATGAATGTGATCTGTTGATGTGATTTCACGAACTCTGTAAATAAACGCCAGGCTTTATATGATGCAGTAGCGTGAGTCTCCATCTGAATGGGTTCACTTGTGAAAGTTTTGAGTCCAGCACAGCCTCCTCACTCCAGTAACTCTGTAACCGAGTCCAGCTCTGAGATTTCTTTTTCATCCCAAGCAGATTGCTTGGCTTGCCTCCTTCAACCTTTTGTGCAGCCTGAATTCAGCTCTGACCTTTCTCTGTGGCCGCAGTCGATACTGAGAGAGACTTCTGGACACAACACCACAATCTAACCTCGCGTCTGTCCTTTGTTTCTCTCTCTTTTGCTATCGTCTCTTCATTAAAGCATTATTGAGACTCTTAATTGCACTTTATTGCAGATGACTCTGATTTTTGGTCACTTTTCGCTTCTTTTCTTCTCTTTGACCCAGACGAGTTCTCTCTTTCTCTTTTTAAAGATGTCTGCTTCTTCCACATCACGTTCAGCTCGATGCTGGAGACCCGGGGGTCACTTTCTGGACATGTGCTCCAAACACACAGTGATTGGGATTGTACTGTAAGCAGGGGACTGTACACTGAAAGAGCCGCGTGCTTTGTATGTCCATTGTTCTTGAAAATACTGCAGTTCATGCACAAGTTACATATTTATATGTATTTACTCAGTATTTACTTTGTGTTAATTTATCCATTTAAAGAGATGAGTGGTATGTGCATAATTAATTAAAAATTGTATTTCAATCTAAAATTAGCTTGCAAGATGTATAATATTCTCTCTCTTGTTTTTTTCTTTCTCCCTCTCTTCTTTCTCCCTCCTCTTTTCTGTTCTCTCTTCTGTCTTTCTGTCCTTCTCTCCTTTCTTACTCTCTCTCTCTTCCTTCTCCCTTTCTATTTTTCTCTTTTCTCTCTACCTTTCTTCTCCTTTTCTCTTCTTAATCTTTCTGTCCTCATCCTCGTCTCTCTTTTTCTTTTCTATCCTCTATCTCTCCATACTTCTCTCTACAGCTCTACCTCTCTCTCTTCATCTCATTCTCTCTTTCATCTCCTTTGTTTCATCCTCTCTTTTTCACTCTTCTCCCACTATCTCCCCTTCTCTTGCTTTTCCTTCCTGTCTCTCTGTTCTCACTCTTCTCATTTTCTTCCACGTTCCTTCTCTTTTCCCTCTATCCCTCGTTACCTTTCTCTCTCTCTGTAACCAGCGCTATTTGAATTCCATTCAGATATCCAATAGTCACTTGGCTGTACATATTTCATAAGGCTACGGCACTTTAGCCACCACATCCTTCAGTTTTTATTAGTCTCTCACAGCCAGAAACCAAATGTTAAGCAATCCAACTGAAGACGGAGAGCCTTTATACAAATCCATATTTATGAATGATACTGGAGTCGCTCTTCACACATTCACAAATCGCTCGTCGCCCTATTGAGAGTATATACTGGAGAAACCAAATTAACTTGTATAGAAAATCTGAAGGTAGCTTGCACCAAAAAAATTAAATGTATTATTTTAGCGCTTGAGATTTTCCATATAAATGGGATTTTTACATTTTCATTTTTTATTTATGCTTTTATGCTTTTTTTGGAGGGATGATAAGAAATTATTGAAATAAAATGTTGCTTAATAAACATTAAAAACTATAAAATTGTACAAAAGTAGTTTAAATGTGTGATAAATAAGAATAGTCATTATAATAAATAAATGATATTTTATACATAAAAAAAATATTTGTAACTAATTGAGCTATATATAACTTTTCTTTACAAAAACATTCTTGACTGTTTTCTGGTTTCATTTGGCTAAGTACTAGACACTTTCACACATGCATTCGCTTAAAACATTCAGCCTAATTAATCATTCATTAATAAAAATGTTTGAGGCAAAATTATAATGTATTTTATTGTGTTTATGCATCTATCCAACCTCTCCTCAATCACATCCCCAAAATAAATTTATTGTAATACCAATTGGAATCTTTGCCAAACCTCTCAATGTCTGGGATTTTTTTTCTTAAAAAATGTGTTAAAAGCAGTGACTGAAAAAAGTTTGTTGTACAGTTATTTTCACCAGAGCTTGCGTTAGATGTTTTCTTGCATCTGTATTGAGATGGAAACGTGTGTGATTGTGTGCTGCCGTAGGAGTGTGTCCTGTTTCCTTCTTCTCAGATGAGCTGTTATAAAGATCTGGTTCTGGTGTCCCAGGACATACACTGGGTGAGAGAGAGCAGGGTCTGGTTTCACAGAAGAGTGTTGAGGATATGATGAGGATGAGAGAGAGAGAAAGAGCATGACATCGAACTGAAGATTCTGTTTCAGAGCTCAAACTTGAACCATTGCTTCTCTGCTGAGGCCATACATGAGCTTTGAAAGTATTATAATAATATGATCCATAATAATGGAGAAGAATTATGAGTGGTTTTTAGACAGAAGCTGATCTATCTGTCAAGTCTTCGCTCTGGACAGTGGTTTGTTTTTGTTAAAGCATCCCAAAAAAATCTTTTTCTTTCAGTTTGATTGCAAAGACATTACTTGTGTAATTGCGTATTCTCAGGAGTCTTTTGAATGGCCAAATGTTCTTCAGATGTATTTGGATGTTGTGTTTTGTGCAGAATGTTTTTATTTGTTGTTTAGTTTAGAAATAAGAGGCATCAGATCAGAAGTTGCTTCTAGTTCAACAGTTAACGTTACCCTGAGAAGGATGGATGGCATTGATGCACTCCGCTAACAGAATAGAGTCTCAGCGTCTCCATTTTGCTCTGATCAGATCCAACAGAGCAACTGAGCACAGGGTCTAGTTCGTATCAGTCGTTTTCTATCTAATATCTTCCTCTGTATCCTGTATAAACCACTATATAAGCACAGTAGCACTCTCAGAAATTCCTTATGTATGCAAATGCTCTTATAGCGACAGTGTCTATTTCCTGGTTTAAAACCACATGCTTTGCATGAACATATTTTAAGGGGACATAATGAAAAAGCAGTATATGTCCCCTCCAGTTTGTACTGCTGAATCTACATGTGATGTTGAGACTGAAAAAGATGAGAGCTGCATCTCACCACTGTCTCTGTATGTATATCTAGTAAGGGTGGGTCTTTACCGGTAGGAAAGTGAATACCAGTATTGTGTTGTGCCATGATATGGATTTTCTAATACCGTGGATAGTCACGTTCATACATTTCATGAATTCAGCTTCATGTTTTACTTGCACACACTCAATTTATTTGATGTTTAGACGAGGTGTATCATCTCCTGCTCTCCACAGGAGGTGATGTGGTGTGACGCGAGTGCTTGTACTGAGAGCTAGTCAGGTACAGAGATTGTGTCAGCTGCTGCTCTGTCTGAAATCCCAACAATTGAAATGAGACTTCTTTAGAAGTCAAACTGTAAGTTACTTAAAGAAACGCAATTTCTTCATTTTTTCCTCCTTATTTCCTTATATTTATACAGATGAAATGTATGTAATGTATTTAAATCTAAGGACAGAATAATGCGTAATATTAGCTGTTGTATTTTGAGTGTTAAAAACCAATATCAATATTTATACTTAACATTGTACTAGCAATTCAAAACCTCTTACACATTTATCTGATTAATTGATGAATCTAAAAATAAATTATTGCCTAATTGACAATGGGAATAATTGTTAGTTGCAGCCTAGTAGCTAAATTTTGCATATTGGAAACCTTGGAGCAGAGTATACAATTTTTTTCAAGCCTGAATATCATAAAAGAGGTAGTCTCTCCAGTTTATCCATTGAAGGTGCTTTCCTTTGTGAGCTGAATCAGTATAAAAAATGAATGAACTCTAAACTCCTCTGAGCTCCGTACGCTCATTGTTTTCTCCAGCGACTGAAAGCTTAGCTCATCTGTAAACATCCGCAGCACAGCTGGTTATTAATTCCATCAGCCGCGTGTTAACAGCGATCCCATTATTCCATCAGCTGCTTGTTGTGTGTTTTTGTCCCACTGGCTGTGGTTTCTCTGTGTGTAATGAGCGGAGAGTGTGAGGTAATGGCGTCCTGTGTCAGACCACTGAACAAGGAAATGTGTTGATTTAATGCAAATAGCAGCACACGACTGCGTTCACACTCCATCAACAGCACGTTAACAGCTAGACAATTACTCCCATCAAGTAGTTTTTGTCTCGCTCGCAGCCGCTTTTCTTCCATTGTGAGTTTCACGACCAAGAACTGAGAGCAGTCAGCTGATGCGTCTATGGGTTCAGAGTAATATTGAGTGGTTTTCTATATTTATTTCAACACTTCTGGTTTTCAGAAAAGTAATTAATTCTTGTGCACACATGCCTCATTTACATTGACACATTTATATCTCGTAAAAACAACATGATGTTTCCTCTTGAAATGTTTGTATTCTCTGAGCTTCATTGACCCTATTAGATAAGTTTATTATCTCATTTCATTTCCTCGTTTGTCTCTGGAATTCCAATCAATCAGCTTTGCATGTTTGTTTTTCTTTTCTAAAGTTGGTCCCTTTCTATTCTTGAGCTTGTTCACTGTTTATCATCTGCACTTATGTAACCTATCAAAACAAATTACGTACTTAACATGAAAGGAGGTTGTCTCTCAAACTAGTAAGGTGTCTCCTCCTCTTAAGTGTTGGTGACTATTCGATAGCTATGTAAATGTTTGCAATAGAATGATAAAGAAAGGTTGATTATGGCTCTTATGATGAGCAATTTTTCAATGAATGAATTCAATTGTTGGCCTAGATAGTTTGCTTTTTGATGGACTGGGTTTAAACAAGCATCATTTGGTAGCTACAAAATAGTTTAGTAATTGGGTATTCTACTGAAAATGTAATCAATTAACAAAGTAATCGGATTAAACATGTGTGACATCACACACTGCTTGCGAGACCTACTGCTCCACTCAGCTATAGACATTTAATGATTAAAGGTGTTAAAACTTGGATTTAAATCAGTTTTGATATTATGTGAATAAGTTTTAAATCATGCAAAAAATTGTGTAAGTTACCAATAACGTGCCAAAGTAAAACATTTAAGTCAAGGTGTCCTAAAGAATTGTTTTTTTTTTTTTTTTTTAGAAGAATGTGCTCTTCTACAGTGCAAGTTAGAGGGGGAAATCCCTGTGCGAAACAGCTGTGTTTTACCTTTAACTTTCGAACATTTAATATCTTAACATTTATGAACATATAACTGCAGGGGATATGAGAGGGGGAGTGACTCTTCTCGGAAACAGAAAGACTGGATGTTCTCAGTCTGAAAGTGCTCTTAGATGTTGATCAAAAATCCTCTGATCATTTATGCTTGTGCATTTAGGGAAAACAAATGTTTTTTTTTGTGTGTGATTTGTACCACATAGTTTTTTTTCCCAATCTTGACTCACAATTGGTCAAAAGCCACACCCTTGATGGGTCACAAGTCCATCACAGGGACAAACTCACATTATCAAGCTCCAATCTTAGACTCTGTGAGGAAACAGATGTGTTACATGCACAGAGTAGACATGCAAACTTACATCATACGTCTTTCTGCGATAATCACCATTAACACATTAATTATCTGAATTGTTCTGAAACCTCTTTCAATTGTTCTGTCAAGTTAAGTGATGGTCTCAGCTCCCTGACCTCCGGCGATATGTTGTATCGAGCATCAGCACGACAGAGCAGTGACATCACACGTGCATGCAAAACCCAATGAATTAACACTTTCTAAGAAAATGACAAAAGAGAAGCGGCTGGCGGTGAAATTAGTCAACAGCTCATCTTGTCAGCTCTAAAATCACCTGTGATTAAGTGAAAGGTTGCAGCATTTACATTTGCATTTGAATGATGGAGAGCGAGTGCGCTTTATCACTGAACACCTCGTCTGGTTTCCAGATGAAAGCTACTTGTGTGTCCGTGCAAACTGTAGCTTTGAGTTTGAATTTAGGGTAAGACAGTAGAGGCTTCATGAGGAAAAGTCAGCCTGCTTGGGGCTACCTGTTTACTGCTTGGGGCTGCTCAGCAATGCTCAAGATGGTCGGAAAGGCCTTGTTACCAATCCTCTATCAATTTCTGGTTTGTTTAGAAAACTGTCAACAAGTAAATCCACCCATTTCTGACTAATACATTCATCTTTTGGAGATCGAAAAACATGGGTTTTTTTGGCAGAGACATCCAAAAACTCCTTGGAATTTCATTGACCTAAAAGTTTACTGTAGCAGAAACGCTTCGATAAACAGTCAACGTGTACGTTCTTCATTGAGATGAGCTGCATTAGCGCTTCAACTGATTGGTTACTGGGTAGTGCTCTGTGTAGTGGGTGTGGCTATGGTCATTGTGTCATTTTTAATCTTCCAGAAAAAAAAACAAGATTACATAAAAAATGCATAAACCAATCTGAATATGACTCGAGGCATATTTTTGATGAGGTAACAACACTAAAACATTCAAGAAATGTCTGAAAAGTTGGGTTTATATCATGTGGTTTCTTCAAGGTTTTTGTTATTTGAAGAAAAGGCATGTTTGAAGTAGTTTTTTTTTTCTCCCAAAATGACTAAATTGACTCCCTTTTAGTACCCATCAAGATCTGGCCATGTTCAAGCTGGTTGCCAGATTTCAATGACATTAGGTAAAAAAAAAAAAAAACTGGGCGCTCGTCCATCAGTGGACTTCAGTGAGCTAATTATTCAGCCCTTAACCCGGACGAGATGCACATTACACTGGCTCAGAGATAAATCTTTCTGATATTAAGTGGCTTGTAAGTAGAGTGGATGCATCATATTTCATGCGCAGAAGATACACAGAGACGTGACGGCAGCTGGAGTAATTGCCTGTTATTATCTTATACTGCGACTGTAATAATTTCACACCGACTCATTTGCTCCATCAAACATATAGAGTGGAGACGTCATCCTAAAAATGGCTTTTTAAAGCTTGTTAAATGAAGAGATGGGGGTTGTTTTATGTATAGAACACCGGTAATGACTGCACATTGGTGGTGGAGTTTAAATATATCATTTTTATATCTGAAGCTTCAACAATGTTAGGAAAAGCACAGTTAATGGTCAGATGCAAAAGCAGGGCTGCTTGTTTTTTCTGTTAATATGGAAAAAAGGCAGCATGAAAATAGCCAAGCTGACTTTATTTGTATTAAATATACATTCTACAGTCAGACCAATGTGCTCACATTTTAGTAAGGAAGTACATTAACACAGAAAATCTAAAGTTAGCCATTAAAAATCAACTGTTTAATAACAGATTTCAATTGTTGTAAAACAATTAGTCAAATAAAAACATGTTATAACATTCAAAATGAAACACTAAACAAAAGAGTTAAAAGGCTGGAAAAATGAGTGATTTATGAGCTGAATTAAAAGTAGATTGTGATGTTAATTTGTGAATGTTCTGGGGTAGTGCAAATATAAATAACAATAATGATAATAATAATAATTCGCTACAATCAGCCAATTTTTTTGCTGTTATACATGTTTATTATTTCATTTTATGGGTCACAGGAATGTTTTCACTTGGTGTATATATTAGATTGTGTATACATATGTAAATAACTCTAATTGAAATATTGGAATTGGGGATCTATAGAAATCGCATGTTGGTCTCGTTACAGTTGGTACATGATCAGAAGTAAAGCTGTGACAGGAGAGTACTGAGCTGAGAGAGGCGTAATGGTGGTTTAAAAGATGAAATGATAACAGCTCTGTCAAGCTGTTCCTCGCAGCGTACACTTGTGAATATTACACTGATCTGTAAACAACGACCTGCCTCTGGTAAGTGACCGTTTGACTGACAGCTCAAGCACTTCACACACAAGCACACTCTGAGAGATAGCAGGTTTCGTCTGTCTGTTTGTGATCAGGAGCATCGTAGCAATAATTCCTTCTAGATTTGACGTGGTTCCAAAGCAGCGTGATTTTCTGTTTTCTTACTTATTTATAATGCCAAAACTTTATTCTTTTTTTTAATGGCAGAACTTTTTTTCTTTAAAATATATATTTTTTCTAATTCCCTAACTGTCATCTTCTGTTTATTCTGTTCATTTTTTCTTCTTTTCATTTTTAATGCCAACACTTTTTACTTTTTATTTTTTAAATTGAAACTTTTTCCTTCAAATTATTTTGTCCAAAGCATCGTGGTTTTCTGTCGTGAGTTTTGAAGAAGATCGAATACCTTTTGAGATTTAGTTTTTATAATTCGACCTTCTCAAGGTGAATTGCTTGGTGAAGTTCTGAGATTGGAGGTTCAACTCAGAGAATACTTTGTGTTGTGATAATGAGAATCAATGTTTGTGTTGATGAAATGTGTGTCATACAGCTTAAAAGTTAAATATATGAAAGACGATAATCAAAAGCATTGAATAGAATATAACTTTTTTCCATAAATTGTTTTATTACCTTTTACCACTGACTTGAGTAGATGAGATATGTGGAGTTCGGCTTTATTCTGACGCTTGTTTAACACTGTGTACGTGAGGTCTGCGTTACAGCAGTGGATTTATTGAGCACGGCTCTTTCGTTCACACAGTACATGTTTTCAGCGCGTACATGGACAGAGTGACCATCATGTGTAATGTGCACTTATTTTTCATTTCAACAAGCATAGGGCTTTGTTGAAAGCTTTAACGTACATAAGCTTTTGTTATTAATTTAAAATCTTTTTTTTTCTTTTTTCATTTCTTATTTTAGTGTATCATGAGCGTTGTTGATGTAAAAGCTTTACTGTGGTCAAAAGTCGAAGATGGAAATATGAAGTTTAATAACTAAAGAAATGTCATGTAATTATTCCACATTTATGCTGCTGTTCAGTAAAATAAAGTTCCACTTACATTTCAAATTTACAAAAAATCATGTTTAATTTGTATTAGTTGGTGTCCATCCCAGCTTATAAACAAAATTATATGTTTAAAATAAATGTTTATACATTTCTTTATACAGTTTATATAAAGTCCTATTTCTAAATATTTTTTTAAAATTGTGTGTTGATTCCCATACATTGCTGTAAGAGGTCTATTCCAATATTCAAAACAGACTTCCTGTGGAAAATTTTCAAAACCTTTCTGAAAATCTAAAATAACTTTCACCCCTTTGCAACTTTAGTGGACACCACACGTTAATTTCACAGCATTGTACTATCAAGATCAAAACGTATAAATTAAGAGAGCGTGTGAGCTCTGACATCTCTCCTGTTGGTAAGCTACAGCTCAGACGAGCATCGAGAGGCTAGGGGTGCTGTGTCAGTGCGTGTCTGGCTTCGAGCTGGTGAGAGCGTCAGGCTGAACAGACGGCTTCAGAGGCCGACACTGATACAGTAGCAGATGGTACATTAGACAGAAATGATCACATTATCCGCCTCCTCTTTCTTCTGTGCCTAAGCAGTACTCGCCAGCGCACTGAAGCAGTGACTCAGTTCTGCTTTCACTGCTGCTCTCGTCACACACAATGTTCTTTTTGTGTTCTTTTGTTTCAAGGATGCGCAATCGTGGCCACTTTATTAGGCATGCACTAATTTGTTGATATCCTGAG
Organism: Danionella dracula; assembly: GCA_900490495.1. Classification (NCBI taxonomy): domain Eukaryota; kingdom Metazoa; phylum Chordata; class Actinopteri; order Cypriniformes; family Danionidae; genus Danionella; species Danionella dracula. The sequence continues at coordinate 2,522,941 of UELW01000667.1, forward strand.
ATTTTCATGCGCAACTATTTTCTGGAAAATGACTAGAAACTGTTATTTAATATTCAGTTGTGTGAATAAAATGTTTTGTTGGTAGAGTTGACTTTCAAATGATCGCAATTGGGATAAATATTTTGGGCCAAATTATTATTATTTTTGAATGCAGTAGCAATTGTAGGTTAATAACAATAACACACATACACGTGTATAGGACTCAGCCACAATAATACAGGTACAATTATTAATATGTTTTAAATTTTTACATTGCGGTAGACTGACATTATGAAGTCATGCACTTTATGTACACCACTCAAAACACTTGTGCAACCTCTGAAGAGCGAGCTAAACAGTGCTGGTAATGCAAGCATTCATTTAAACATTCAAAGTAATAGATAAATCCCAAAAAAGGATTGAATTTGGTGGTGTGGAAGTGATTTGAGTACAGAAAAGCAGATACAGCAGACCACTCGTGGAGAAATAAAGAACATTCAATGAAAAAAAAACATGTGCAATGACTACAGATAGCAAGGCGAAGGGCAACAAAATCATCATGGTTCAATCATTTTCACGCGACCATCAGGACGTTTACATTCATCTGTTCGTGATCACATGCTCGTATATTGATGAACAAGGACAGGAACCAAGCATGTAAATGCACGCTGAGGCGCTAAGCATTATGGGTACTGAATTAATGTTGTTTTAAGAAAACAAACAAAAAAAAAACAGGTAAACTCTTGAGTTGAATACAGTAGGGTTAAACTAAAACAATATTGGTTAGATAAACAGGAAATGGAATGAAATCATTACACTGAGTCTCTCCTGATTTGTGCTGCTGCTTAGTGCTGAAGGAGCAGGGAGCAGCTGTTGATTGACTGCAGCTCCATAAAAGCACTATTCTATTCCTCACACGGATAGAAAAGCAGGAAAACAGTGTCAAAGCATTTAAATATAAAACTATTAAGCATTTAGCACACTCTCCAAATAATTTCATAATTAATTAACATGTATTATGGCTTTTCAATTCACATTCTGCTGAATTATCATTCAACTTCTATGGAGGGCAGGTGATCTGATACAAAAGGATCACAGGTTGTACAGAGACTAAATAACCAACCAAAAATGTCTAAACAAGGGGTGAACTAAAAGAATCTTGTATTAGTGCTAGCAAAATCAAAATACAGTGATTATAACATTATTTCCTACATGTGTTCTGTTTAGTGAAATCCCGATCAGCCAATAGCATAGATAGACAGTGTATTATTAACAAATGTGTATTTTATGTTCTTTTCTGTTGCATTTCATTTTCTATCAAATCAGTTGATGCTTGATCCATGTGTTCTGAGTCAGTACGGTTAGATTTGCTCTCTCAGGTTGTGCTTGGTGTTCGTGTGGAATCTCTGAAGCGTTAGGCGTTTTACGGTCAGGCTGTGGACGGCCGCAGAGGAGTCAGACTGAAAATTTAAACCGACATGGAGGAAGATGCCCGAAAGCCTGAGTGTCACAGCGAATGAAGAATCATCTGCAGTGCAGAGAGGAGAAGCGAAAGGAGAGATTGTGCTTGAGCGTTTCAGTCCATACACAAGGCTTGGTGTGTGACTGTCGTCTGCAGAACATTTTGATTTGAGTTGAAGCGCTTTCAGCATTAACACACACTTAGTCCGGAGCTCCACACACTGATATGAAAAGTCAGCTGCCTAGTGCACACTGCAGTATGGCAGAGTGATCAGGTAGAGTGCTGGTAGAAGTACAGTTATGCAGGTTTCATAAGGTGAAATCTAACCTTTTTAAAACTATTAAGAATCTAATTTAGGACCTACATCATAACATCAAAAACACACATAAAACTGTTTTGCATAATACATTGTTTGAAACCCTAATCATCACTTTTATGTTTTTGAGCTTTCTCAAATTCTGGCAACCCTTATGATTAATTATTATTATTATTATTTTTTTTTTTTTACATTTATCGTTATGTCAATATCTGGCAACCCTTTTTTTAAGCATTTGTGCACATTTTCTCAAACTATGCAACTCTCTAACAGCGCAGATTCTTCCAGTGAATATCAATGTTGAGCTGCAATGTGTGTGTGTGTGTGTGTGTGTTTGTGTTCCGTATAACTAATTAAAACACTGCAATATATTTAAAAGTAAACCATAAAAGACTTGTACCATTTTGTTTGTTAATTTTTTTACTTACATTTGAAATTTTAATTATAATTTTAAATGTTGATATTAAAATAAATACATAAACAGAAAATAAAGTCAACATTCACGCTTTGGTATTTTTTATTAACAACCCAAACTTTTTTTGAACATTCTATCGTGCCATACACACGCCTGTGATTTGGGCGGATTCTAAGCGATTCACAAACCAAACGTACGGTAGCTTAGCAACTTCGCACGGAACGGAAATTCCGGAGGGGCACAAAATTGGCTGCGACACCTGTTATAGCAAGGTCAATGGCTGTGGCTTTGTTTTACACACTCTACAGGAATTTCCAAAAGTCGGTGTGACAGCTCATTGTTATCTGTGTAACAGTCAACAAGCTACAAATTGTTTGAGCTGAAATAATCTTTTTTAGTGCTCGCAGAAATGTATTGGTGTCAACGCTTTTTAATTGATAGCACTATATTATTGATAGTGATATTAGCGATAGTTTTTACTTACCCTACTGATGTTTTAGCATACATAATACCAACGTGCTTTTGTTTAAGGTGCTCGTGCATTACCGTTGTGTTTCCATGCCATGAAAACTTGACCGGCATAGCATGCAGCTTCACTGTCTTCTAAAGAGCGTTTAATGTGAAATGATTCCAGACTTTGGAAGATTTTGGGCGCACACTTTTTCCTGAAGACGACGCTTCCTCCATTGCATTGGCGGCTGTGTATCTGTATGATCTATGCGTCTTGATGTCACTCATCTTTTGGTGAAGCCATTGAACATTAATACCTGTAAAGTTAGCTGTTTTTGTGTTGAAAATTACAAATAAAGCCATGCTGTTGTAAAGAATGAACAAGCACTATGTCATGAATGGAATTCATTATAAATGTGCCACACTTCATTAGAACCTGACTTCTAAACAGTTAAAACCCTCTCAATCAATTAACAATCAACATTTCTGTATATCTCATTGGCTGTAAAGTAGTGGCATTTCAAAAATAAACAAGGTTTAGTGCATGTGTGGGTATGCTAATATTTTTAGCATAAGGCTATGGTATTTTATATTAAATTCATTAGCTTCTCCGCTGCCAATTAAATGAAATGTAAATAAAAAATGAAACAAATTTCACTGTTTAAAATAGAGACACAAAATATTTTACTACACTTTAAAGGTATTCTAAAAAAAATTCAGGCTCTTTTTGGATGTTATTTGACAAATATGATTAGTTGTTTAATTTATTTTTTTAAATCACTTTTATAAATGCACTTTCACATTTCAATGAGAGTGAATTCACAGCTTTCTTTTATATTTAAAAAGTAAAACTCTTTTTGCCTTGAACATTCTGTGAATGTGAGTTTTGAAGGTCAAATGAAATGTTTGTGAGCACAACCATTTCAAACACTTGAGTTTTTCTCAAAAAGCTTCATGTTTACTTTTAATCTTGGAACATCTTTTGAAATCCATTTATTTATGAAATCAAGGCTTTGCCACTGACACAGATCGTCTTTACTCTCAGCCCAAACAATTAACCAACTGACTAAATGATGGAGCTGAGTCCCTGACAGGCATTAAGAGTAATTAATTGATTAATTGTGTTTATGTGGCTTGATTAAGTTTGGGCTGGCAGTGAATCATGTGACTCTGCAGCTGATGATGCGGCTCGTTAGCTCATAAATAAAGACTGAGTCATGAAGGAACCCCGAGCAGATGCAGAAGAGAGATGATGCACTGATTATATAAACCATTGACTAAGAAAACAAAAGCAACAAGACTGCAGTAATACATTGAATTGTTTATTTACAATCATTTAAACAGAACTTCTTTTTTCACATCTAACATGCATAAAAGATGACAATTGTTAAATCAAATTATATAACCAGTTATAAAATAATAACTGCCTTTTAATAGATGCTAAAGCATCCAACACTTTCCTCCATGAAGATACCAGTAACAGCAAAGAGAAATTAGATAAATATATGTTTATTTTTATTTTATCTCTTAAATCTAGTAAAAACACAAAAACTAGGCACAAATACAAACCACAACAGGAATACAAACTGGCAACCCTGAGCCAGTTCTGAACGAACTTGTAAACAGCATGTGCATAAATGCACGCATTCTAAACATTCTCAAAACTTTAAACTGCTGTAATTATTGTATACGTTGTTGTTGCTGCAACAACATTTTTTTTAGAATACCTTTAAAGTGTAGTCAAATATTTTGTGTCTATCCTTGTTTTGTTTTTTTTTGTATATTTCATTTAATTGGTAGCAGAGAAGCTAATGATTTTAACATGATGTCTTTGAACTAAAAGCTCTAGACAGGAGAAAATTGCCTGTGCATGAAAATGATCCAATAAATTTGCTTGCATTTAAGATTTTGAAGATATTATTGCAAAGCATTTTCATCTGTTCTTTGTATTTACCATCCTCCCGTCCACTTTTGTGTTAGTCATTACTGAATTATCCACCTTTAGTTCCTTTGGTTTAGAAAAGTTGTATAAGCATACATAAATCTGGGTTTAGTTGATTGCTTTGGAAAAGTATTCTCCAATATATTCTGTTTAAAGCATTTACAACGAAAATTATTTTTAAAATTCTGAATATTTTTTTAACTCTGGTTGTCTTTGCTTATCTGAAATTTAGAGAAATAAAGTCCCTTTAAAAATAAATTGTTTCTGAAAATAAATTTATGAAAACAACTGTAAAAACTTGCAAAATAGTTTTTTTGGCTTTATATAACATGAACATAGCATGCATAATGTTTCATATGATCAGCAAAGCAAGCTAAAATGGCCATAACCAATCATCATCTTCATGAAAGTGCATCAATTCCTGGTAACCAAAAAAGGGTCCATAGTGGCAAGACATAGGCATTACACACATGTCTTATTGATTGAAGGTTTAAATTTAATATAGCTTAAACAAACAAATAAACAAAAATAAATTCATCCCCTCAGTGTTCATGAACATCAAAACTAGCGATCTGAATAAAAAAAACATTCCAGCACCAGGTGTGTAAAGATGTGTGTTTTTTCAGCTCCAAAGTTGAGCATTTTTAACATTGGAGTAAATGAGAACTTTCTCACTTCTGACCCCACACTGGCCAGACAAGGTACATAGTTGAGTCACTTCCTTTTGCTCAGGGGCAGGGAGAGCGGGAGGTTACCCCTTTGGTTTTACACAACATTAAAAGATATTTATAAAAGGCCAATCAATGTAGGCATAGGCAGCTTATGAATGAAGAACTCTGGACAAAAAAACCCAAATGTTAAGATTGGATTTGATGCAGGATTAAATAAAAAATTCTCCCATTATAGATGTTGCTAATATTGCAAATATTTTTTATGTTTTTTTTGTACCTGTTTTATGTAGTCTTCACCATCCTCCCTTATACTTTTGTGTTTGTCACTGTGGTATTTTTGGGATTGCGGTTGCCTCCGATGTTTGTGCACACTGTTGTTGCAGGCTTGTCTTCTAGAGTTTTGGGTTTGATGCACATGAAAGTGAGAGGCGCTCATAATTGTGTTTACATCCTGAGATAAAACTCCTGTCTGTAATGATCAGTAATTATAAACATCTCCGCGGGTTCCACAGGCCATTGTGAGCTTCTGAAAGCTGCTCTGCTTGCCTTCATTACGACACTAAACCAGACTTAACCAAGCAGTGTGTGTGTGTGTGTGGCTAAACACTTCTTCCACTGCTGCAATCATCACACTCAGAGCTGACTTTAAAGAGCTCATTACTGTTGCCTTTCCGCGGAGCGCTGTATTAAACACAGTTACCTAATAAGCATCTCAGCTGCAGCAAATTGGCCAAAATGGTAATGAGTCTGATTAGGCCACGTTTCAATTCATGACAGCTTCCTGTTCCGACAAGCACTTTGCATGGATCCGAACACAACTAGTGAAACAAGCTCACAATGAAAGAAATGATCTTATTTCTTTATGGATGCTTTTGATTGGTTAATGGCCATAGTTTCACAGTTGTTTACACACATATGCATTTCCTTGTGTTCATACTCCACTAATCACTATTTGCACCTTGTTCTGCTTGGTAATATAGTGGTTAGCCAGCAGGACACGTGAGGTGCAGCACCTCGATTCAGGTTTGAATCCAGGGCTGGTGCTTCTTTCCTGATCCCATCCCTTCTGGCTTCCCCAGTTTGCTTCCTGTCTGCCTCTACTGTCATTTCCTATTAAATACCATTGAGTTCCTTTAGCAATCTGGAAATCTAATCGTCCTTGTTCCAACCATGGAGACCAGGTTAATTTTAGAGATATAGAGTGATCATTAAACATGTTATATAAGCCTGTTCTGCCATGCACACTTGAGGAGAACATAAACGCCCCCAGAGAAATGTCTTTTTGTGACTTCAAAAGAGGAGTTAGGCTGAAGGAGAGGGTCCTCACTGTGGACTGGCTACCTCTCAATAATAACATCCTCTTCTTATCAGGACAAAATTATAGTGTAAGTGTACATGCTCTAAATTTAAAAGAAAACCTGGTTGTGTACCTTTCGAAAAAAGGGTCTCACTGAAATTTAGGTTTTAGTCCAAATCCTCCTGCCAATGTGTGCTGTCAGATGTACACAAACTTTGTGGTGTTTGTTAAATTAGTTGATAGAAATGATCATCCTCAACAATTTATTCAAATGCCGACTTCCGTTACTTTTCATTAGTAACTACAAACTATTTTCTTTAACGAAAAAGGCCAATTAATTCATCAGAGTCAGTCGACAATTCTAAAGAACATTCTAGTATTCACACCTTAGTACAAAATAAACTCGTGACACTCTGTTCCAAGGGCAGATTACCAATTATTATTCTAAACATTTTATAATTTTGCTTTTCCAGAATATAGAACATACCAATTTATAAGTCAAAACAAGTAAAGACAAAAATTGCAATCATGCTAGAAAATATATTGTTACAAGATGAATGGATAGGTGGGTAGATACAACAGTCAGATAATAACTTTTTTTATTGATTCAGCACAACAGTGTAGGGAAACATTTAAGCAATGGCCTAAGAACCCATGATTAATTATATCTGGTAAAAAGTCATCCAAGCTAAAAACTAATGTTAGCTTGCGCCGATTTCCTTCACTGACAGCTAGCTAGATCCATACCTTTTAAAAGAAGAACTGCGTTATATTAGTTTCTCAATGTGTTTTCCATTATGACAGAGTAGAAGATGTGAACGTTACATCCTCATCTGACCATTAACTTAACACTAATCAAAATTGTGAGACAAAATTTGGGGCTTATGGTCTGGAAAATACAGTGATCAACTTCACTGTTGAATAATTTGTTGAGCCTGGCATAACTCTGTATGTCTAGCTTAAACTACACTTTGGTTGTTAACAATTTCTGAAGATGCCCATTGGCAGAGCTTTAAGAACATAAATCAGTATATTAATCATATTTTTATCAGTTTTTTTTCTCGATTCCTTTTACATTGAGGCAGCATTGTAGAGGAAATTGGCACACTTAGAGATTGCTTATTATATATGTATTTTACATAAAAAAAAATCTACAAAAAAAATGTAGACGTTCCATATGTATGACAACTTTATGGCTAGTTTGGTATCTTTTTGCAATTTGAACATCGGATTGGCAGGACAGAGGAAGAAGGAAGTCTTTAGAAATTGAACAGAAGAAGCAAAAATCAGTAGAAAAAGTAATTTTACTAATGGACTATTTTTCCTACTTCTACACTTCTGAAATGCAGTTGAAAAAGGATGCAGACTCTCCCGTTATAATCTTCAGTGCAGTGCTTGAGCTGTGTTTTCTGTCGAAGATGTGAATAAATGAACAGTCAGACAGAAGCCCATCGCTCAAAATCATGTGCAAGCAACTCGTTGTCTGATTCATCTGTTCACTTTCAGCAGTCTGAATAACACACACACACTTTCAAGCACACCTGATCCGCCTTCTCTCAGCAGCACTGTAATGAATTGTGAATGGTTTGCACCGCTGTCCAATTTACGCTGGGGGAAATTGGACAGAGCGGGTGCACGCCGCACTGTTTGCTTAAAACCGTCCAAGGCCCGGCAGATTAATAAATCCCAAAAAGGTCAGCATCTCCGTCTCAGCGGCTGTGATCAGAGTGTGTTGATCGGTGCATCAGAGCAGTGCTGGTGATCAGTAATTACTCTCCGCTGAGGAAATATAGATCATCTTTAATCATTCTGATCAATGAGTGGCTGCATGTGTGAAAGGAAAGAAGTGATGTGTGTGGTTGTGGGGAACACAATGATTGGCTTAGCTTTAGGCTGAGTTTTCCAAAGCTCCTCCAAGGTCCTCACACTTTTTTTTTTTTTTACAAAAAACTTAGCTTTACGTTTTCTAAATTTGGGAACACACAGAGGCGAACCATTTTTTCGCTCTCCTTCTGATTGATGAGATCAATTTATTGGCCAACTTGCAAAACTTTCTGCCTTTATTTTAGGGAGAATCTAATGGAGGCTACATTGCATAATGAGTGCTGAACTGTAAAATCTTTGCCATTTTTATCCTGATTTTATCTACCTCCCAAACTGCAATGTGAGTTCTTTGAAAGTTCTATTTATTTTGGCAGAGGCTTAAGCCTTAACTTTACATTAGTGACATTGTTATGCAAAAAAGAGAACTCTATTGAGATTTGTTAAAAGAAGAAAGCAAAGCCGCTAAGCCCAGTATTTGGCTAATGTCTTGAGTGGGATCTTGCTCCAGACATCTAGGGCTTTTTGCTGACGTTTGGGTGCAGTGGTGGTGGTGCATGATGGAATATGTAGTGTGGTGTCATGCAAGCAATTCTCATGATGTGAACACAAAGTGAACGCAAAAGTAAATTAAGATGGCAAAACATGACATGACTGGCAATAAAAGTGTGTATTAATGAATTCTATCTAGGTTGACGTGTCATATGAGCAAAGCACTGAACAAACATAACACTATTCAAATCATCAACACTGCATTTCAATCAACACATTAACTTGCATTCGTGTTGCACCACCATAAAAAGGATATAGAGGCTTTATTGTTGTTGTAGTTATACAACAGAATTTGGCCAGCAGCAAGTAAGATAAGAAAGCAGCCAAAATAAACATAGCAAATATGGTACACATATATGTACACATATATAAAATAAATAAATACAAAAAAATTTAAAAGGCACCCAGAATAGTAATAAACAAGGATAAAAAAATAGAAAGTAAAAAAAAAAAGTAGTGGCCAATTTTTACGAAGATATTATTAATATATAAGATATTAGTTTTGGGAGAAGACATTAGAAGATATGGATCTGTATGTTTGCTCTGCTGTCTAATTGTTGACTTTGAAGCTCCTGGCTTTGTCTGAGAAGATGGAAGTGGAACTGTGGAGTGAGTGGCACTCGAGACATGTTCCCAGAGAAGTGTACAAGCTCTCGGTGACAGATTAGAGAGACCCGACTGACAGTTTTATTCCTCGGCTCGAGATAAGGATGTGCTTTTTGTGTTATTTATGCTCCTGTCAGAGCGCTAACTGAAACCTGAGAGAAACCTAGGCTCTGATTTACTGGAGTATAAACTCGCTCCACGCATGATTCATTTTCTGATGTTTTCCTCCTCTCTAGTTCCCTTGAAAGCTCTGTTGTTTTCCTCAAATCTTCCTTAAAGGCACGGTGCTCCCCATTACTGGAGGATCGCTAATGAAATACACACTTTTCATGCTGACCAGAGAGGTCACTTCTGCCGCTATCAATTCAAAAAGATGATCATCACTGTTCAACTTTTGCCATTGGTTCCAAGAAGCCCGGCAGAGCCTCTCACAGGTGGAATAACGTATTTCCTGTATCGCTCATGAAACAGACATTGTGGTTTATATAGGCGTTAACATCACGGATTTTCATGTAAATATCAACTCCTTCAAAATCTCATTTTAAAAAAAGCATTTTCTTTTTTGGCTAAACATTTTTCTGTTAAATGATGCCTCATACATTAATTATCATATAGAGTAACTACTAAAGTGATGGTCACCAGAGGGCAAGAGGCTAATTTAAGGAGCAAAAAAAAGTTTTTTATCATAAACAAATGCTATATTGTCCACTATACATTGCACCCAATTTCCTGGCCAAAAAATAAAATATATTCAATGGTAAAAATTTATAAAATGTTTTTAGTGAGAATGTGAGCTTAGTGTGTTGCCAGCACGTTGCCGGTCAAAGAATATTATACCGAATGGCAATATTGTGTTGAGATCTTTATGTTCTCAATTTGATCAAGACAAAGTAGTTACAATGCATGGCGTGAGGTTAATTTTCTGATATCTCGTTTTATAATAATCGTGTAGGTGGTAATTTAAAAAAAGATCATGTTTAGTATTTAGAGCATTTTCACATTGTGAAATATGCATATTGAGATATTTTCACTTAATGAGACTTTCATTAAAACCCAACAGGTACGATTCTATAAACAAACAATTTCTTTATAAAATTATTTTCAAATAATTGATTGTAATAGAATAATGAAAATAAAGTATCAAATGAATACTGCTGAAAAGCTGTTTGCATTGATTGAGTGGGAGTACAAATGGAGAAGGGGAGAACAAATCATGAGACAAAAAAGACTTTATAAATTTATTTATTTTTCCCCAATGATCAATCCAACATTATACAGGACTGAGCCAAGGTGAATCTTGCTCTACTTTCACTAAAAAATCTTAACTTATTTCATGATGAACTTCTTTACAGTCAGAAAAATTATCAAATGTTACATTTTAATGATCAAGATGAGATTGGTTCATACTTTGATGTAATTGGTCTGGCATTCACTAGCCCAGGTTGTTGTTGTTTTTTTTTTTGTTTTTTTTTTTTTTTTACAAGAATGTGGAATAAAGCGATCAGCACAATCTGTGAAATACCCAGACTTGAAATTGATCTTTTAATTTTTTGACTCTTTAAAGTGACACAATCTTTTTCAGGGAGTGCTTTTTGTCTGTTGATTGATGAGTTTGAGGAACAAACTTGAGTCACATGTAATTGTGAAGCAACAATTGGGTTAAATTTGGATAATGATTCCACTTGGAAGGACATCAACTAGAATTTTGACGCATTTTATATTCGAAGGGTTTAGAGCAGGGATCTGGCTGTAGCGCCAATCACAACTGAACACACCTGATTCCACTCATTACGCTACTATTGGCTCTTTCAAGCTTCTCATTTGTCTTTTGGAAACAAGATTGAAAGATAAACCAATAAAGGAATTGGCTGATGTTCCTGGTTTAGAGAAATCTCAATGGTGTAAGAAAAAACTTTTAATCTTTGTTTAGTTCATTGTTTAGTTATTCAGTTCATAAATGTCCATGTAACACATAGCATAGCTACTCTCTAAACAAAACCTTTTGTGTCTCGCTTTGCTCCTCTTTAATCCACAAGAAAGGGCTTTTATTTTGTAATGGTTGGGTAATAGTGTTGGGAAGTGAATTTGTTCTTTTGTTGGAGTGTCGTATGCTTCATAAAAGTCTTGAAAGCGCGAGACCAGAGTGCTGTTTGAAGAGAGTGTGCTTGTGTTTGTTCAGCGGAGGATTGTCAACCTCTTCAAATGTCTTACTTTGTTGTAAAGCAAGCAAAACACCCACATTCCTCACGAAGACCTAGCTGCCACGATCGCCGCATTGAGATATAGCAGTATTGCAGAGTTGAAGATGAAAGAAGGGTAATACATGCATTAACAAGTGGATGCAAAGACCAGGCTCTCAGTAGCACAGCTGTACATCAGAAAGAGAGAACCTCGGATGATTTATCCTCGGATGATCACTGACGCTAACAGCTAGGGAGTTGGCATAAGTAGTTTAGATGATCCTGAAAATATCTATATTATTCTGTTATGTAGAGTTTTTTATTCAAACTAAGAGCTTTGTATTTAAGCTATTGAATACTCTGGTATTTGGTGGGTTAGTTGGTTGAATGTAAAGATGCTTAGGGAGCCGAGCAACAATGTTAATGCTTGTCTTACTTCTAAAGTTTTTATTTATTTGGATTACTTGAATAATCTACTTGATGCACTTTTGAATTGTCGTTTGGGGATTAATAAAGTTATTTGAACTGAATTGAACATTAGCTTGTTATGGTAACTGTAAGAACTCAAGTTTTATGTCAGTTTCATGGCTAACAGTGTTATGAGTTTTCTGAGGGGCACAAACTTATACTGTGCAGAAGTAAGAGTTCACCTGAGCCAAAGTATACACGCTAAAGGAAAATCCAAGAGATTGCCATAACAAAAGTAGACGAAAGAGAACATTGCTACGCTAGAAGTCTTGTTTATGTCCTTTATGCAGTGATCCTCAGCTATTATCCTCATTACAGTGTTCGGTAATCGGTAACTGAATGCACTGGTCTGATATCTGATATATGGGGTATTTTAGGCAGAAATCCCAGAATTTTGAGCTCCTCAGAAGACTCAGGAGCTGTGGGTCAATATGCTTTGGTAGTCCGCTCACACACATGCAAAGGCGTAATGTAATCGTAATCTTTTTTTTATCTCTCAATTATATCATTTTATGATCATTAAAGCCAGAAACCAATATTGTAATCAAATTTAAATTAATTTCACAGCCCTACTAAATATATTTAAACTTAAGAGTCTTTGTTTTGCTTTCATGTTTTGTTAACATTGAGGCATTGATTAAGTGGACTTTAGATAAGTGAGTTTAATAAAATATAAATGAACTGTAATTTAGTCCGAAGACAAAGAATGTTGTTGAACATTATCATATTTCCCATTATCAAACAATTTAGTTGTATCAAACACATAAGAATTAAAATTTAAAGAAACTTTTCAGATAATATTTACAAAGACAAGTGATTGGCTCACTCTGAATTTCAAGGTTTAGTGCATGCTGCAAAATGCACCAGTTCAAAACTGGAAAATACAAAAAAAGTAATAATTCAAAATAATAATAATAATAATATTTTGGAGCGTAGGAATCTCTATCTCGGTTTGAGGGCTGGTAACCTACGGGTCTGTTCTTGCTTTTGTAAAAACTATCTAGCAACTATTTTGACTAGAAATAATTAAACTAAAAAAACAAGCTTATAATTACATCTACCAGACATGGCTGTTTCTGAGCACTGGGTGACTAAAAAAACTTCTGCCTTCTCCCCCCCCACTCCTCTAATTTATTTCAAGATAATTTTTGCCTATTACACATTAGAGTCACCTCATCCTTCTCAAATTGTTCTCCCTATACTCTTGGAGTTAAATGTGGTGTAAATTAATTGGAATTTTAATCTGGTAGGATATTACCATTTGGAGGACTCGTTTCAGTTGCACAAATGTTCCAAAAGTATTATTGTTTGGATTCTTTACTTTCTCTCATGTATGAATTGAGACGAGGAATGTCCCCATCTCCCTGGACTGGTTTGAGGAAAGGTATTTATTTCTCTGAAACACAGGCGGATTACTGCTGATCGCTTGATAATCAGTGTTACAACTGACATCTGTCTGGATTTACTGCGCTCGTTTTAAACGGTTAGCTTTATTAATGGGCTCCCTGGCATGCCTGCCGTGTTCTTGCCAGCTTTCTTTGTCTTCAGCCTTTCTTGGTCATTAATTCACAGGCCTGACTGTTCAAGCAGCAATCCCTTTGACTAAAAACCTTGTAAATTAACACAATTAGCTCAGCATCATCCTGCTAATTAGCTGTGTGTGTGTGTCTGGCCAGGCTCGTGGGTGATTATGGTGAGGGGGAACCACACGCGTGTGTTTCCAGTGAGAAGTGCTCACTAACTCTCGGTGATGGGCTTTCAGAGAGGGTTGGTTTCTGGACTGCGAGTGAACGTCGATGGTTTTACAGTTGTTTCTGTAGGAAGGGTTTTTTGCAATATTTAGTGGATAGTTCTTTTGAAATTTCTCATGGTTTTAGATCACTCTTAATTAGTTCATTAGGTACTTTGAATAGTGCCTAATTAGGTTCGTTTCAGTATGCCTTAATGCCTACTTGAGCTTTGAAATTAATTAGTCAAAACAGTGATTTAAAAGGATAAGATTGGTTTTTAGATTGCCCAAATAGTATCAGTGTGCCATTTAACATTAAGTTAAATGCCTATTAAAGGCAAACAGTGTCCTTTTTAAATGATATTTTAAATCCAAATTCCTTTTCGTGTTGTCACTGATCATTTGCAGCTGTGATTTTTTTTTTTTTTTTTGATAAAGCAACTTTTTTTTATATAAACCTACCTTACATTTTGCACCTCAAGACATATGTTATTGCAAAAATAAATGGCTTTTGTTTTAAAATGTTACTAAAAACTGCAGTTTGTGCCTTTAAGCTGCTTTCCTGAAAGACACTGCTGAACTAAAAAAAAACAAACAAAAATATTTAAACTACACTAAACTAATTGAATTTAGAGATTGTGGATAATTACTGAAAAATGATATTAGTTTTACACAAATGCCCATTTAATAGCATTCAATCCTAATAAACACATGAATTTCAAATTGAACTGTAAAACTGTTGAGAAGCTGACAGAACCCTGAAAGTTGTTATCTTCATTGGCTGAAAATAAACTGCTCAGATTTAAGTTTCTGGAACAGATTTAAAACTGAAAACTGCATTAATCTTCTAGTCTCAACTAGCCTCTTTAAATATAATAACTTTTAAATGAGTTTGATTGATTAGTGGTTAGTATGTAGTTTATGGTGGAAAAAAGAAAACTCCTGAAACCAGAACCATTAAAGGATGTGTGGAGACTAAATGAATCTAGCAGTTTTTACGACCATATCTTAATTAGAACTGGAAATAAGCACTATACTAGAGTCTCTGCCCCTAAACCCTCATTGGCTGAAATTAAAATTCTCAAATCTCACGTTCTGTAGCAGATTTCAAGCCTATAACTGCTTTTTTCAGAAAATGACAAATTTAAGTTATGTTGTTTTGTGGTGAAAATGCTACATTTGCACAAAAAAACTTAGACCATTGTAAAGGTTTAAAATAGAGCAGCAGCAGATTTATTGTCCAACTGTGTAAAAAAGTTTTTTCTTGGCAGAATGTCATTTTTTCCACTGTTCGTTGTTTTAGTTCTTGAATCATTTTTCAAAGGTCTTATCAGATGACCTTTTCATGGACATCAGAAAATATGTGGGGAATTTGTTGATTAAGGTTCACAGAATTTGAGAAAATGCTCCTGAATGCAAAAATAGATGTAAAAATGATGGCTAGAGTTGCTATTGTCTAAATTGTGCAGAATAAAAAACATGTCATGATTCGAGTTGCCAGAGTTTGAGAGAACTTTTGTAAATCCCCAAAAACATAAGTGACTTTTAGCTGTACCATTGTTTGAGAAAATTTTCATACTCTCTAGAAACCAGACCTCCATTTAAAAAAGAAATAAATACATTTAGGTTTAGGAAAATGTTAATCTCTGTCAAACTTTACGATCACATTTATTTTAATTGTATTTATTTTATTTTCATTTGAATCTTATGAAGTCCTGGTAACCCTAAACATCACTACTATTTTTGAGTGGGTAAGAAAATGTTCAAGAACATTCCTGAAAGCTCTCAATCTTAAAAGTGATTGTTAGGGTTGCCAGATATTGGCATAAGACTCATGAATGTAAAAATAAAAGTGTACATTTGGATTGGAGACAGACTTTTAAATTTCACATCAGTTCACATAGTTGTGCAACAGTTGGAGCCTGAAATTTTCGTTATAATGATGGTTTTTAATCTGCATAGCCGGTTTGCTTACAACGTAAGCAACATTGCCAACATACCTAAATCACAGAGTTTACAATGCTCAACACTCTGTTGCTTAGCACTCCTCTCACCACAACTCTTTCTATCAATGCTGAGGGTGTTGCTTTGTCTACCCACTGGCTCTTGAATAAAGTTGTTGTTGATTATCCCATGCTATGTCTAACATATAACTGCTTGTGTTTGCAGATGAGGTTTGGATTAAACTAGATGGTGGCTTTTGATCCCTAGACCTAATAAAAGGCCGGCACCATAAAGAAAAAAAGACTGAGAAGAGAGAAGCAGAATCTAGAGCTCATGAGTAAAATAGAAGAGAGAAAGCATTAAAGGGGACGAAAGAGAGGCAGGCTTGTTTTTTCCTACTCTTTTCCAGTTCCTTGTGCTCTGGGAGGCAGGCGGCAGACAGAAAGCTGTTGTAATTCATGCCGTGCTGTGAGTTTGTGTGATGAAAGCAGTAGAGCGCTGCCTGGGAGATTGCTTTGCTGCACTCCTCCAAGCAGATTTGAAACTGTCTGGGACTGCTTTAGATGAGAGTTGGATTATAGAGTGACCTGCGATGTCTGTGTCACTCGGCTGTGTGCTGGGTGCATTATACTGTGCTAACCAGGTGTTGGAGGCCTGAATCTGTACTGTTCCTGCGATAGCAACTATCACATCGTCTGCGATATGAAGCTAGTAGAAGCTGCATTATATAAATGTTTTTTTTTTACTTGAAAAGTTAATTATGGGATAAAAAATAAATATTTGCTATTCCAAGAGAAAGGTACTGTTGATTTGAAACCCTACAGATTAAGATTTGTTTTATATTTTCAATGTTCCTTGTGATGTTTTGTTTGAACACCAGTGTTTCTGACACCCGTTCTTTGTTTGTGTTTAGGCTTAAAGATGCAGTGGACCCCAGAGCATGCACAGTGGGCTGAGCAACATTTTGACATCTCATCCACCACGCGTTCCCCTGCACATAAAGCGGAGGCATACCGCGGACACCTACAGCGGACCTACCAGTATGCGTGGGCCAATGATGACATATCAGCACTGACGGCCTCCAACCTTTTGAAGAAGTACGCCGAGAAGTATTCTGGTATACTGGAGGGTCCCAGCGAGAGGGCAATACTTTGCTCCTACTCTGAAAGTGCCCCAGGACTCTTAAACGGACGCAAGTCAGAGAGTGAAGCATGGCAGGAAGGCATATACCCAATGAGCTGTGCTGCAGATGTTGTTTCTGCAAGCAAGACTGGCATGACGCCTGATGTGACAGCAAGTGTTGGGAGCTCAACAGGAGTGGTGAGCAGCTTGAGCGAGTCAAGCTACTCCAGCAGTAACTGTGGGAATCATACCTCCTCTGCGCTGCACTCTCAGGAATTTGGTAGCAGTTATAACGGCTCATACTTGCATTCCACTTACAGTGGTGGGCAGAGCACTCCAGCTCTCCCATCTCCACATCCCTCACCTTTGCACAGTGCTGGACTCCTACAACCTCCTCCCCCACCCCCACCTCCAACTCTAGTGCCGAGCTACAATGCAAGTTCCCCCAATCTCTCCAGTTACAATTACCCTCCAGCAGGGTATCCATCACAAACTCCAGTTGCCCCAGGCTATAGCCCTGGAGGTGCACCTCCTCCCTCGGCGTACTTGCCCTCAGGCATTGCTGCCCCAACTCCACTTCCCCCTTCCACCCTATCTGGCTATTCCTACCAATCCCATAACCATACACCGATTGCACCCACACCCCTGAATGGCAGCTCAGCCAACACACTGAAACGAAAAGCATTTTACATGACAAGTCAGGGAGAAATGGACTCCAGTTATGGGAATTTCAACTACAGCCAGCAGCGCTCTGCTCAAAGTCCCATGTATAGAATGGCGGACAACAGTCTTGTGGACTCAACCAGAGGAAATGGATTCGATAGAAACGTAGACACATCAACTCTGGCATTTAAACCCACAAAGCAGGCAATGCCAGCAGATCAGCAGCGCAAGTTTAGCTCCCATACCGGAAGGCCACTGACCCCTCCTTCATATGGATCATCTAAAGGTTCCCTGGGATCCATGCGATCAGGTGAATCATTTGGGAAGTTTGGTTCACCGGTTATGAGCGACCACAGTGATGACGGTCGACAGCATCTTCCCCATTCTATTGGTACAACGACTTCATCAAGTCACCCAGCTGAAGAACAATTAAAAAACAGTGACTCTAGTTTGGTAGAGATGGTCACTACTGAGATTCTGCAGCAAATGCCTCCTGTGGACTGGAGTGATATTGCTGGATTGGAAATGGCAAAAGCCACCATTAAAGACGAGGTGATGTGGCCCATTCTAAGGCCAGATATGTTTACCGGTTTAGCCACTTTACCTCGCAGCGTCCTTCTATTTGGACCTCAGGGTACTGGCAGGACTCTGCTTGGCCGATGTATGGCCAGTCAGCTCGGTGCTGCTTTTCTCCTTCTCAGCGGCTCTGCATTGGTCACAAAATGGCTGGTAGAAGGTGAGAAGATTGTTCAGGCCTCATTTCTAGTTGCTCGTTGCCGGCAACCTTCGGTGGTTTTTATCAGTGACATAGATCTTCTGTTGTCTGCCCAGCTAAGCGAAGAAAGTCCAGTGAACAGAATCAAGAGTGAACTCCTCCTACAGCTCGATGGGTTACTAAGCTCACCCGAGGAGCATGTTCTTGTTGTATGTTCCACTAGCAAACCCGAAGAGATCCATGAGTCGCTAAGAAGGTACTTCGTAAAACGATTGTTTGTTCCTCTACCAGAAGCCAATGCAAGACACCAGATAATCAACCAACTCCTCTCGCAACACAACTACTGCCTCAGTGACAAAGAGGTGACTCTTCTTGTTCAGCGGACAGAGGGCTTCTCTGGGTTAGATGTGGTCCGACTTTGCCAGGAAGCCATGGTTGGACCTCTTCATGGCATGTCTGGTGGTGACCTTTCTGGAATGATGGGAAGTCAGATGAGGCCAGTGTCATATCAAGATTTTGAGAATGTGTTTTGCAAAATTCAGCCAAGCATATCACAGAAAGAACTTGACACTTACACTGAATGGAATAAGATGTTCGGCTGTAGTCAGTAAAATGAGACTGTTACTAATGAACTGGGGATTTCACCTACTCTAAATGAAGATGCAGTTCAGATTTTTGAGGGGTGAAAGAGTGTTGTTTTTGCAAAAGTAGATGATCTCCAAAGAACAACCTGAAAGATGGTCAGAGTTTGATGCATGGCTGTACTTAAGTCTGGCCCTTTGCACATAATTCTGACAGAGGTGTATCTGTTTTTGGGCTCAGACCTGCCGAGTCCCTCTTACCTAGGAACCCAGTGTGAGGAGAAATGTTTCATTGTGTAAATATCATTCTGCTGTTTCTGAGATTCTGTTGCTATGAAGTGCCTACAGTGGTGCTTTCTTGATTTGGATTTGTTTGCCTCACCATCCACGTTGGGGGCATGTGAAACAATAGAAAGCTTTAACATGAAACTAAACTTGTCATGTTCTATTTATGGTTCCTCTTGTTTTTTTACAACACAAAGAACAACAGAATTCCTCAATTAAGTCTGACCTGGAGAAGTAGGAGTAAATCCACAGCGTATTGAATCTTAATTTATGAAATTCAGTTGTTTTTAGTGTCATCTAAATCTCAGGAAAGCGGTTGTGATTTGTACAGTACCTCAAAAGATAATGTGATGGCACTGCATCCTGCTGACAACGCCAGCTTTGGTTTCTAATTGATGTCTTCTAAACTTTAGGTTTACTTCAACCTATTTAAAATTTAGAGGATATGACTATGAATGTAACCAGAAAGTTTCTAGCTGGTTTGGAAGAACAAGTCTTTACTCTGTTATAATTCTACTGTTTCCATAACATTCCATTTAAGGGATATTGTTTTGGTTTTGAAACTACAATACTGAAACTCCCTTCAATGCAGTTCTTTTCATAATGGGTTTTATTTATCTAGATACCAAATCCACACCAAAAGATGCAGTCGATATTGGAATTTGCATGGTTACGTTAATTGTTGGGTGATCTAAAAGCCTACGGGATTCTTTAAGTGAGAACTATTTCAAGTCCTTTCTTTCCAAATTCTTATTGTGTTCAGTTCTGTACTTTCTTCTTGCTGCTGTCTGGTGTTTCTGTAACAATCATTTGTATGCTAGATTCTGTTCTACCTCTTCAACTAGAACAGAAAGATCAAAGTGTCGAAGGAAGCTCTACTCTGATTTGGGCCCCAACATGTTTGTCTACTGTGAAAATGTTCCAGTTTAAAGTACCCAGGTTACATTTCATCTAAAAGCACACAGTATTGACCTTATTGAGATCACATAGTCTAAAGCAAGATGCATGGCATACACAAAGATATGCTCCGGAAGAGGACGGTAAATATCCCACGTCACTTTGCTATAAACAATTTGTCGACAGTCAACTTGCAATAGCACCCCCTTGTGATGAGCTGTATCACCATAATTCATATAACTTAAATCATACCGCTAATTGCTGTCGGGATACTTGAGTAAATTTCTGAATAAGAATCACAAAATGTTGGCGACTGTTTCAGGAAGCCTTGTTTTGTGCTTGTCATATTATTTGTGCTTTTATTTTTCATGTTTAGCACTAGGGATTTGTTTTTCTCTGAAAGAATCTAAACTGTTTTCAACTGCTATTTAAAGTTATTTTCTGAATGTGTAGTGAATGTGTTAAGTTAAATGTATATCCCAATTGCATATTTTACGGTTACATTTTTTTAACTTGTATTTTATTAAGCCCCTTTTGCTATGTCTTAATTAGATTTTGCTAAATGCACTTTTGATGTTTATGTTGTAAAAATGTCACGCTAAATTTCTCCTCAAAACCAAAGCAGCTGACTGCAGTCCAGTTAGTTTAAAACGAAAATAAACTCTATTGGGGAAAATGGACTTTTACAACATTAGAATAAATTTTTTTGAAAATATTACAATGCTGGATTTTGAACCTAAATAGCACTGATCCTGAAACAATGTTTGGTTTATGTTTGATTCCTTCTTCGGTTTAAAAAAAACAAATTTACTCTTAAATTTAAACACTTGAGGAGAATAAAATTTGGAGAGCTAAAATTAACATGCAATTTAAGTAACCCTTTACTTCTTCCTCTCAATGTTTTTTTTTGTTTTTCCCATTTTATCTCTAATTATCTAAAATGGGAGGGGGAGTTTACAAATCAGAAATTTTAAGTTGTCTAAAGGGTCTAAAGGAAAATGTTTGGCTTGAATATGAAAAATAAAATGCATTATAACTATATGTTTTAATATCTAACACAACTGTCTCTTGAATAAAACCATTAAAGCCCTCTGACCTGTTCACACAACATTACTGTTGCTCTGATTCTTGATTTGGATTAGTTTAAATGTATATTCATGCCTGATCAATAATCAGCCGCGGAGGCTGTCGATGGAGCTTAGCTGGCACGGAACTGGAACACTCTTGTAATCGATAGTGAAGGAGAACAATGGACCTAGAAGTACACAATAAAAACCCATCTCCTGTGTAACCATTTCAATCAAACCATTTTAAATAGTTGCTTCAACTCTGTTTAACATTCACTTCATCATTATATTCTTTTGAATCGACCATTTCTACCTCATTGCTACAAAAAGACATGTAGTATCTTCATTTTATCTTTTTGAATGTGTCACATTTGTAAAAATAATTTAAAATGAAAAAAAAAATGTAATGGTGAAAAGCAACAAAAAACTAAAAGATGGCTTGTTGAACTGGAGCAGTCTACCTCAAAGACTGGCAGTCAAACACTGAACTCAAACACACACTCGGCTGGATGTTGTGGACTGTATAGGTCTTCTCAAAGGTCTCTACTTGCAAAGTTTTCTTTTTCAATCAAACCGAATCGCTTTCTCTGTGAACTGTCGTGTGCACATGTATGAGTGCGTGGCTGTGCGTGCGCGTGTGTGTGTGTGTGTGTGCCTGCACTTATTCTGAAGTGTGAACCTGTTTTTAATGAAATGAGAGTTCTTTATGAAATGGGGTACATTTCATATTTGTACATTAGAGAGACACTTGCACATTTGTGTACTTAATGTACATTTATTATTAGTAAAACATTTTGAAACACACCACATACACGTGTGTGTTGCGTGTGTCTATGTACAGTATTGCCATAATTACATTCTGCGTAAATGTATTTTCATGTATGAATAGGGACGAAGAACAATAAAAATCATTCAGATGCTTTTAAAACCTAATTTGTTGAACGTTTGTGTTACATGTTTGCAAGACTATCAACAACTTATAATTGGATGTCCACCAATGGTTTGGTATATATTTGTTTTTATGAGAAATTCTCCCGTACAAGTGGAGATCTGGTACTTTAAAGTTTGGGCCCTGAAAAAAAAAAGTTTGTTTGACATTTTTGTTCAAAAATACATTCTTTTTAAATCTGCTCATATTAATAGCAATGAAAGAAGATGAGACACTGATCATAATCATGTAGTTAGAAGAAATTCTCCCGTACAAGTGGAGATCTGGAAATTTAAAGTTTGGGCCCCGAAAAAAAAATGACTGTTTTGTATTACGTTTTTTGGTCAAAAAACTTATTTTTAAAAATCTGCTCAAATTAAGAACATTGAAAGAAAAAAGGAGACATGATCACAATCTCCCGTACAAGTGGAGATCTGGAATTTGAAAGTTTGGGCCCCGGAAAAAAAATTACAGTGGTGTATATGACGTTTTTGGTCAAAAATGCATTCTTTTTAAATCTGCTCAAATTAATAGCATTAAAAGAGGATGAGACAACGATCACAACCATGTAGTTTTGAGGCTAAAATAAAACTCATGCCATCTTCAAAACAAACAGCATTAAAACATTTGAAAGCCTGAATTTTTCAACATTAAAACTATAACTCCCTAGTTTACCTAACAAATAAAATCATGTATCTATTGCTTTGACTGACAGCCAAAAAGCCTAAAATAATCACAAGCACATGCTGCTTTATTCAACTTTAAAATATCAGAGTTTTTCCTAATAAAGTTTTCACAATACAACCCATTTACAGGCCTACAACATCAATCTAAAGCCGAGCTCTGAATCTCCTGAGCATCTTCAGCCTTAAAATGAAGCAACCTGGTAATTACGCTTCTTAAAGATGACCATTAGCATCTGTTTCTCAAACCATTTGCTGCATTTCTTAAATGCTGTTTCTATTGTTTGTCACATTTCATTATTCTTAGTTTTGACTAAGACCCTCCATTAATGCCCTCGCTTTTTTGATGGCATAATTATGCAGTTGGATGGTCCATGCGTGGGAAGCTGCAGTACAATTAACACGAGGAAGCTGGAGCAGTGCGTTTGTAAAGAGCGCATGTTATTTCCATTTCCCTGCATGTAAAACTCTCCTCTAATGGATGCAATTCAACCGCTTCCTCATCTGAATCACTGCAAAATCATGCACAAATGAAACCGAGCCACATCAATCCGAGGTCATTGCACTTTAAACATGTCTTTTGTGGTGTCAAGTAAATCTCTAGAATTATCTGAATGTTTTAGAGAACAAACCACTTGCTAGATCACATCAAATTTCTTCATTTTGCATGAAAGTAGAAACAAACTATTTTAATGCATTTATTTACTCTTCAATCAGGAGCACTTTTATGTTCTTTATCCACATTTGTAAAAATACATATAATTTAAAAAACTTCTTTCTTTGTCAAACTAGCAATGAAACCACCTTCCACCCTTTTTAGTACCTTTCTTTTATGATTCTTTATGTTGTCCATATGAGGGAATTTCTTTAAAAGTAGTAAATAACAGATAAAATATGGATTCAGGGTCTGAAAGACTTAATAATCCATTTTTAGGTGTATTCTTTCACAATAAAGTCGGTGTGCGGCTAGCACATTCACAGCAGATGAAACTACATCACCCAGAATGCACTGTTGATGTAAGTATATATTAACATGTTAATCCTTTTTTTTCCTTTATAGACATGAATGCTCCTCTAGGCACTCGTGATATTTTAGATCAGAGTCAACTTTTTCTGTGGTTGTTTCTTCAATTAGATGCACTTATATTTTATTTAGCCATATTTTAAAAAAATTCATACAATTTTGAAAATAAATTTACTGTCAAAATAGCAATTAAACCACCTTTTAGCCTTTTCACTACCTTTCAATGTCTGTATAGATGTAGAAATAACCGTTTTCTTATCGCAAACCCAAGCTCAAGCGTTAACATTACATTTAATACAAAATATAGCTGGCACAAGCTATTATCATTTCCACAACACCATACTGTCTCGTTAAAAAGGTTTTGTGAAAGATTGTTTAGGTGGTTTCCATGGAAACGTTACGTGACATCACAGCACTTGTTGGTTATAAAGGGAAACTAACATTTGGTCTCCAACAAATGAAAGAAAAATCAAGGTAAATATTACTTGATCAGTAAATATATTTATTATATGTCATTCCAAACATACTGTACATCTTTAAAAATAAAACTTAATTTTAAATAATTTTTTTCAAAACTAATCTGTAAAACTATTGTAAATTTTTTTTCACGTAAAAAAAACCCTATAAATTAATTTCAGAAAAAGTAATTTCCACCACGCTTTCCTTTAAATTACAACTATATTTTGAGATGTGTGGAAATAACAATTGTTGATTAATGGTTAATAAAAATGTAAAACATTAGCAATTTATCGTGTTATCTTATTTTGTACTCTTTAAGACTTTAAAACTAGGAAAATTATTTAAACTTATGAGACTGTGTTATGTGACTTTCTAGCAAGTTTTTTTTTTTTTCATTCAACTTCACCAAACGTGTACCTGATTGAAACAAACTCCCCTAAATGCAAATAAAGACTTGGAGAGCCCAACCTCATGAATGAAAAAGAATTTTAAAAAGTTTCATTATTGAAGGAAACGTACTTGTTTAACTAAAGTTGGCACCGGTGGAAAGGAAGAGGACCAAATTTGAAGTTCGTGGCTGTCCTGAGTGGTTCCTGGTTAACCTTTACAGCAGCCGCTGACTCCGCTAGAGACCCCACCCTGTGAAAGAAAACACATCATCTATAAATAAAATGATAAATACTGTACGGTTGAGTTTAGTGCACGTCACACTGAATCGATGTTCAGATCATTTCTTTCACATAAGAAATATTAGTTTCAATCTCATGTTCATTAACATTGAAGCTTGGTTAAGAGCATGACAGTTTTATTTAAAAAAAATCATGTCAATCATATATGTTTCCATGTATTTAATTATATTTAACTGAATAGTATTTAGAAGATAAATATATCTACACACATGCTAAACACTGATATGTATTATAACATCATTTTAAAATATATTTTTGTAATACATGAGGAACATGTTGAAAGGAATCAAAATAAAAAATAATGTTTCCAACACATTCATTTCTATATTTAAATATTATTTATAAAAAATATAAACAGTAAAAATATGATACATACATACAAGCATACATACATACATATATACATAAATACACATACATACACAAACACACACATATATATATATATATATATATATATATATATATATATATATATATATATGTGTGTGTGTGTGTGTGTATTTATGTATATTATATATATATATATATATATATATATATATATATATATATATATATATATTATATATGTGTGTGTGTGTGTGTATATATATATATATATATATATATATATATATATATATATATATATGTATATATATAGACACACACAAATAAAGTATACATTTCAGCCCAACTTAAAAACTTAAACGTACAACTTTTTCACACTTTAAGGCACACTTAAAATCCTTAAATTTTCTCATAAAGAATGAGTGCGCCCTATAATCAAGTGTGTCTTATGTATGAATGATGATTGCTCAAAATGCAAAATCTGAACATTTAATTGCGGCTTTGTTTAGATGCGAAGCCAAACAGCCAAAAGGATCGTCGCAGCAACAATGCTACCGTAGTCATAGCCTTGCGGAGAAAGACATAATGCACCTCGACATGCAACATAACAGTTAACTTCATCTTAAAATCGCACCTGCAAAAAGTCAAGCGAATGTGCTAGTGTTGCTGAGCAACCATCGCCATTAAGTAACGTAACGAGATTGACTCGGACAATGACGAGAGGGAATCAGGTGTGCTTAATGCAGATATCACTCAACGATGAAGAATTTGAAGGATGAAGAATTTACTGAAAAGAGACCGTACTCCTTTGTATTTCACGTGCTACAACAAAAACAAATTTTAGATTGATTAGCTATTATTTGAATTTGATGAATTTATGGAAGAGGACTTACTTGAACATGTGTTTGTTGCTTTGGATTTCATGCAATAGAATTGAAAAATGTAAAATTATTAAGCTATTATTTGAGTTTGATGAACTTACGAAAGAGGAATTTGTTTATGAAAGAGGACTTTGTATTTAACGTGCCT
Organism: Danionella dracula; assembly: GCA_900490495.1. Classification (NCBI taxonomy): domain Eukaryota; kingdom Metazoa; phylum Chordata; class Actinopteri; order Cypriniformes; family Danionidae; genus Danionella; species Danionella dracula. Next base: position 2,549,248 of record UELW01000667.1, read on the forward strand.
AAATAAAAAAATAGTTGTTTAAGTCATTGGATTAATATTTGAATAAAATGCTGATATCTGTTTATCGTTTTTGTTTCGCATAATGTAACTTTTAATATGGTGTGCCTTAAGAGGGGAAAAACACATGTTCATTGGGAGGGGTATTTTTTGAGCCATCCTTCCTACTTTACCTCATTTCCTTTTTCTAATGCTACCTCTCCAATGACCTGTCTTCCCCTGTATTCTACTGTGATGTCTGTATGATCCGAGGGCTTCAACTTCGCTGCATTTAACCATGTAGTGATCGTTAAAGGCCTTCATTCATTACATTTGAATTTCTCCAGTCAAAGCTAAGTTATATATTACCCTTGAACAACACTGACACTGAAAGGCTCCTACAAATACAAGTCATTTTTTAACATGTAGTTTAAGAAATGGCAAGCTAAAGTGAAACTAAAAACATGTATAGGTTTAGAAAATGAAAGTGACAGAATGGCAGACACCATGGCTTGATGATATTTACAGCTAATAGCTGAGAACACTTTACTTTGATCAAATCCACAAGTAAAACTTGTGTGCCACCATTGAAACACAATCCTGTGATCCAAATAACTGTTAATTTTCCTTCTCTACATTCGGAAAGTAATCTAGCTTCTGTTGGAGGTCTACATTTTGACAACAGCAAAGATCCACTAGCGTTAGCATGCTCATTAGCATTCTGATGAAAGTGAAGTGGAAAGTGCGTTTCATTTTTCCTGGACAGAAATAAAAGTGGCGATAAGAGAAAAAGGAAAACAGAGCCGTATAAAAAGAATTACACTCGAGTTATTAAGGTCTATTTTGTAAATATCAAAGATCCACTTGTCCTAGCGTTAGCTTCCTCATTAGCATTCTGATGAAAGTGGAGTGGAAAGTCTGTGAACTCGGGGGTTATCTGCGACGCCGGCGCCAAGTCTCTCCCTCGCTCACACACACGCGCGCTCTGCTCAAGAGGATGAGGCACAGACCTCTCTCAAATCACTTCCTTCATAACAATTAAAATATGCAAAGTGATAATTTTCTTTAAGTAGCCTTAAATGTGCAATCGATTTAAATGTGAGCAAAATTGCCTAAAGCTCCAAGAGAAGATGAGGAGGGGGGGGGGGGGGGGACGACGAATAAATTATGCAAATCACAGAAAGCACTCTTGAAAGCCTAATTTTTCTGTAATAAGCATACTGTTTCATTTAATTTTTGCCTCTTATTAAAAGTGACAGTTCTTTTGCCCGCGTCTGATGGCTATATCTGACACAAGCTGCTGGAAATGACCAGCCGGTGTTCCTCTCTCCAGCTTTTAGATGATGGTTACATTCACAAAGTAATTATGCGCCGAGGAGTCCAGAAATAAGCTTTAATTACATAGTAATCGCCTCTGATGGACACTGGGAAGTGTGAGAGCTGCCAGACTGCAATCCATCAATGCCAAAGCCCCGGCCACTTTTAATTCTCCTTCATTTGCATCATAACCTCCGCACCAAGTTGCACAAATGCTGTTAAATGTTAATAGGACCTGTCTCTCTACTCAGAATGAATGCTTAAGCCGTTCTCAGCCATCTCTCTCTCTCTCCCAGAGACAGCGAATGGTCACTGCGGCACTAATTGGGAGCACTATGCTAAGTTTTATCTCTGGTTTCTAACAAGCCATACATACAATCCCTGACGCCTCTCTCTCTGTCTGCTGTTCCAGGGGAAACAGTGAAGGATTTGTTAATGGCCTGTGTGTGTGTGTGTGTGAAGTGTGCAAGTGGATGATATAGAAGAGGTTTTTTTAAAGTGTACTCTGCTTCACGGCTGCAGTTACTTGATCAAATCAGACTTTTCTTGCTCTCCGAAATCTTTCTAAACAAGCACTTTTCTGCCCTGGCTCTCATTCGTTTAGTAAAAACATCAGCTATTTCTATTTTGAAGTATCCTGTGACTGTTAAAAATGAGAGAATACCTATATTTGCCTCTATTTTCACACATAACGCAGATTTTAGGCAGTGCTTAAGTGCATTTGGTGAGAGTAAAGAGACAAAATACTCTATTGAAATGCTTTTGGACAAGAAACAAAATCACCTCAATCACTCATCACACTACAATTTTGAAAAAAAAAATTATATCAGTAAACTATAATTTCAATTCTTAAAAGGAATGAATTGAAATACCAACATTTATCATATTTGAGTCTTTGCCATTATCTTAGTAGTCAATGTCGATACAAAATTTTTCCTCCAAATTATCATTCCGATATATTAAAAAAATAAGTCTAGCATGTTTCAGTGCCATTTGTTTCAGCTGAAATAACATATTATAACAAATACTAAGCTACAAAACAACAAAGCTGTTCAGCTAAATATTTTACTACAAAAAAGTATTTAAGCTCTAAAGGTTTAAGAATTTCCAACTTAATTTTTAATTATTGCAATTAAAACAGCACATAAAAAGAAATTGCAACTTTGATATTGAAACAATTCTTAATATTAACATGTTTTTACAAAAAAAGGTAATATTTACCATCAAAAATATTTTTTTATTCCAAAGCAAAATCTTTTATCTCTCAAATACAGGTCAGGGCCAGTTTTAGAACCACCCGTAATGCTGCTAAGAAATAACTGAACATGCACGAGCAAAGAGATAAAAAAAAAATGAAGATGGCTGAGAAGCAGACTTGGCTCTTCACTCATGCATTTATAAACACATTTAAAGAGCTTCCAAGAAATCGATACGGAGCAGCAGCTTGGCCCAAACAGGGATGCGAGACCGCTGAGGATCTGTCTTGCTTCAGGCTCCTCTATATGCGCCAGCAAAGGCACAGAGTATGCAGAACATCAGTGTGTTTGAGAGAAAGAGAGAGAGAGTAAGAGAAAGAGAGAAAGCTAGAGAGTGTGTGTGAGAGAGAAAGAAAGATAGAGTGTGCGTGTGTGTGTGTGTGTGAGAGAATTAGAGAGAGAGGTGCAGGTGGCTGTGGCCTCCAGTCAAACCTCCTAACAGCCCACCTCCAATTATCACTTGACTTCTCTGCATATAAAGTTAAAATCACACAACCTTCACCCTCTGTCACACAGGAGGAGAGCCGCCTGGGTCACGGTCAGAAGGTCAACTTCCTGAATTTGCAGAAAAGAGAAATACGCAGCATTTGAAAGGTATAAAAATGTGTTTGACATCTGGGTCGCTTACTGTGAAACAACCTGAACTGTATGCAAAATGTCCATCTGATTTTTCACTCTGAAAGGATAGCAAATAAAACATTATATTGCAACAGTCTCATGTTGTTTCAGGCATCAAAGTTGTTTACACCCCTGGTGCTGTAATTTTTTTTTTTTTTAAGATCGCTAGTTTTGACCTTCATGAACACTCTGAGGGTGGTGAATTATTTGTAAATTTGTTTGTTTAAGATGTATACAATAGAAACATTTAGCCAATAAGTCATCTGTCCTATGCCTATATCCCGCCTCTCTGAACCCATATGTGGTTACTGGGAAGGGATGCACTTCCATGCAGGCATTCAAAAGAGGTGAAGTTCTTCAGCTCTGGGAGCTTATTACGTTTTTCACTGCACTCGGTGAAGAGCTCCTGGTTCGAGTTCCATAAGAAAGCACCCTCACATTAATTTTTAGTTTTGAATTGTTGTTTTTTTGTAATTTGAGTAATTCTATCTCATTTAAATATTTGTGGATTGTGGTTTAATTTTTGTAGTGGGTTTTGTTTGTTATTTTGGCCTTTCTCCACCCCAGTCCTTTTCCTTCTTTAATGTTAAATGTTTGTTTGTTTCTACAACTTTGTCTTATTTGGATTTGTTTGTGTGTGGCTTTCTGTTAGCGGTGGTTGGAACTCTTTCATTTTGAGCATAAATTATCCTCTACGCTCTCCTCCTCTTAAAACGATGCGTAACAAAATGGGGGCATGTCTACAAATTGGATCAAATGTGAGCTTGTGATTTCATGTTTATGTTTAAAATGATCCACACTTGCGATAACTTATAGCATTAGCCTTTTATACTCACTCTGCCTCTGTCACATTTTTAAACACAGTTGTAAATGGAAGTCAATAGAAACTGGAAGTGATTGTTTCAGTTATTGTATTTCTTAAACAAAGTGCCAATTTGCAAGATCTTTTTATTGATCAATATTTTGTAGCCCTACTTCAAACCCCACGGAAGCGGTTCTCCCACATTTCCCCTGGAACGGCTGATATTGGTGTCCCAGTGATTAAAGGCCAGTGATGATTTCCATTCAAACAGCAGCGGCCGCAGGTCAGCTTCCTCTCCCCGTCGCTCCGCACAGCTCTATATTTACACAAGGACGACCCCCATTACACCGATGGAACATGCCAGATAATCACACCATCATCCCTCATTGGCTGCACATTTTCACAAAGTGGCCAAAGTGTCATGTCGCTCCCCCGAAGCGTGTGGAAGCTGCGGCTGTGGAGGATCTTAATGATGCGCTGAGATCAGCTGCTACCTGTTCCTCTGCCGCCGAGGAATAAATATCCCCATTACTGTCAGGAAGGCCTTTGCTTAAACCCTGCGTCTTCATAAAGCATGCTTCGTTTTCTTGATCTGCGGAGTGACACAATTCTCTGCTCTAATGTGGTGGCAATTATCCTGCCTTTCTTTCTTCGAGGAGATGACTATCCGAGTAACATTTTAATTACAAGCGCAGATGAAGTTGTTACAGCATGCCGGCTAACTCGGATAGCAATTACTTTTTTTGTATTAATACGTTAATTACTATTTTGGAAATCCCTAATTGATGCTAAGCACTTTTGTTGATTGATTGTAGGTCATAGATTTAGACACTAGAGCAGAACAATCTATACTTATTGTTTTCAAATTGGTTTTAATTAATAATAAATATAGTTATTAAACATAAGTATTCCGTCGCAATAAAACATTTGTTGATTCCTTGTTTTACTTCCTTTGTATGGTGCCCTGAAAGGCACTTCTAAATAAATAATGTAGTTATTATTTGTTAGACAGAAAGCTAGGGTATACACAACTAACCCACAAAAGGAACTTTTATTTTTTCCAAGTCCATTTAAAAATTTACACATGCATAACTGAGAGGTTTTGCTCCTATAAGTTTTATATAACATTTATTCACATTTAAAAATGATTTGAGCTAAAGTGAATCATGTTTTTTCTCAGGAAGAAAAAGAAGTGTTTACATTTGTTTAAATTAAGCAAAGAGGATCAAAAGATACCACAAAATATTTTAACTCCAAACGTTTTAAAGTCGGAAAAGCGATAAGGATCAAATGTTCCAATGGGGTGTTTCTGATTTGATTTTGAACTCCATTTTATTTGTTCCATGAACACTATGAATTGGTAATTTGTGTATATATATATATATATATATATACACTTTTAGGTTTAGGTAATTGTGGTCCGGTGGATAAGGAGGCAGAGATGGAAGTAGCAGAGATGAGGATGTTGAGGTTCAGTTTAGGAGTGACAAGGATGGACAAGATTAGGAACGAGCACATCAGAGGAACAGCTCAGGTTGGTTGTTTTGGAGCCATAGTCAGAGAAGCCAGATTGAGATGGTTTGGACATGTGCAGAGAAGGAATAGTAGTTATATTGGTAGAAGGATGTTGGAGATGGAGCTGCCAGGCAAGAGGGCAAGAGGAAGGCCAAAGACAAGTTATATGGGGGTGCTGAAGGAGGACATGAAGGTAATTGGTGCAAGAGTAGAGGATACTGAGGCCAGAGTTAGGTGGAAACAGATGATTTGCTGTGGCGACGCCTAAACTGGGAACAGCCGAAAGAAGAAGAAGAAGAAGGAGGATAAGGAGATCGACTTGTAATCAGAAGGTCGCCCATTCGATCCCCAGATCCACAGAGTTAAAGGTGGTGTGGCGCCCTTGAACAAGGTACCAGTTTCCTGACTGCTCCCTGGGCGTCGCAACCATTGCTGCCCACTGCTCCGGGTGTGTGTTCAGTGTGTGTTCACTGCTCTGTGTGTACACTGGGATGGGTTACATGCAGAGCACTTGGATCGCTCCATATCAAGCCAACAGCTCACTTTTACTTTCACGTCCATTTATTTTTACTTTTTATTATTTTTACTTACTATATAAAATTTTTCTCTGTAAAGAACTTTGATTTGCCAGTGCATATGAATTAGCCAGAGTGAAGTAATTTTATTATATTCATTAGTTTAATTAATGTAAAGATTTCAATGTACAAATACTCAACTTCATCTAACATAGTTTTCATACTTTAAGAAGGGTCATTTTAGATTTGACTCTTGTGTAACCATAATTATTATTAGTTTTTCTTTTTTTAAAGGACACAATTTTTTCTCTCAAGTAAAATGCTTTTACATTGCTAAAACAAACAAAAAAGGGTCTATAGAAGCTATACGATGAGCAGTCAAAAACATGCTAATTTATTTATATTCTTACAGGGTTCAAGGAATCCAGGCTGAGCACCCAAATCTGTAAGTTTGCAAAGTATCATTAAAAATTATTTCATATGAATAACAATATGATTTGCATATGCTTTTGTTACTGTTTGCGCAATATATTGTATTATTTAAATGTGCTACATGGGGGTGAGGAGATGTTGACAGAACTGTGAGTTCAAGATTTGAACCTGGGTAACCCAATGCACAACTGTGCCTAACATCTCCTACTCGATAACCTCTTAACCAGTGAGCATGACTTTAATATTCTACTTTAATCTTCAATGATATAAGTACACATTTTGCAGGATACAACGGCATTCAAAACTAAAAATAAAGTATTTTAAGGCATGCACCTGTAAGACTAAAAAGCTACATTAAGAAGACTTTATAAAGTAAAAACATGCAAATTTCCTTTAACAAAGCTGTAAAACACCGGTTAAAACCATAAACTGTATATAACGTGGACCATAACAGCACCATGGGTGTAAAAGTTTTTTTCAGATCCAAAGTTGGGCATTTTTAACATCGGCGTGAATGATAACTTGCTCACTTCTGACCCTTGTGGCCAGTAGAGGTATTACAGATCAGTCATTTCCTATTGCACGGGAGAGGGGGGGTTGCCCTTTGGTTAAAACTCCTGTACTTTCAGAATAGAAATACTCTATACAACAGCACTCCTGGTTTTACTCTAGAGCAAGCCTTCTGCAGAGCAAAGAACAAGAGGAGCTAATGGGGTGCTCTAAGCTAGCATGTCCAATAACCAGACGCATAAACACACAGCTCACAGGGCAATCATTGAAACATATAGCATCAGTCTTTCAATTTGATCCCGCACCCCTCCGCAAGCCGCTCCCGTAACATCATTATTGATGGTAGATCTAAATCCAACTCTGACAGGCCGCTGTTATCCCAGCTCGAGGGAAATGCAAATTGATTCCAGATCTGAAGTGCTGGGTTTTTTACATATTACACAGTCTGTCATTTCAGGAGGACTCTCAGGTAAATGTCAGCCTCTCTGTCCCCCATCGAGGGAATCTCGTTTAAGCATGCAGCTCTGCTTATCAGTCAAATGATTGAGTTTAACTGAGTTACATGGACAGCTAGAGAGAGAGAGAGAGAGAGAGAGAGAAAAGAGTTTATACTTTATACTAGTTCTCTCTTTATACTAACTCTTCTACAAAACATCAACCTAACAGCTCTCCACTGTGGAATGGCTTTTTTAGTTGTGTAGCTTCATTTTTTCTTAGAACGCGATGATTTAAAACATACTGGGTAAGTGTTTTTTTTAGTACGAACAAGTCAATAAATGAGTCATATGAGAGTCGCTGAACAAGCCGTGCATAATTTAAAGCATACCAAGAAAGTGTTTTTTTAGTACAAATAAGTCAATAAACTAATCAAATGAGTCACTGAACAACCCAGGAAAAATGTAAAGCATAATAGAAGAAAACAAAAGTGTTTGTTTTGTTTGTATGAATAAGTCAATAAATTAATCATGTAAGAGTCGCTGAACAATGCAGTAAAAATTAAGAGCATAAAGACAACAAAATGTGTTTTTTTTTGTAAGAATGAGTCAATAAATGAATCATATGTGAGTCGCTGAACAATCTAGTAAAAATGTGTAGCATATTAAAAGAAAACAAAAGTGTTTTTTTAGTATGAATGAGTCAATAAATGAATCATATGCGAGTCGCTGAACAATCTAGTAAAAATGTGTAGCATATTAAAAGAAAACAAAAGTATTTTTTTAGTATGAACGAGTCAATAAATGAATCATATGCAAGTCGCTGAACAATCTGATAAAAATATTAACATTTATACTATTAAAATGATCCACAAATAATAATTTATCATGAAAAGTCACTAGAAAAATCTCTGGGGGCTTCCAAAAATCATTGAAAATATAATGATGAATAAACAAAAAGAACCAGACGGATAGAACAATATCAGACTATCTTTAAATATTTTTCATTACCAGAAATTCTAACGGTCTATTCTTAAAGGAGAATATACAAGAACAATTTCCAAGGTTGCAAGGTGCAAGGTTCATTTTAATCCTAAAGTTCCAGAGACTGCATTGGGAAAAATTAGCAAAAAAAATGATTAAAAAAAACATTCCCACTTGAAACGTGTTTATGTTTCTCTCTACAGCTGCTGAGAATGAACGTTAACTGCTTCAATCTCTGTGTATAAGATGCACGAGGACAAGAAACCAGAATGAGCTCCACAGACGGAGGGAGGAGGAATTCAAATGAAAGTGCTGAATGACAGGAAGGCAAACAGAGCGCTGGAAGAGTGAAATAAAAGCGAAGCAGATGGGTGAAAATCAGGGTCAAATTGAATCTGGAGTTTTGTCAAAATGCGATGACATAAGCAATCTGTCGAGTGTTATTGCACTCGGCTGGAGGTGGAGGGAAACATTTTCAAATTACAGGGAAAAAGAAAAGGAAGAAAACTGGAAAGAAAGGCTAGGCGCTGCCAGCTCTCTGCCAGGATGCATCGCCTCCAGTGTTTTCTCTTTGTTCCCTCGTCGATTTCCTTTCCTCCTTCTCTAGCCTGCTTGTACTAGAGCTCTTCATCAAATAAAAACACTACACACAAGCAGAGTCTTCAGTTCTCTAACTCTTTTCCTCTTAAAAAAGATTCTGTTCACAGTTGTTCGAAAGGTCACGGTGAGAGATGCTAAATGAATACACTAAACCAATAGTAAATGGTAACGCAGGTCCCGATGCCACTTTAGACAAAGACTTTGATGCAATATCCGAATAACCTTGGCTTCTAAATAGTCTGCTTGAATTTTATTTAAAACGTTAAGCTCTATACAGTAGAAATTTCTATTTCATTTCTGAAGGAAAAAGAGAAGAGATAAATTCTAAGAATTACATTTTTAACACATAAGCTATATAAATTTAATTGGGTTATGATGAATAAAGATTTGAACTTGCAATTCCTAAACAAAGTCAGCAATGCAAGTTAAAAACTGAAATATCAGTAGAAATTATGGCTTAGAAACTTAGATGCAAATAAGTGACAATAACGGCATTCTACAATCATTGTCAGAAATATAAGCCAAAGTTATTATTATTTTTTTTTTTCCGCAATCAGACATCCGCATTGTAATGGGATTAGATTTCACAGTCAAGCTGAAAAACAGTAGCTCTTTATAAACTTTAAAAACACAAAGTACAGAAAAACAAACATTTCTGTAGGTTTTATGAAGTCAAATTTCAGGACTTTTTAAGACCATTAAGAATCAAATTTAAGTGTTTAAATGTTTTTGCTTAATAAACAGTATGCTTCAAATTCATAGCTAGAAACCCTAACCATCACTTCTAAGTTTTTAAGCATTTACAAAGGTTTTCTCTAACTCTGGCAACCTTAACCATGTCTTTACAAAAATGAACATTTATAAGCATTTTCTCAAACTCTGGCAACCATAGACATAATACTTTTTTTTTCAAGAATTTTCTCAATCTCTGGCAATCCCAACCACTTTTAGGCGTTTGAGCATTAATGGGCATTTTCTTAATCTCTGGTAACCTTTAAAATAACTTTTACAATTTTGAGCATATATGAGACTGTTAAACCTCACGTTTATGTTCTTGAGAATTTATGAAAATTTTCTCAAACTCTTACAACACTAACCATGATTAAATTTTTTGAGCATTTACGCACCTTTTCTCAGACTATGGCAACCCCAAGCAAAAACAAAAACAAAAATGCATCAAATAAGCTTTACATCTGAAAAATAAGACACGTGGAAAAAATATTTAAACAATTTTTATGGGCCTAAAATTTTGGGTTTTACATTATAAGACTTATAAGACTTAATTAAAACTCTGCAGAAGCCCTGTTTCTCTACGGTCCCGATGTGAAATTAGTTCCATCTGTATAAGGCTAAAGACAACAACCCAAGATGAAAAAACAAGAAATCTAGAATAATTTCTTTCTAAAAAATAGTGCTACTTAGCACTAAATCAGGATCTTTGGCTCATGAAAATAAGATAACATTTTGGTGCCATTTATCATCCGTCTGCAAACTCTATTTAGAACCTGAAAATGACTTTACAGGATTGGACTTTTAAAATATATGACTAGAAATTATGGTTTTAAAATTGTAAATCCTAAGACAAAGTCAGAAACATGAGTTTTAAAATCAGAACTACAGTTTAATCTACAGTTTGGTGTATATATATATATGAATCCATATCCATGAATCAATATTCAGTATTCAACATCCAATTGAGTTACTATGATGTTTTTATATTGTGGAGAAAAAAGTCAATCATACATGAGGATCCCTTTACACTTGTATGGTCTTCGGGTCTGTGGGACCCATTTTCAGTTTTCATCAGAAGAAAGATTAAACAATCATTTATTATTTTTATTATTTGAAGCTGAGATTCACTGGGCTTGGCTCATTTCCTGTGAAAAACATATATCAGAACAGATTTTTTATGACCACACACGTACGCCCCCCTACACATTTACATTACACACAAGGTGTTCGGGTCTACTGGACCTGGGGCTTGTTAAAGTGTGAAAATGATAGATTCTTTACCTTAATTCTCTTTTCCCACACAAACATAAATCACACATAAACATAACATTTTACATTTTAGAATAAAATTGTGTGATTGTGTGAATTAAAAGCATCAAAATGCCATGGGTTAAGAAGACCCACCAACCCTGCCAAAGTAACAATAATGAGAACACCACACATGGTTCAAATTCTAAACGTGAAGAAATCAGGTTAAAGAACAATAAATAAAGTATATTTGCTGTTTATATCAATTGTTTCTTGGCTAAAGGAAATATTGTTTAAGTTATTAACATAAAATGTTTTGATTGGGTGAATTAAAATCTGCAAAAGGCAATGGGTCCACGAGACCCGCAAACACCGCCTGAGTAACAATAATAACAATAATGAACACCACACAAGGGTTAAAGAAAAAAAGTATAGTCAAAAACAGTATTATGTATAATTAAAAGTTTGTATTTGACTGATCAGTAACCTCGATTTTTGATTAGCATCCACATCATAATACTCTGATATCTCCTCCTCCAGCTCTCTGCGACACACGAGCCCAGATAGATGGCAGATGAGGAAGAGAAGCATATCTGGACATAATATCATTATGAATGCTTCCCTTTAAGCTCAATCATAACTCGGTTAAGAGCGATACGGCTCTTTTAGTGACACAAATGAAGTCGTTCATCTTGCCCCGAATTGAGTCATCAGTCCCCCTGGCGATAAGGCTCATTGGCATCACCTAATCTTCTGTACTCCGGGACAATCGGATAATGCTTTGAAACACTGCTAAAACAAGCTTGAGGTTCAGAGCTGTCCATTAAGATTGAAAGGCCACCATTAGAGAGCCTGGGACTGAACATTGCTTTGCACGTCTCTAAATCACTTTGCTGAGCAGTGTGTTTATTGATTACAGCCACTTGTGTGCTGAATTCTGTGGCGAATAAAGGAGGGGATTTATTTTCCTGGCTGTCAAAGGCCTTGTGCGGAGAAAGAAAGCCCTAGAGAGTTACAGCTCACACTTAGATTTGTTTTGCTTGGACAACTGTAGGAAAACGTTTTTGTTAAATATGTGAAAACTATATATGATGCATACATTTATAAAGGGGATCCTGTATGTGCTCAGTTCCTTTATGAATTTAGTTTCAATAAAATATTTAATAAAGCTGGTGACCAGTCAGCAGGTCTCTTTACCTGGTAATCCAAGAGCAGATGGCCACCAGATGGCGCAAACAAACTTCTTCTCCTAGCGCATGCGGAAGACGTTGGGTAAAAGATGTATTAGACTTTCCAACAATTAATAAATATAGAATTTACTTAAAGGGCTTTAGTGTCTTCTATAATGATTTAAAGAGTAGATTGAATCAAAAATCGACCATGGATGTCCCCGAACGTAAATTTATTTTGTAAGTTTTAAAAACAGGCTTTATTTGTGCAACTGACGTCTTCAGACGAGCCCCATTGTAACACCATGGCCTAACATGAAAGGATTGATAACCCTCCCCTGGAAGTGATGCACTATCCACAAAGCAACGCCTTCTCTCATGATATCCGGAAACAAACGCGAGCGAACAAGTCAAACAGTGGCAAAGATGGAGGGGGAGGGGGGACTTTATGAAGTTTGCCGAATGAAATCTCAGCTCATTTCCAGAATAAGCGCAGGCTAGGAAATGAGGAGATTGAATCCTTTTGTAATTAAAAATAGAGACTTTATGAGTAAAAGAGTCAAATCTCCCATACAATTAGACCAATGTGAATAACATATTATTAAAAATAACAAAATGTCACAGAACTTATAATATTGACAACCCACCACTTAATGTAGGTTTTTTAAACTTTAAGTTTTAATGACTAAATCTGCTTCTAGATTAGGGGACCAGATTAGGGGTGGGCCATATTGTATATATTCAATGTTAATCTTTGGTTTGACAAAGCTCAAAAAAGAGTTAAGTTGCGGGTTGATTTTTTTTAAGTTGTTTTGCTTGGTTTGTCTAACTAGTTGTTGCAGTTTTTAGTTTGGTTGAGGTTTGCTTGAGATGGTTTCGCGTTAGAGGGTAGAATTTTTTGAATGGACTAGTAGTAATGGAATCATTAACACAGCCTTAAAAAAAGATGCATTCCTTTTACAGATGGAAAAAGTCTCCAGTCAGAGCTCCTGTAGAGCCTCTCTAGTTTAGTTGAGTAAAGCTTTACAGCGCCTCTGCTCTTAGAAATCCCAGAACTGTAAATCAGTGCAGAATTGAGCCCGGTGTCCAGAGCATCCTCAGAAATAATTACTCAAACATATGAAGCTTTTCTGTTGATATTTCCTCCGTACATTTCAATAACTGAGAATTGGCAAAGTTCGGACAGTCTTTCGAGCATATTGATCCATTGGATTTCTGCAGCGCTACATTAACAAACAAGCAGTTAGAGAAAGAGTTTTAAATGTAGCGTATAAACATTTGAAGTTCAGGAAACTGTAGCAGCGACAAACATTGAAAGTAGCAGCAGTTGTTTTTAGAAAATTGCAACTCTTCCTTCTCGTCGGTTAGTACTAATATAGCATGTGAGAAAATAACTTCTCAATGCTGTTGGTTTCATTGATGTTTGATCTCGTAAAACTTGATTCCATCACTGAGCTCTAAATTGAGAGAACATCATTTTAGTAAACTCCTAAATCTATACGTGGGGTATTGAAGGTCCTAGTGCAGCCCATAGTATAGAGATGAACAATTTACCTAAACATGTAAGCTTAGATTTTTTTTTCTTTTTAGACAAAATTAAAAAAATCCACTGAAAGCCCTCAAGTAGAGGAGAAGATTGTTTTAATTTGAACAAACACAATAACCACACATAAGAACTTTTTTTTTTTACAACAAATTCAACAAACAAATAGTTTAAGGCTGCTGCTCTCTTGTTTAGCCCACAGTATTACACAAGCCTCTCTTTCAGCAATCTGGTACTGCTGGAAGAATTTATTTTGCGATTAATTGCAGATCCTACCATATTCATAAGAAAAATATGATTTATTATTGGATTATTAACTCAACAGGATAATATTCACAATTTTTTATTAATAAACCCATTTAGTTTGTTTGTATTATTACATGAACCAATTAATGTTAGCTTTGTTCATTTAATTGACATAATGTCGTGTGACTGAGGTAAGAAGGACCCAGAAGCAAGGGATCGGTACCCAGAGTCTTTAATGACTGAAGTGGTTAAATCAAAACCGCTGTTCAACAGAACAGGAACACAGTTCAAAGTCTCAAAACATAAACAAAAGTCTTGGGGCAGGTGCGCTAAACCCCGCGGGAGGCGACAGGTCCTCTGCTCTTTCAAGGAGGTGCAGGTAGGGTTAGTCCGAGCGGTCAGTCCACTGCGATCCTCGGTTCCTCGGGTGAGGCTTGAGTGCAGTGCTCCACACCGGCTACGTAAACGAGACAGGCCACAAGAGAAGAGCTAGAGCAGAGCATCAGCGAACATCAAGACGAACAACAACTCACAAAGATGAGACATAGCAGGGGAACTTAAATAGCGGAGACAATTAACGAAACGAGAAGCAGCTGCGACAGATAACATAATTAGCCGAGACGCAGACAGGAGACAGAGGGAAAAACGAGATAGAGATCCTGACACATAAGTTGTCAAGAACAATCACATAAAAGTTTATTTATTTAAATAAAGGAACACAAAAGGATGAAAAATCATACTTTTTAAGCCTAATTTATTTTGGCTTAACTTTACCTTTTTTGAGCAAAGGTAACAACTTACCAGCTAGTTAAAATAACTACCTTTAAATATTCCCTATAATCTCACTTAATTTTTTATGCATCAAATTAAACAAAATGTAGCTCCCCAAATTAAATCCATAATTACAATTTGCTAAGTTTAATCTTTTATGTGTTTATCTTGTTTCACTTTTGTGTTTTATGGATGGTGAGAGGTAAATCTAGCACATGGTCTCTTCTAATTAATGAATTCCCTCACTGCTGTGTTGATCAGAACACAAGAAGTTGGCCAAGATAACCACAATGTGTTCCTCTCACTTTTATAATGGCTACTTTCTTCAAAGCATGTGTGAAATAGTTTGAACTATGTAATCTTCTTAAACTTTTACAGCTTTCACTTTTCACATGTGTACTTCTCAGATAGATCCGCGTTGGTACCATCTAGCTAAAAAAAATTGAAAAAACAGATGAGCGTTTTCCTTATTGCAAAAAAAAAAACAAAAAAAAAAAACTGTTGGCCACATCTGCTAAGAACAAAGGTCACAAGCAAAAGCATTAGTGCTGGACATTCCAACTGCATGTTAATTCAGCTCCAAATGTCGATTTATGCCCGTTGCTTCCCTGACGTTTTTACAAACTTTCTGTTTAAATCTTAGGTCAGATTTCAGAGAAATATATGCGCAAGAGTTCAGGGGCTTGACAGCACTTTCATGGCCTGTTGTGAACTTGAAGACATTGTACTGATAAAAAACTAAACTATAAATCCTGTTCAGAGCACGTTAGGAGTAAACCAAGTCTCTCCAGTGCAGTTGGAAAAAAGGAAGAAATTCAATCCATAAATGTAAATGCACTGCTGCTCATCTCTGATGATAATGTACCATTTTGTGTAGGTTGGCGTGTGAGAGAGAAAGAGAGAGAGAGATGGGAAAAGGAGCTGTTTCTGCTGGTGGGTAAAATCTATTGATTGAGAATTCCTCTAGCTCTGGAGTGATAAATATTCATCACAGAGACTGATTGTGAAACGGTGATCAGCATTTGAGCAGATCGCTATTTCCATGCCTAGAAATTCACGCAGGAGGGCTGAAAACATGCCTGAACATCCACAGGCTTCCATCTTTCCATTAACAGCTCAACCAAAAAATGGGCATTAGCATTTTTACTTACCCTCTCCCAAGGCGAAGCGTTTCTACCTGTTTCTGTGTTTAAATAAACCTTAACCTATTTAATCACTGAGATCAGACTATTTAAAAACAGAATTTGTTGTCAACTAATAATCTTCAAAATCTAACAATCATTGAGGTACTAATCAGAAATAACATATTTGAAGGCATAAAATAGTCTTCACAGTTCTTTAAAAAAAAACTGAACGATGACAATCGAAGGCTAGAACAGAAGGGTTTTCAATGCAAATAGAATGGTAAAAAACAAACAACAACAAAAAAAAACAATATTTATCAGCAATATTTTTTTGTTATTCACTTCAGTCAAAGGTGGCATTTCAGTTACTTTTTCCATTTTAACAAACTTATAATAAATAAATAGATTCATTAACATGTTGTTGTAGTTCAAATTAGTTAACAATAAAAAACACATCAGCACAAATATCTAGTGCATAAAAAATTTAATTACTGCAAATAGCAATGTTTTCTTCAATCTTTAAAGATGAGTATAAATATTAACTCTTGTTTTGCCTTCGGGTCAAATTGACCCGTTTCAAATTTTTACAAGAATAAAAATCTTACAAATGTATATTCTTTTCTAGTAGGAAGTGGTTGCAATAATTCAAGATATGATCTCTATATTGTTTGAATTTGAGAATTCATATATGTTAATGTGTTATGGAGTAAAATTTTGATTTTTAATTGCTTTTAAAATGGCAATACCGCACAAAGGTTAAGGGAAAAATATCCAATAAAAAAATAAACAAACAAGCTACCAAATCTGGTTGTTTAAAATATTTTTCCTAAATATTGTCATTTAAATAAAAGCATTTTTATAGTTGTTTTATCTGTACTTACTACCATGTTCATTCTATTATATACATTGACAATGTTACTGATAATCAAGTGCACAGCAGGAAAGCAACTAAAAATAAATCCTCTGTCAGTTTAAAAAAAGCAGCTACCAAGTTAGAAAGAAACAAAGTCTTGCTTAAAAAGTCCTATTTCTCATTTTCGGCTGAACTGTGCCTTTTAAACCTCTCGCGCTCTGTCTTCTGGACATCTTATGACAGATACTAATAAGAGTGCTTTCTCCTTGCAACGATTCAAAGAGAAAGATTCCCTGGATCCATCCCCGGCTTGTTCAAAGGCAGGGGACTCGTCCTGAGCTCCCTCCTCTTCATTATCATGCTCGGCTTATCTGTGGTGAGCGCAAATGAATTAGAGAGAATTAAGAGCCTCTGAGGTGTGAAGCCTCTCCAAATCTCTGCTAAGATGAAAGGTACACAGCTAGCGTCTCAAGCTCCGAGAGCTCGGAGGGATCAAGCACCTTCACCGGTCTCCTACACACTTCTCTCGGCCTCCTTTTTTGAAGGAGAAGCAGTGAATGCAGAGGGACAATTCAGCTCAAAACAAATGTTCTGTCCTCACTGTGGAGGCACGCAAGGTGATTTGTTTGAAGCTGAAAGGTCAGTGCCCATAAAGAACAATTTTTTTTTTATTCGAAACGTTCACTCAATTCAAAATATGATTGAGCTCACCTTGTGTCTATTACATCAGTGGTTTCCCAACCTTTTTTCAACAACAACAAAAAAAAAACATTCACCAAGTACTACCATAATGAGCAACATTAAAATACTCAATATATGCAATATAGGCACAATAAAATCAATAAAATCCTGAGAGTATATCTGTCTATGCAAACAGACCATTTGTCACTGTAAACTGTCGAAAAAAAGAAGAAAAAACAATATTTGTTTTGATTTGTTTCATTTTCAATGTAAAAGCAGTTTCATTTAATTTTCAATTTAACTCTAGATGAAGACCAAATAGACATTCAACTCTATATATTTTACTGTGTAGCCCTTCCATTTCATTATGTTTATGTTTATGCAGTTCAAATAAGAGGCAATATTATTTTTCACAAATAATTAAATACTGCACTGCCTAAATGTCCTGCTTTAAAACATAAATAAATAAATAAACTGTAAACATATTATTCAGTAATAAAATAAATTTAATTAAAATATATCATTCTTAACCAAAAGTATATTTTTAAATGATAAATGTTATACTTAATAAACATACTTAAATAAAAGTGTACTGTACTTAAATATTTAAAACAATCTCAACAATAACAAAAGTAACAATAGCAACCAACACCAAGACCCTGCTTTATGAAATTGAAACACAGATATAGCTATGATATTCTAAAACTAAGATAAAACTAAACTAAGCAGACAATCTAAGTGTATGCCCACACACGGTTAATTCTAGCTCAGTCCCCACTTAGTAGTATAAAACAGGAAAAGCATGCTTCGTAACTGCTTATCTGCATTAATCAACTGTTTATTTATCATGTCTATTTCATACACATATGCATACTGCTATTTACACTTCTGGTTAGAATTAAGCTGCAATTTTGCAGCCTTGCACTTGTAATGACAATGAATTTGAATCTAGTCTTATGCCCATCACACATCTATCCGAATATAGATTTTTAAGTTATGTGTGTGAAGTTACGTATGAAGTTACACACCTAGATCAGAAAAGCATGGAAGCTGACGGCACATCACACATCTGTCCGAGCCATTGGTGAAACAAACAAGAGTTCAGCTCTGTCACAACAAATGGATTTTTCGCAAGAATGACTAATAAAACTGAATGCTGACTGTTTTGGTGATGTGAATGGGACAGGAAAGCGCCGCTGGATACTCACTCTCTCTTCAATCTCATGACCGCACCAACTAACTATGAGATGAACAGCCGAGGAAGAGACCAGGGAAAGGAGGAGAATATAAACATCCAGAAGCTTGTATTGCTGGTGCCTGACCATCAAGAGATTTTCAATAAAGCCCACAAACAATATAAAACAGCCGGGATATGGCTGTTGTCCTTTGAGTACTAATGGGAAGTTTCGTTCAAATAGTTGCTTTGTTCTTTTGACTCTTTTTCATTGAAAAGAATTATTAATTTGAACGATTAATTTGTATCGTTCACAGCAAAAAGATAAATGTTACGACAAAGACGCAAAAATAGAGCAAAATATACAAATCTAAGTAAAGAAGCGTGCTTACCGGTGTCTTCTGATCATTATCAGTGTAATAAGTATGCACCAAAGAAAACGATTCACTCTGTGAAGAGTTCATTGCTAAAGAGTCAAACTCTTTCTTTTCAAGAACGACTCATCACTACCTATGAGCACCAACCAACGGCAAGGAGAGTCAGTGCATTCACTTTTAATAATACCTTGCGAAATGCACTCCGCAGAGAAGAATCCAAGGATTTGTGCGAACCTCAGTTCAGATAGATGTGTAGCATGACTTAAAGTTTCTCGTTCGTTCACGTTACCAACTCCTCCTATGCAGTTTACCACATATGCTGCGTTTTTCACATGAACTGCTGAACTTTGTAGTTGCATCGTTTTGTACTCCACAGAAGGGCAGATTAATTCTACAGCCAGAAAAATTCTAACTTTTATGGCATAAAGTTTATGGTATCTTACTCCAAATGTTTTTGTCTAACATGCTGTAACATCACTTTCCTCAGTAGTTTGATTGACAGAAATCTTGTCCAATAAGCACTGAGCTGTCGGCCCTACAGTTTGGTCAAATTGTGCTTTTATTTTTCAAATTGCTATTTTGGTTTTAAATATGTTGTTTTGTTTTCAGAAATGATCTTTTGTGTTTTCATTTGCTGTTGTATTTGTTTAACTTGTTATTTTTGTTTAAAGTTGTGGTTGGATCCGCACCTCTCGGCAATCGTATATGCCCCATGAAAAACTGAATTAAAAATGAAGGGATTAGTTCCCAAAATAAAAATGCTACAATCAATGTTCTCTTGAATAAACACTACATTCAAAAACTTCATTTTTGATCATCTAAAAAAACCTGAAGTAGGCATTTCAAACATCGGTATTTCTACCACAATGAAAGGAATAAATAATATAAACCACACCTAACATACTGCTGAAATCCCTCTACCCCAGTGTCCATCTTGCTTACTGTCAGTCTGAACCCCCGGCGCTTCCTCCATCACAAACTGCCCTTGTGCTGGACATCAATCGACCACTCAACCCCCCGAGGGGCGCTCAAGTTGCCCCTTCCACATTTGAGCAGTGGCTTGCTCCACATGGGATGTACGACATCTGCCCATTTCTGAGAGAGAGAGCCCTCTGCTCGTCTGTCTGCCCGTCACACTGGGCTGTCACGCCATCCAGCACTTATTATTCCACACAAAGGAAGGAAAATGCAGAACAGAGGGAAAAAAGTCTGTGGAGATTGTTCTCACCACACCATCACAAGTCAACAAGTCACAAACACATACACACCAGACTGGTGTTATTACAAAAAATACTATAATTTCTTAAATTTGGTTAATCTATTATAGTAGAATTGCAAAATTTTAAGAGAAAACTTTGAGCACTCCTGACTCTAGGTTGAAGAGCCAATCCAAGATGATTTTCAAAAGCTTGCAAACATAAATGTAAATTCTCTAGAACTCTATCTTTTATTCAGTTAGTGGGATTTGGATTCAAAACAAGCTTACAGTCACTGTTATTGTTGAAAGTAGGGGCTTATTTTCTGGAAAATCTGTCAATATATTTATTCCAGGAAGTCAACATGAAACAACATTAACATGATTATTCTTAAACAAATTTTCACTTAGAAATGTTGGCAAACAATTACAGACAAAATACACGGTTTGAGTCACAAGCAGAAGTTAGCAGAGACTAGTTGAGGGGCAGATGACTAAATGTTAAAAAGGGGCACATAAAACATTTAAAGGTGCACCAGAGGAAACATTTCTTTTTCCCCCAATTTTTTCAATCAAGTCTGGCTCAAGACACGCAGCCTCAGAGGCGCACGCGCGTTGATGCACACTGATGATGTGACATAATAAAATCAATAATAAAGTAATGTAAAAAACAATACTTTCCTTTTTCATATGATAAAATCCAATTTGATATTAATGTAAAATGCTATGTTTTAAGATAATTAAAGTTTATATTACATTATTTAATTGTATATTTTATATTATAAAAAATGTAACTGTAAAGTTAGCTGGCTTGTAAGGTTCATGATCGTACTTTGAAACATTTTAAATGTACAAAAAAAATTCTAAATACATTTGTAAAGGACAATAAGAAACAAAAATTAAACCGAATAAATTACCACAATTATCTCAAATTTACCGTTACGAAACAAACCATGATATATATATATATATATATATATATATATATATATATATATATATATATAGAGTGATTGTCAACAAGAATAGTGATAGCATAGAGATTTAGTAGGTAGATAGAATAGCTTTAACGGATTGTGAGTTTTCTAATGTTCCACCACTCCACATGTATACAAATGTGTTAAACCATCAACTCTTTTTGAGGGTCCTCTCTTGTGCTGGAAACAAAATTAGTGACAAAATTCCAGAAAAAGGTAATATAGTTATCTTAAAAACACTTGGTTCAGAGAGAAAATATATGTGAATTTAGTTTACGTAGACAACTAGTTCATAGCTAGTCATTTGTGTTCTTGTACAGTACGGTGGGAATAAAAAGTAATTGTTTCAACAAAACTACTGTGTGTGTGTTTGTTGTGTGTGTGTGTGTGCGTGTGTGTTACCAAAAATGGATATCACGGTATTTGACTGTATTTTTTTAATCCATGACAATGATGCATGACTGTTGAAAAAAAAAGTTGACTGTTGTTAAAAAATACACTTTATTGTGCAAGTTTTGTAGAGTGAGAACAAATTTAAGCTGGCTACAATGTGTCCCCTGTAACTGCAAAGTGAAAACTTCTTTATCCTCTGGACTTTCATTAAGGAAACAATTAAGAGTTTTGACAGCTAAATACAAAACGTGTGAAACTTTCACTTTGTGAAGCATTAACAATATTGCTTCAAGTCCAATTAGCATTCAAATAAAAGAACTTTAAATTGAAGCCATCTTACCGCAGTGTTAAGCGGGTGATAATAGCGTTAGATTTTCTTGTCGTGGGCGGTCTGCTTTGCAAGCGTGTCTTTGAGTAACGTCTAAGTTGTAAAGTTCCAATATTAACCTGCAGAAATGAAATAGCATGCAGATCTTCGTTTCATATTCCAGGGTATGTTTTGTTTCAGTGGCGATAAAGGAAATTGCTTATGCTGCCTTCTCCGACTAGAGTTACATTACAAATGTAACACAAGTGTAAGAAGTACACTTTTGTAACTTAAATTATCAACACTTTTAGTACTTTCAGTTTTTACATTTTTTTTTTATAATTTACTTATGATATTAATTTTACAAACCTCTTTAAACCCTTTTATTTATTTTCTTTATCATATAAGTATTGTCATTTCAGACTTGTTGCCTTATCAAAAGTATGCTTTAAATGTGTTTCAATAGATGTACTGCCCCTTTACATTTTTAGGGCGTTGTCTGGAAACACCCATTTAAACTCCATTTTGAGAGTCACTGAGAAAAAAAAAGCCAAACACTGTTCTGACCCATCTGGTTGCTGTGAAGTGTTCAGCGGATTTTAAGTTATCCTTTGAAACTGATTTGGTCAGGTTTTTTGTAAACCCTGAAAGTTGGATGGCGCGCCCCTACAAATCTGGAACATTGCTGGATTTTCAGTCTCATCCTTTGGACTTGTTTGGATCCTACATCCAGGTGGGATCGATTTCACACCACCTCACCAACCTGGAGCAGGCCTTGGATGAGTACTAACTCTGAATCAATTACTGAACAGACATCTGATTAAGAAAACTATTGGAAGAACTCTTTGTGCTTGATTAAACATTTTTGGTACCAAGTTTTTATTTAAAAAAGTGCACTTTTGATCCATTTACTTCAATGTATAGACCGCTCTATCTTTTACAGTGTGTATGTGCTAACATCTTGTCCTTAAGTCTATTTTTCTGTTTCTAGTTTTGTTTTGTTTATTTTTTCCAAATGGTACCTTATATAAAGCTGTCTTCAGACTCCATAGTCGAACCTAACTGGTCCATATTGTTATTTTATAGTCATCACCCAAATTTGTTCTTTACACACATCGTATTTAGCAAACGGGTGCTACACAAATGATGATTGTTTTATCAGCGTCAAATTATTTAAGCCAAAGTATTTCCAAACAATCAACATGGATCCTGTTTTCCAAAGAAGCCATTCTGTGTTTGGCATTTCCCGAAATAATAGATACAATGTCTCCACATCCTGCACTTGTTCATTACTAACAATGAATAATCTCTCTCTGAAACATATAAGGCGTGGAACATTCCCCCCTCTTCTTTGTCAAAACGTTGTATGCGCACACACATAGGAAAATATTTATATAATTAAAAATAAAAACAACAAATTGTATACCGCCCAGCCCTAGTGTGTGTGTTTTTTTTCAAGTACCAATTTATAAAGTTTATAAATCGCTACTGTTTTAAATGTATCTAATTGAATGGAATAAAACCTATTTTCTACCCAAACCTTAATAGCGTACATTCCTCTGCTCTGAAAAAAGTGCAATTCAATCCAATGTTCACTAAAAGAGTGCCCAGCCCCAAAATTTCTCAGTGCCAAGAAACCTGCTTGAGCACAATAGCAAAGTAAGTCTTTTAGCAAAGAGGGGTATACCTCGCCCCAATAATGATCACATAGTCTAGTACCAACCACTTAGGCAGCAATACTCCATGGAAAAGCACAAAGAAATATAATTGAAATTGAGAGAATGAGCATGAGCGAGCTGAGGGAAAGAGATGTGTAGAAAACATTTTCATAGATTGATATTTTGTTGCCAGATTGGCCCAACGATCCATGCAACCAATGTTTACGCTGTAATCGTTATCACATAATCTAATTACTGCTGCTTTACACAGAGTCCTGCCCCATCAATGAGAGGCAGCACCATCGATCCAGAGAAATCTGCATAGAAATCTATTTGGCAGCGCTAGTGAATGGCAGCCGGGATCAAAATGTGAGCTGTGGGGACAAACATCTCCGCAGCACAGACTGAGCTAGCAGAAACGTCTTCTCAGAGACTGAAACTCATCACACACTGCACATAATCTTTGTTAATGCTCATTAGGCCTGGAAAGCTTGCTGAGTGTGTTTATGTTTATGGTTTTAATTCATTTTAAATGTGATTATTACATTTCCAAAAGGCTGCATCATTAGATTAACATAATGAGCGCTTCTTGACTCACAAATGTGGATGTTCAACATGTCTAATTTTAGCTCATTCAGGCAACCCCCGACACTAGGGGGTGATTTGGGAATCTAGTTTAAAATCAGAATTCCAAGTAGAATATAAGTACAAGCATTTATTATTGACTTTGTTTTTTTTTATTTATTTGTTGTTGTTTGACTACTATGAGACAAAACACTATCAATTTCCGATAATGTTAGAAACATTATATATATATATATATATATATATATATATATATATATATATATATATATATATATATATATATATATATATATATATATATATATATATGTAAATAAATATTAATAAACATGTTCATAATATATGTCTATATTAAATATATACTATAATACTGAATACCACTGTGTAAGAACATACAACAAATTAGTTTGTAAATAAATGCACATACTCTTATCCCGTCAGGTTGTCACGTTGCCTTGGCCTGATGCTTATTCAGTCTTTTAAGGGAAGCCCTAAACAGCCTGCATGACTCATGAATATTTATATCTTCCCATCAGAAGAAATCAAGCTAGTTTCACCGCTCCTCTCCTCATATTGCTCATTCCCAGCACACAGAGCGTCTGCTCGAATCTTTAGCCCTCCACCGGCTGCTCTGTGGCCAGTCTGGTGACGGTACACGACTGGTTTTTGGCTCAGATCCACGAGCATGTTTGAGAGCCTGGGCCCTCGCCTCCTGCTCAGGGTGCAGGGTGAAGGAGAAAGCCTCACACTCTCCTTGTCAGCTGCAAGGGTAATTACTGCTGGCTCAAATTACTCAACATTTGTTTATTAGTTCCCCAGAGCACCCTGTAAATAGATTGTTCGTTACAGTCGGAGCGCATTAGAGACGGCGCAGCCCCTCTGAAACCCCCTAGCCTCCTGTTGCCTGTGTGAGAACAGGCTTCTGGAGAAGTGTTCGCCAGAAACGTCTTTCATTATGAAACTCACAGTTATGAGAACATGTAAACAACCCAAAAAAAAGAGAGTAAAGATATACCACACTCTTAATTTACATATCTGAAGGCAGATTAAGATTTTTAGAGGAAAAATAAAACTATATTTACATATATTATTTGATGTTTTAGCTGGCTGTTTTTGCCTTTTGTTATGTTGGGGATGCATTGGTATGTTTACTGAGAATCATAAAGCAACCATCCATTTTAGTCCGCTAAAGTTCTTTAATTTATGAAAGCAAATACTTGAATGAAAAGAAAGCACTATTATCTGGCACTAAATTAGAAACTCATATCACACAAAAAATTAAATAAAAAAACATCAATATACCGAGCTCTGTTAATGGTGCAGAATTTAAAAAAATACAACATTCCAAACAAAATAATAGCAAAATGAGAATTAAGTGAGGGTGTTTATTTCAACTAATGATATAGCAGACAGTAGCAGTTCAGCTAAAATGATAGCAGTCCACAATGAATGTTTATGTTCATATTTGGTGTTTTTTTGTCGAGAATGAAACCTCGGCTCTGGTGACTGGCTCTCACTCTCCTGCCCTTAATTATGTAAAAATTTAAGTTAACAAAACAGTAATAAAAAGTCATCCCTTTCAGAGTTGTGCTGTTAAATCAGCGATGTGAAGGACAGAGAAAAAAACTCTTGCCTACAGGCATTAGATGTGTTTATTTCAGCTGTAAAAACATGCTTTTTTAACATGGCTATCAATGTGAATCTGCTCACTACTAGAAGTAGTACTACTTGAGGCAGTGGTTAGACCAGGAATTATAACTTCAGTCACTTTCTATTACAAACACGAAGGCAAAATAATTTCTGTTTAGCTTCAAATGGGCAATCACGCTAGGTTATTCCCATTATTGATTAGTCAGCAGTTATATTTAACCACTCAACGATCCGGATAATTGGATAACATGAGTAATTACTTGTTCAGTGACAATAGATTTAGATTGTAATTAACATACATAAATGCACTCATTTTTATTGTTATGCACGCTTTCGTGTTTTGTTTGAAGTGTGCGTATTTAATGATCAATAAATTCTATAAGTTATTGGAGCATTTTTTTTTACAATAGTTTTTTAATGCCCCACATCCTGGACACCCTGAAATGGGGTGAAGACCATGTGAGGCATTTTGAATTGAGTCTGCCAGCTGAGATCATGGTAAAACAATAGAAACTTTTGAGCGTTTATGGACAAAACAGAGAAGTATTGCGAAAAATATTTAGAATCTGATTTAAAATGAATACTCAAGCTCAGCTAAACAGGAAGAGATGGATAACTCAAGTTAATCGTGAATAAAGCATCATGTAATCCACACCAATGGTTGTTGCTTAAGGATATAGAAATAGATAAGCCTCCTACAACTTTATCCTTTATCACAGCTATTGATAGATGGCATTGTATTCCTTAAATAGTATGTAAATATGCATTGGCTAGCTTTAATCATCATCAAATCTGTACTCTGTGAACCAATGGAACCTTCATTTTTGGTTGTAAAAAAACTATTAAAATATTTTAAAACTACAATTTACATGTAATAATTTTAAAAAGTAATTCACAAGATCCAGGTGTGTGCTATACGAATTATGCCTGAATCGATCATTCCCTTCATTTTGGCTTTTTTCATCCTTCTATAAGGTCCTGATTTTCCTCAACTTTGACCAGAATGTATTCATGAAAACAATGACATTAGTTCACAGTTTTTCCTGTTAAAATGCATTGTTAACAAGTAGTCCAGAATGAATGAAGCCAGAATTTAAAATCTCAGACTGCAAGCACATTATGTAGTAATTCATCTCTCAAGAAAACACCAGGCCACACTTTTCAATTGAACTAATTTTACCACTTTTGATCCAAGCTGAAATTTTCAAGCATTGTGACAATCCTGTGTCCAACGCCCAATATAAAACAAACAATGAAAAAAGAAAACATATTTCTGACATTGGTCGAAACTCCAATGCGAGGTTGAAATATGCCATTTTTCCACATACAAGCCCCCCCTGCTTCGGTGGTGTTTTATTGTGGTGATTGTCAGCATGGAGCGGGCATCATTGGAGCCAAAGGCCTTGTGTTGGTGAATTCTTTGATGGGAGGATGAGGCGAGCCAAGGTCTGTCCCTGTATTCATGGTGTTGGATGGTTCCTGTCAGAGATGACATTCTGAAACACTTGACCCACAAAAATGAATTCTCGGCCTCAGCCCGCTGACAGCGATGGGCAATTCATTCTGCTAAAATGTGAGGAGATAAAAAGGAGGAGAACGCAATAGCGCTGTCAGAGAGGGGGTGTGGGGGGAAGGGGGAGCAAAGCCAGGGAGTAAATCTATGTTTGAGAATGTGAAAAGCGTCCATAAAAAGTCTTTTAGAAGGAAATGGCTTTAGTTTAGGAGACTGCTGATATGACTCCAGCTTTGATCAAGATGGAGAGCAGACTGTACCAGAGGCTTATGGGAAAATCTGAAAGATGCTTCACTTCAGAGTCTTGACTTCACATCAAGAATCAAAGATGCCAATTAATGGAATGACTTTCCCAACTGTATAAAGCATCACATATTCCGCCTTCAATTTCTCAGACCAACTATAGACTATTTCTTTAATTGAAGATGACAAAGATACTCTTTCTGTAGGTTTTATAGGCCAAGAGTTAAATCCCAAGGGAGAGCAAGAAGCAATTCAATTTTGAAAAGTTGCTTTACATAAAGAGTCTGAAAATTTTATTTGTGCAATTTGTGGTTAATTTTTCATTATTGAAAGACTAAAGTCTATACGCAAAAACAGATACATATCAGATAATAAAGCTTTAATCCAATCGATTTAATGAGTCTTTTTGTTTTTGAAAGATCAGAGATTAACTTTGGTGAGACTCATCAAGGAATGTCAACAAGAAAATTGTGTACCATTGAAACTTTCATTTAAAAAAAAGTAGTATTTCAAGTTTTTTTGCAAGCACATAACTTCTATAACCATATAACTCATCACCAACAAAGAAACATTTTTACATTATTTTAATAAAATTTCACCCATCAATTCCTTTCATCCTCACATCTTTTCTCTTGCTCCTAATTCTCTCTCTCTCTTCCTTCCAGCTCTCGGCGGATGAGAGCAGATCAACAGATGGCCGGCTCCACTTGGGGTCTGAGTAACACGCAAACATGCTAACACACACAAACACTCTGTCATTTCGCATTTTTAAAAACATGCCGCATCCCCGCAGCTGCAGAATGTCAGAGACTGATAGCATCAGCTGTGGTGCGGTAATAGATTTATTTGAAAAAGTCTCCCGCAAAGAGCACACAGAGAAAACAAGATGAATGGGACAGATACCATGTCTTATTTTCACTTTCTCTCCATTTCAGCAAAGCACCCTTAGCTCTTATTTCTATCCTCTGGAGCAAATCAAACTGTTCATACCGGCCCTGAATGTACTCACTGCTCACTACTCACTCATTACTTGCATCATCTCTTCCCAAGGTAAGGACAGTGACACCATTTCTTGTTTGGTTACTCCATGGGAAATGTTCACTGAACATTGATGCTTCGTCCCAATCTACACACTATTAACGATTTAATAAAGGTGAAATGAGAAATAGGGTGTACATAAAAAAAGTGTCCAAGCGGGTCCTGGATGTGTACTTTTTCCCGCTTTGATTCTGAAGTGTAGATCCGCTCAACCGGCTGATATTACCCACAATCCACTGCCGAATCACCATCAACATTGAAAGAGATTCACGTCTAGATCCATGTCCATATATGTCCATGTCTATATATATATATATATATATATATATATATATATATATATATATATATATGATAGATATCTCAGGAATTGTCAGAGATTTTACCCAAACCTGTGATTTTTTTTTTTTTTTTTTATTGCTATCCATCTACTGGAACATATTAAAAGTTAAATGATTCCACAGAATTTAATGGAGTGCCTGGCTCAGAGTGTCTCCAGTTGGTGGTTGGAAAAGGGAATTGTTTAACCAGGTTCTAGCAGACCCCAGCATGAAAATTAAAAACATTTAGCAAAAATAGAGAGAAGCAGCTAGAACAGTCTGGTATGCAATCCAGTGTAATGTGCTTAAAAACAAACCCCATTGTAGCTGACTCAGATCTCCGTAATTAATATAAACAATGTATCAAAGGGAAAACTTTAAATCCCCAAAACAAGGGGCTCTAGAGGACAGCCTTTAAGCATGTTCAAACCAAAGGGGCAACCTCCTGCCCATCATCTGTCACATACTCAGCCACCTCAATCTCACAGCGCACAGTCACATGACCACAATCACCAGCATACTGAACACCTGCGTCTTCACCAACGATCCCCAGCTGCACTTCGTCACCACTGCTACAAAGACTCACTCCTCACTCGGTTCACCGATCGGTCCTCAAGGTTACATACCCGATGACGATCTCTTCACCGTCCATAAGACTCCTTCCTCCTTCACCAGCCCCACAACACACGGCTTAACTTTCTCCTCTTCAGACTGTTAGGTTTGCTATGCAAGCCTGTTCTCCTTGTTTGACGCCAGTGGCATTCCTCTGTTCTTCATACCTGAGTTATTTGATTAAAGCCCATCCTTTAAAATCCTTGACTTGTCTATCTCTCCTAAGAAACGTGACAGAAGGACCGATCCGAAGAACAAGACAGACAAGAGAGGATCCGGAGAGGGGCTGGAGATGCTAGTTGACTCGGTCCAGGCCCCCAGATGGATTCCCACGGAACACACACACCGGCACCTCCAAGCCCTGCCCCTGCCATGGCACCACAAGCCAGTCCCATGTCATGCCCCACTCCTTTCTCCGGGGAAGCAGAGAGGTGCAACGGATTTCTGCTCCAGATCGCTCTATATATGAAGATACATGCAGCAGAGTTCCCCACAAGCAATCAGAGGTGGCGTTTGTCATCTCGCTACTCTCCGATCGGGCTTTGAGCTGGGTGGAAGCGCTGTGGAATCTTCGTCACCCTCGCATGGAGACATTTTTTAAAAATATCCGAGAAGTCTTCTCTCCAAGCACATCCTCACACTCCATCTCCGAAAAACTGCTGCAACTCCAGCAAGGTAACCTCACCATGCACGAGTATGCCATCGAGTTTCACACTCTTGACGCCCACAGCAACTGGAACTCAGCTGCATTGCTGCCTGTCCAAACATAGATGGCCATTTACAAGGACAGTGCAGACCTGGAGATTTTTATCAATCGAGCCATCCTGGCAGCTCAAAATCACCAGCTCTCTCTGCTCCCAGCCAGCTGAGTCTGCCCTTCCAGCACCAGAGCCCATGATAACGGACTCATACCGGCTCAGCGCGACAGAAGGTACCAGGTGCGTCACTCTCAACCTCTGCCTGTACTGCGGCAGCCCGGATCACCCCGAGCGTTGCCCCGAGCGACCTCCATGCCCAGCGGTGAGTACCATCATCTCAACACCTAAGATAACAGGTTTTCCTCACCTCTCGGGCAGGTTGGTCTACCACTCTCAATCCTTCACAGTCCATATCCTCCTCGATTCAGGTGCCACGGGGAATTTCATTTCATCCACCACCCTTGAGTCTTTCTGTCTTCGTCACCTTTGACAATCTTCGTGCTACCAAATCACCACCATTCAGGGAAAACCGCTTGGTTGAGGCCTGATACAATATTCCACTCCAGAGGTTGAACTCGTCGTGGGGGCTCTACACCACAAGAAACTGGAGCTGTTGGTGCTGGAAGGGGCCTGCGTTAATGTTGTCATGGGACGCCCGTGGCTCCAATACCACCAGCCGGTAATTGATTGAAGCATCGGAGAGCCCAAACAGTGAGGAAGTATTTGTTTTTCTGTCTTCGACTACCTACCCGCCGTAATCCTTCTTCACTAACTGTCGCCTTCACTAGTGTTGAGACCAGTTCCCCACTGAATACCGGGCATTCTAGGATGTATTCAGCAAGATGGCTGCCACTCGTCTACCAATTCATCGGCCATGGGACTGTGCAATCAAGTTACTGCCAGGTGCGCAACTTCCAAAAGGGCTGCGTGTATCCCTTGTCGGACCCTGAGAGAGAGGCCATGGAGGAGTACATCCAGGAGGCTCTACGTCAGGGGTTCATCCAGTCATCCACCTCGCCGGCCGCCTCCAGCTGCTTCTTCTTCATGAAAGATCGCGTTCATAACACCCACGGGGCACTACGAGTACCGGGTGATGCCGTTTGGGCTTTCCATCAGTCCCTCCGTATTCCAGAATTTCATGAATCAAATCTTCGGTGAAATGCTCCATAAATTTGTAAACATCTACATTGACAATATCTTGATATATTCCCCAGATCTTCACACCCATCACATCACCTGCGTACTCCAGCACCTCCGTGAGAACCACCTCTTCCTTAAATAGAAGTGTGCATTCCATAAGACAGAGATCCACTTCCTCAGCTATTTTGTCTCCTCGGCTGAAGTACGGCTGGACCAGGGGAAGGTGGATGCCGTCCTCTCTTGGCCACAACCCAGTATCATCAAGGATCTGCAGCGCTTCTTGGGGTTTGTCAACTTCTCTGCTCCGCGGCAAGCCTAAAAGACTGTGCTGGACACCCAAGGTCTACGAGACATTCACCACTATGAAGTATGCCTTCTGCTCAGTGCCCCTGTTACAGCATTCCAACCCGAAGAGCCGGTTTGTGGTGGAGGTTACCCTGGGGGTAGGAGCCGTACTCTCCCAGTGGCACCGGAACCCTCCAGTACTCCATTCATGCGCCTTTTATTCCCGTAAGCTCTCCCCTGCGGAGCAAAATTACGACATGGCCAACGGAGAATTGTTGGCCATCAAGCTAGCACTGGAGGAGTGGCGCCATTGGCCGGAGGGAGTGACCCATCCCTTCGAGGTCATCACTGACCATAAGAACCTGCAGTACCTCCTTGAAGCTAAACGTCTCAACCCCAGATAAGCACGGTGGGCTCTGTTCTTCACATAATTTAAGTTCAAGATCTTTTTTCGCCCCAGCCATCGCAACACCAAGGCTAATGCCCTGTCGAGGATTCATTCCCTTGAACCAGTTCCGGAGGTACCTGAACCTATCCTCCCTCCAGCTCTCTTCAACGCACCTATCCTCTGGAACATCGAAGAACGCATTGCTGAGGCCAACCGCCAATGTCCTGCTCCGTCGGGAGGTCCAGAGGGGAGGCTCTTCCTCCTTGAGGATTTCCGCGTATCCCTTCTGGACTGGATCCATTCCTCTCCGGGCACAGGTCACCCTGGCAGTAAGCTACTGGTGGCCCCATGTCCGTCAGGAGGTTCTCTGGTACGTCCAAGGATGCTCCGTCTGTGCCACTTCATCCACTCCTTGAAAACTCCCCGAAGGTAAACTACATCCTTCTTCCCATCCCAAACTCTCCCTGGTCAAACCTAGGAGTGGATTTAATCACCGACCTGCCCCTGTCCGAGAATAATACCACAGCATTAGTAATGGTTGATCGGTTCTCCAAATCAGTTAAACTCATCCCTCTCCTAGGATTACAGACTGCAATCCAGACAGCCCAAGATCTTTTCCAGAACGTTTTCCATCACTTCGGACTCCCTGAGACATCGTCTCGAGTCCCCAGTTCATATCTCAAGTCTGGCGCAGTTCTTTCAAGCTCCTAGGTGTCTCCGTAAGCCTCACATACGGTTATCATTCCTAGCCCAATGGCCAGACAGAGTGGAAAATTCAGGAGGTGGCCTCCTGCCAGGATTAAAGCCCATCCTTTAATATCATTGTCTTGTCTATCTCTCCTGCGAACCGTGAAATCAACATAGAAAGAGATTAAAGTCTTGATCCATGTAGAATTTTATTTAACTTTGTGATTGCGTTACACTAGTGTCAATAGGAGACATCATTTAAAGCTATGGTACCTTATGCTACACCATTACTTTTGACCATTAAAAAATGACTGTGTTATTCGTGTTAGAGTCAGAGGCTACAACACCACCTATCGCAAAACAAAAGCAGCAGCAGCTGGAGAAGCCCTTTGACCAACAAAAGAGCAATGTACCTGTGACAATCCTCTAAGAGATCAATTGGCGTGAAAATCAGTGTGAAATACTTTATACTTATTGTTGACACTTTCTATGAAAGCAAAATGCAGCTAAAAAGGGAGAGAATGTGATGAATATGAAAAAAAGATACTAAACAAATCCTGTCCCGAGTCAATCTACTCTATAAATATCTGATCAGTTTCTGATTTTAACAAAGCCATAAGACTTCACTTCAACAGGGAATTCTGGGACAAGGAGTCTTAGTAGGCACATAATATTTGAAACATGAACGAAGATTTTATTTAAAAAATTCTGAATTGGGCATTAAGACCTGCAGTCCGAACAAATCCAGCGAGTCTTTTTCTGATAATGACTTTTCTTTCCATTTAAACAGGCAGAAAATATCCTTAAAAGAACTTAAATTAAAATTGGAGCCTAAATGTATGATTTCTCTCCCACCACTGTAATGTAAGACAACTTAAAATATCTTGTTTTATCTTCAACTGAAAAAATGAACTAAAACTTTCCTGGAAACACCAGAATGTGAGGAAAGAGAGAGCAAATGTTCATTTTAAGGCATATTTCCTTTATTTTATTGGCATGAAAGGACGTCTGTGAAATTTCAGAGGCTTCAATTTTGACAGGATCTTTTCTCATCACTTTTTTCCCAGCTTCTTTGAGATGATTTTCAGTATCAGTTGACCTCTCTTATTTTATAAACTTTTGAAATATCCCTATTTAAAATCTATGTAATGCTGATTGACTAGCATCTATCTGCCTGTCTCTGAGCGAATACAATGAGGTTGTGTTAGGAGCACTAACTTGATGAACCTGTCAACACATCAGGCTGTCTTTGACAAGCTTCTGCTGTTTAAAATATTTGGCAAATGCACAGATCACAGTCTTCTTTTGTTCACAAAACCTTCACATTCTCAATTAAAAAAAATCTAATAAAAAGAAAAGAAAAAAAAAGATCTTTTTAAAGCTTTTAGAATTTTGGAAACCTGCTGAAGTCATAAAAATATGTGAACTCTCAATAAAAAAAAATCAAGCAGATGCTTCTAGAATAAAGTTGGAAATCAATTAATGTATTTATGGAGAGGAGTTTTAATAAACTATGTATGATCAGAAGTGCAATTAAACAAAAAAATAACTCAGACATTTATGTTCCTTCTAAGTCTTTGCAGTTGAATGGACATAAATAAACAAAAGATAATATGCCTTCTGATTATTAAGAATTTGTCCAACCTCAAATGTTTCATTCACCAATTTATAGTTGGCAAACATGCTTAAATAATATATAAAAAAAACATTTTTAATTGTAATCCACATTATCAATTTATTTCAAAGTTCATACGATAAACTTGAGTCACTCTCTCCCATATTGGAGTAAACCCACAGAACTTCAGAACTTGGGTCCTACTTCAGACAATAAATAGTCACCTCCACAGCTTCACCTGATGTTTCTCATCAGTTAAGAAAATCCTTGTCCACAACATGTTAAAGTAAATTTCCAATCACTATATCAAGTCCCTAATGTGTGCAACGCATTGTTATCCTTAATACAGCAATAAAGTGGGGCAGTTACATGTAGACATGGTGAAAAGGCATTAACTGTATTATATTCCTCGACTGACCACTGTAAGTCACCTCTCTCTAAGCAAAGCATCACTACTGGAGAATCAGAAATAGGCAAAAACACATGATTAGGTGGATCAGAATTGAAGAGAACAAAACCTTGCTTGGTAAGTTGCTCTCATTTGAGTAGCCCTCCCTTAATTATGCAAATTTTTAAATAAAAAAAAAAAAAGTATAATATAAAATGTAAAAAACTTGAGCAAAATGCAGCAAAGACACTAACGAGGCCAGGGCTGAAAACATGTTTTTAGCCGTAAAGCTAGGCGTTTTTGTGGTCTCGTTATACAGATTTAAGCTAGTGGTCAGAATACAGATTTAAGGTAACTTATGAAATCATAGTAAACGTAACATGACATCATCGTGCAATACAAGGTAAAAAAAAAAAACCTGCTAGCAAAGGAAATGCCAATTAAAATTTTCATCAGGAAATCATAAAAAAAAAATGAAATTCTTAAATGCAACACAAATGATCAAAAAGATTTGTAAAAACAGATACATTTCGGATAATTAAATAAATTGCAGCTAGCTACACCTGAACAATCATGTGAAGCAGCCAAAATAGCTAGAACACCAATCATTAGGTGACCACACCAGCCCAGTCATTTTCCTCATTCAAATTTGTTTTGTAAATCTAGAAAACCTAATGGTGAAATATCACAACTAGGGCCTTTGAAAAGGAGAAAAATCTCATAAAAGTCAGAGATTTGGGGAAAGAGGGTGCCAGACGAATAGCTGTCGCTCTCTGTGGGCAATTTCATTCTTCTGAGGCACAGAGCAGGCAGCTGATAATTGCCTTTAAAGACTGAGGAGGAGAGAAGAGACGAGTGCAGATAAAAAGATAAAAGATCCGCACCAGAGAACAAATCAGGACCTGCAAGCACTCGGTGAAACCGCGGAGGATTGGGGATAAATACTCAGGAAATAAGAAGTTTAAAAGGGAAGAAATTCCATTGGAGGGGGCAGCAGGCCACACCAAATAATCCTTGACTTGGCGTCCCATTCTGAATCCCACATTAGCATCGGAGATTTAAATGTAAATACGCCATTAGACTGTCATTACAGTGATCAAACTCAGCGCTCACAGGTCAGCAACAGCCACTGTTAATTTTACAGCCAAAAGCTTTATTCCCCTCCTCTCTTGAAATGTTAATAACTTTCTATTAGTTAATGTAGCGTGACTAAAATTCAAATTAGACATCATTTATTTTAATATCTGTGACTAGCCAGCCTGACCGCTTAGCGATGTGCTGCAGAAGAATACATGATTGTAGATTGGACTAATTTGCATTGGATGATTTTAGCACGCTTGGTCTCCCACTCTTTTCTGTTGTGATGAATTATCTCGGATCCTTGAGGTACAACTGTTCTTCAGTGAATATCGCCAGCCGTCACATTTAATATCTGTCTTTGAGGCGGTGCAACTGGAAAATTAGAGAGTGAAACATAGTTAAAAGGATGGTTTTTTTGTTATTGTACTACAAAAGATTTAAGCGGGTTCTTTAATCTGGAAGTTGAATGGAGTATAAAGTGAAAAAAGCTAATTAGTAATTGAAACTAGAAAAATGAACTATTTAGAGAAGACGTTTCTATTTAAAATCAACACACAGTTAGGTTTCCATATTAAAGTGTAATTAAAAGCACATGCAAGGAAACAGCTCTTTAGAGACATTTGCTGTTAGTCACGTTTACTTTTACTGCCAAAATGGATGAACAAACCAAGTCTTAATTTTTTTTCTATAAACAGAATAAGTATTGCTATTTTTAAATGTACATTTACTTGAAAACTGGCTTTACTGCTAATCCCACATCAGTTTGATTTTATACTAAAAGTCAGATAAGGACCACAAGAGGTCATGGGGTGCATTCAAATCAGTACGTTCAAATTTAAAGTATATGACAGTAGTATATATTCTGTTTAAAAAAATTGCTAAACTTTCACATTTACCATTCAAATACTAAGAGGTTTTCAGTGCTGAGCTCCACCATGGATTGCCCAATCACATGCTAGCATGTATTGCAGAGAGACCAATTTGCTGTTCGTCTGCATGTTGCTATAAAACATTCCCACTCTTTTACTATAGGAACTACATTTAATTCATTAAGCTGGTGTGTGCAACACATTGTTTGTTTGTTTTTTTAAATTATTAACAGCTGTACATGTGTAACCTGTTATTGTGCTGAGCGGTCATAAAACTGCTCCCAGAGCTGCAAAGAGGCACGCAGTTCTTCAGCCTCATGGCAGGGGGCGTTAGTGATGGAAGGATTTTTCTTTCAACTCCTGAACATTTTTTTTTGCTTTGTCTTACATTTGGTTTCATTAAATGGTAAATCTGGCAGCCACCTATTGTAGCATGGACTACCTAAAATTATCCTGACGCATTGCAGAGACATTCTGAATGGTCACCCACGGTATGTTGAAAATGTATTTGTGCTTTTCATATCTTTTGTATTTAGTAGGCACTGCATGACCTGTAATTGATCAAATGAAGTACCTACCTAATCTGTGTCAAGGGAAAGGGCTAAATGTTTAGGGTTAGTGCCAAGTGAGAGAATTGAACACACTAACACATTAATAAGACCTCAATTTTTTTATAACTTTTTAAATAGACCTTTAAGCTGTTTAAAAGGAGTGCCACTTTACAGTGATAGCAATATATTGCATATTAAATGCATAAAATATAATTCAAGCTTATTTTTATACACACTTACAAACAACCATTGTGGACCAAAGTGACATAAAAAGCATAGAAAAACAAAAACGCTAAGAACCAGCAGTAACACTGCAAAAACAACTACAAAAAAATGCCGACATTTTTTTTCCATCTTGTATATACAAACAAGAACAATATTTTGTCTCAAAAAGCTCAACAATTACTCCTAATATTGTTGTGAGAGAAAAAAAAACTGAACAAAACCTGGGCCAAGAAAAGGCCAGCTGACTGCAAACAGCTGGGAGGAGAGAAGGAGGACGCCCACTTTGTAGAATCTGGGTGACCTCCGCTGGCATGAGAAAGCACATGTCTTCAGCTGCCAAACCCTGAGCATGCTGGGAGGAAGCCTTGGGCAGCGGCGAAGGATGGTTTCAACGACTAGCAGGCATTTAGCAATGGACTACAGGGATTAGATGAGTGCCGGTCGACTTCAGAGATGTCTGGAGGAACGGTCTTCAAAACCCAGAGAGCAAGGTCTCCTGATACCTTTCAATTTAGGAGAAGCTGTTGAAACATAAGTAAACAATCTTTTTTAAGTGTTGCACACATAATTTACATCTAAAACTGTTCAGAAACAAGGTATTGCATCATATAAATAAAAACTATTTAAAGGTGCACAAAAAACACATAAGAAGATCTTGGTTGGTTACCAAAACAAACTTGTAGCTAACACGAAAGCGCTATCAAATATTACCCAAACACAATTAGTCTTGAACCATGTTTGCTTTAGGTACTTTTAACATCGATGTTGTTTCCCAGAAATCTAAAGAGTTTATTCCAAAACAAACTTTCCCAGGGTTAAAAAAAATGCAACATGGGAAAACTAACTACTCATTTTGAGTTGACTCTATAATTCAATGATGCTTGTAAGAGTAACTAATGACTTAAATTAAAACCATTTTAATAAACCAGAATTAACCCCGAGTGTAAACAACATAATAAAACTGTTCAATCCAGGGTCACACATCATTAAAACGCTGCAAAAGGCAGGATAAACAATGCAAATGTGAGCATGCATCACACTGAGAGTTCGTTTCTGATATGATTAAAATCAGTCATGAAGTACCAAAAGATGCTTTCATGTTAAACGTGTTTGTGACATCTGAAAAATGGTGGAAATACGAGGGTTAACCGGTATCGATTGCTCAAATGAATTCATGCAGCTGCTACGAGTGTGTTTATTGCTTTAATGAAACACTGTCTGTTCGATGATGTTAAGATGCTCTGATGGGGAAGCTCGGCTTTATAATGGAGGCCCTGAAAGGCCTTTTAAATGTCACCTGACAGCTGCAGAATCAGAAGTGCAGGGGAACGAACACATACACCAGACTATTTGAGCCATGTTGAGAGACAGGATTTCTCCCTCCTCCCTCAAATCCTTTCATTTTCATTACACTCTAACTCCAGATCGAGTGGTTTTCCCACTCCCTGCTCTGAACACAACCCCTTCCCCTGTGCAATCCCTCCAAAAATGTTAGATGAAGTAATTCTCCAGTTTATAGGTTTAATAATTTTAGCATTATTAATATCTTGAGATATCCACAAACATGGAAAAACACAAAACCCTCAACCATTAAGATTTATTGACCACTGAGAAGACTGAACAGTATATAGAATAGAAGACCTGAATAAAGTAATACAAATTGACAAACAAAACATTATAGTAAAAAAGCAAAAGATAAAAAGAGTCAAAACGTGAACAGGCAAAAGAAAATAACGAAAAAAAAACACACAAGTTAGTTGCTTTTGAACTAAACTAAAATAATACTGGATATGGATAAATTTGACAAATTATCAAAAGAAAACTATACCAAGGCATGCCAGAACAATTACAACAGATAAACCACTGGTTGGCTAATGATGCTCCATCATCCTGAAACACATTTTGGAGTGAGCGAAAAACTTCACCTTTTAAAAAATCTGCTCCTAGATCCAATTTCTAATCAATCCACTCCTCTCCTACCACAGCACCACCCACCATGTCTGAATAACACAGATGACAGGTCACACTGTTTTTACAATAACTCATTATTTGGTGTCATACACAATGTTTTACTGATTAATAGTTTGGTGTGCTGCTAAATACCTGAGATCAATCAAATTAGAAAAAAAAGTGGTGGTCAAAAACCAGGTGGTCAAGGAGCCATTACAGAAAAAGACTGTTTATTACATTACATGGTTTCTTAATCCCTCATGATCAAGGTGTATTAGTGTAGTTTGGTGAACCATGGGGCCCAAAACAAATTTCTTTAAACAGCAATTTTATATTAAAAATGTAATTAATTTTTTTCTACTTCCAGTTCAGCTACAGCTCAGAGCGATATTCCTGTGCCTCCCTGTTACAGCACCAATGTAGAGATAATTATCTATTGTGTACTCTACACGACGTAACTCAAGAAGTAAAAAAAAAAGTACAAGTCTGTTGTGAAATATTTTTAAATAATCAGTTAATTAGTTACATAAACAGCTCTTTTACGCTCCTAAATCAACAAAATCCTCACACATGTATATTTTTTGTGAAAGAGAGAGAGGTTGCTCATTCTACTGTGGACCGAGTCTGCCCCCCCCCCCTTCAATCTGCATCGTCTCATCTGCATACGAGTAATATTCATGTGCAACACACATCCCATGCTGTCACCCTCTTGTGTTGATTCACATTTCACCAATCAAAATTAACCCCGGCGAATATCGCAGCTTTCAGCATTTAGCATTTAGCAGGAAGTGCATTGTACTTGTGAATGCAGCTTTCGTCAGAACACAGACCTGCAACGATATTAATATTAATGAGAATGCTAATGGGCTTGGCTGGATGGGGCACACTTATTCATATTAGATTCATTAATGTAATGAATGCATGGCATCATCAGATACTGTGTTGAGGTGTCCTTGATGAGCAGTAAGGGGGTTAAAGAGCAAAGGTAAAGAAAGATAGGTGTGCATAAATCTGAAACAAAGACCCATTATTGAGCTTGAAATAAACCCAAAAAATACACACGTTTGTATTTTATTTGGCTGAATTGGACAAATCTTAGGTTTAAGAACATCGCAGTGTGTCTATGCATGTGCAAAACTATCCATCTTACAAGATAGCAGCTCTCTCAAAAATGAAGTGTAATTAACCTTTTCATATGTTTCACGCGATCCTAAACCATTCGTATGAGCTAGTAGGTATCAACTGGCTTGAGAAAGTGAACTAAGTTCTTTATTAGGATCTAGAGTATCTATTAAAAAAAAGTTATTTGTCTCTTTATGGGATAATTTCTAGTCACGTGAAAAGTATGTGATCGCATTGGATTTGTTAGAAATATATAAAATGAGACAAACCGTAGTAGGAACCCGCACAATCATTTGAATGGGGTTTAATTGAGCTTTTAAACTTTCAGGAAAATTACTTTCTTTCTCAAGTCACTTATCTCAAATGATTATGAAAATGAAAAAAATTCATTTATAT
Source organism: Danionella dracula (assembly GCA_900490495.1). NCBI lineage: Eukaryota > Metazoa > Chordata > Actinopteri > Cypriniformes > Danionidae > Danionella > Danionella dracula. The sequence continues at coordinate 2,590,013 of UELW01000667.1, forward strand.
CTATATTTATTCATTTATATCCATTTATAACTATATTTAGTTTTAGGCATCATGAGATTTTAATTGCTACACTTATTATGATTACATTAAAACAGGAAAATAAAAAAATGCTAAATGTTTCTCTTTTGGAGTGCATTTTAAGCAAAAATACAGGCAATTGTCATGCTTCTTATACTCAGTAGGGTTGGGCGATGACAACCAATTTGGCATTGTACGTTTAACTCTGAAAGAGTGATCTGTATCATTATAATGGTGTGGCATAATAATAGTAAAAAATGAGTATATTCACTTATCTGGCAATACTTTTGCTTTAGACCGAATGAAAGGGGACAGCCACAAGACGTCTGAAGCGAAAGTGAAATACGGCCAAAAAATTTTGCTTTCGTGACACGCAAATCTAAACTCACACAAGCTGATATTTCCAACCCATTCTGAAGCTTTGTTTGGACTTAGCGTTTCTTCAATAGAAGGGTCAAATATGTACAAATTTGAACATTTTAAACAGTTTTCCAAGAATAAAAGAAGGATTCTGGTGTAGATACGAAGTGAGGATCAGTAATCAATGCACTGTAATTTGAGCTGAACTATTCCCCTAAAAACCAAACAAACGGGAAGATAGGAGTGCCTAAAGCAAGCTTAGAAAATCAGAATGCAGATGTCGTTAAAACACCTACTGCTCAACATTAAACAAACCTGAGTTAATTTGCATCGGCAGCTAAACTGCTTAGCGCCATTCAACAGCCATATCTCTGCAAAAGTCCCAAAAATGAGGGTGAAACCAATTTCACTGGTGCCCACCAAAGTCTTTAGTGGAGTGATCAGTGCTGAGATTCGGTTCATGTAAGCCTCTTATCAACAGCGCTGAAGAACTGGGCCTCCGTTCTGAAATTCAGAGATATAGCAATATAATAAACGTGACATTTTAAAGCTTTGGCTTTACTTGTTAATTAGAAACTAATTTCAAATTGAACTTGAGGAACTTAATAAGTGCATTTTTGGAGGAAGTCTTTCACGCAGGAGAAAGGAGGTTGAGGGGAGTGGCAGAACGATCCCAGCGCCTACTTTCCTCTGAAATTGAGTAAAGGTCTGGAATTGCGGGTCATTTTATTTAACTTCTAATCAAGAGGTATTCCAGGTGGGTTCCGTTTTAAGGTGATTTATGGCTGTCATATTGCAGTTTAATTTCTGTGTGCTATGAATCCATGCTCTTTTCATTTAGCTTAATATCACAGAGCCTGCACTGCATTATCTCTAACCATTAAACAAAACGTGCACAGGAGTCAGTCTGGTAAATTGACAGAATCAGGGAGGGAAAAGAAATCTCGTTTTTGTGGACGACAAAGGCCAATGTGCGTGAGGCGCTTGGTAAGGAGGAGACGAATACTGCTTTGCATAATATTCTACTAATAGGCAATTAATCGAGTGTCCCTCTTCATCCACAGGTGACTTTGTGACGTCATACAATAAAATAAACAAAAAAAGGCGAAGCTAATATTCTCAAATCTTTTCCATGATGTTGAGAATTTGAGATTTAGGGATTTCACGCAATATTACTTTCAGAATAGTAAACATTTGTGTAACACAGAAAACAAACGGTGCTGGTTAAATTCTAATATCATGAAAAGTTGTTTTTCATGAATTCTACTCAAATTTATTTATTTGAGTAATTCTACTCAAAATATGAAACTTGCATTGAAAAAACATAATTAAATACAAAGAGTGATATATTTGAACTGCCTAGACTTTGTGTGTGCGTGTATATGTATGTATGTATGTGTATGTATGTACATATATATCTATATATATCTATATATATCATATATATATATATATATATCTATATATATATATATATATATATCTATATATCTATATATATATATATATATATATATATATATATATATATATATATATATATATATATATATATATATATTATATATATATATATATATATATATATAGATATAGATGTGTCTAGTTCTGTGGGCTATACAATCCACAGTGTCTGACAAATTCATAAGGTAACATTTAAAACTTTTTAAGACCATTTAAGACTTATATCATAATAAGCAGCATGCTTCAAATACATTGAACCATCATTTTAATGTTTTTTTTTAATTTTGAAACTCTTGCAACCCTAACCATGAATTTTATATTTCAACAAGCATGTTAACAATCACTTCCAAGAGCATTCATAGCATTTTATTTAGATGTTTTTCTTTAACTCTTGCAAGCCTAACCATGGTTTTTATGTTTCAGAGCCTTTATTTATTTATTTATTTATTTATTTTCTCAGACTATGGCAACCCTAAAGGTGCCTGGACACCAAGCACGAATGATCCGGGAAGAGCGGTTGATTTCAATGTAAAGTCTATGTTAAGATGCGATAAGGCTCCCTGCGGTGAGATGGGTCCGAACCGTGCGGCGCGAGAGCTGTGAATGCCGTGAGAGACAAGGCAAGGTGAACCGAATTGATCGCGCAAGTTGAGAAAACTTGTACTGACATGACTTTTATGAAGCGGGAACATTACAACAACAGTGGAAAAGGCAAATATCAGTTTGTGGCCAGCCAGAACTGATTAATGTGTATTATTATCGACGTGGATACAAAATTGACCTTGCTTGGAATTAAGTGGGTGAGGAGGTCTCTGAATCTGGTAAGTTATCTTTTTTTTTTTAATTAACAACTTGATTTATATTTATATTGTGCTGATGTTAGCCTAAGCCAAGCATGTTAGTTATTTATCAGAGGGAGTGTGCAGGAAGAAATGGAAAGGGTTGGGGGACATTTTTTGTAGGAGAGGAGAACGTAATAGGAGAAAAAAACCGTGACTGGAGCATGTAAGCTCCAGTCTTGTCATTCCCGTGTCTCCCCGGTGAGCTCGCGCCGAGATCTATGCCGTTCTTCACGCGAATGAACGCTGGATTTGAAAGCGTTCAGAGAGCCGCGTTCTGTCCGTGTGGCAATGGGTGTGATTGTGCCCTGTCACAATCATTTTTCCATTATTCTTTAACTTTTAGGAGTCTTCTTCATCTCTGGTAACACCAAGCGAAAACAAAACAAAAAAACACATCAAATAAGCTTTACATGAAAATTTGAAAAAGCACCTGTTTTTAGAATTTCTAAGGACTAAAAGTCGGGCCTTTAAATTAGACTTTTTAAAGACTTTATTTAGACGCTGTGAAAATCATGTTTAAGTTTTTTCAGATGCAATCTCTGGTGTCTTGGATGAATTCAATGGAAATAAAACTGTACTTCCCCTGAAGTGGTTTTAATAAGTTGAAATGAGGATATTTATTTTCTCTTTGAAAAGTCCTTTTATCCAAGCAAGATACCACTATTTGTTTGTTTTAGTTGTTTTAGAAGTCAGTCACTACTTTCTTGGGTGTTCAAGAATAACATAATGAGCTTGTTTGTCTCTTGATCTTATAAATGATTATATTTTAAAAATATACGTGCTTAACTAAGATACTGCTTATTATAAAAAAGCTGATATTCCAGAAAACAAATACTGATATCCACTTTTGCATTTTTTCTTTTGGAAAACCCTTTAAGGAGGTAAACAGGTTTTGTGGATAGAGAGCTTCTCAGTTTAATTGCTGGAGTTAATTCAGTCACAGCTATGACAGCCAAGAGAGCTAAAAATGCCTAATTAGCAGCGATCCCTCCTGTAGCTTCCTCAAACTGCCATCAGATGCAGCCTGACTGGATCATCTCACCCCACAGCGAGAGCCTCTGCATGGGGCAGATCTGTCATTTTACCCCAATGCTCTGTTACTGTACACCCCCTCACTACTGGCTGCTCAATGAGCTTTTTATTATACAAGTTTGTGGCCAAAACTATCCTGCTATCACACAGATTCCCTCCTCTTCCTTCAGCACAAATGGTTTCCTGTTACAGGCTTTCTAAACTATGCATGAAGCTGAAAGACTTTGACCAAAAGGTGTAGGGACAAAAATCTAAAAGTAAACAAGCATTATCAGGTTTCATAAAGTCAAATTAAAGATGTTGTAAGACCGTTAAGAATTTAAGACGTGATTTAACCAAAATTTGAAACCCTATCTGTTATCGCTTTTACGAAGGTTTTCTCAGTTTCTGACAACCCTTACAATCCCATTTACATTTTTATTTATTTATTTTTACATTTATGCGGTTTATGGCAACCTTTGCATCCCTAAAAAAAATCACTAAGATATTGAACATGTATGACTGTTATCTCAAACTCTGGCAACTTTAACTGTTATTTTTACATTTTTCTAACAAGTATTTTCTCAATCTCTGGCAACTTACCTTTATGACTTTAAGCATTTATGCATGTTTTCTCAGATTATGGCTACCCTAATCATTCATATATATATATATATATATATATATATATCATAGTATATTATATATATATATATATATATATATATATAAATATATTACTATATATATATATATATATATATCTATATCTCTATCTTTCTCTATCTACTCTCCTCTCTATATCTCTCTCTCTCAACTCTCTCGCTCTCTCTCTCTCTCTCTCTCTCTCTCTCTCTCTCTCTCTCTCTCTCTCTCTCTCTCTCTCTCTCTCTCTCTCTCTCTCTCTCTCTATCTCTATATCTTTGATTCAAGGACATCTTTTCTGACTTTTAGGGTGATATCAGTTTTTTTGTAAAAGGGTGTATTATTAAATACAAACAAACAGTCTAACACTCAATCAATCAATACTAATGTTTCCTCAATGAGAACATTTTGTAGCCTTTAATAAAATAAAGCGGTACAATTATTATAATTTTACTTCATTTATGCAGGAAAGCATCAGCCAGAGTGGTTAGGAAACCACAAAGGTGAGGAATAATTAAATGAGCCGTTTAAGATCTGAAAGATGGCTCTTTTCATTTGTGTGAGGTAACGTGACCTAAACAGGTCTTTGAGTCAGATTCGGGAGCAGCTTATGTATATTTATTAGTCGCTTTATGAATATTCAGAGTTAAATATGCTAAATCTACATCCATTACTAGTGTTGCAGACATTATATTTGAAAATATTGGACATTTGAGTTTATTTACGTTGCTTGATTTCAGTTTTGTCCGCCTATGTAATTTTGAGAATGGTTTCATCTTAATTTTAACGACTGTATATATATATATATTTTGGTTGATGGGTCAAAAATTGCTCAAGTTTGTATTAAAAGATCTGTAATGATTTGATATCTTCTGAACAATCTTTAAACAATTAAACCACAGAATCTTTGCAAAAATCGACTCAGAGCATGACATTTTTGATTAAGAGGTGTTTTTAAAATGCTGCATTCCTCCCATGGTTAAACTGACTCTTAGTCTTAAAGATGGATGAGCAGCAGTTGGGAGTTTATTTAAAGCTCTGAGACTTTTTTGGTGAAGGATAATTCTGCTGAGCAGCTAGTGCTCAGTACGGAGGGGACATGGGACCACCAGCCGGCATGTGACAGTGATGAAGCTCACAAACAGAAGGCCAAATTTATCCTAAAAGAGGGGAATGGTTCGTTAATCAGCAAAAATAATTGAAAATATATTCATTTTATAAGAAAATTTAGAAGATTAATACAATAGAGTCTTAAAGCTCAAATTCCGTTTTTGAAAGCTGTTCACACTGTTTGATCAAATATGCCAACACATACAAACATGTTTAACAACAACCCTCTCAAGTGCCCCAAAATGAGCTGCTTCTGATGAGGGGAATCGAGTCGGAGGCAAAGCAAACAATTGTTTGAGTAAAAATGCATTTTTTTAATCTACACTCACAAAATTAAAAACATATCTGTTTAATCTAGCATTCAAAAAATTGGCTCCTGGTATTTGTCAAAATGATGTGATTTGTGTGATTGATGGTTTGATTGATTAATTGATTGATTATAGAGGAACGAGCAAGAAAATAATCAAATCGGTAAGTGATGCGACCTCAACATGAACTCAAGATGGTATATTCCTTTCAAACGTCTCACTTCGCTTGGATTAGCTATTGGTTTCTGATATTTAACTGGGCATCCTGATCTGAGTATATCAGTGTCAGTGCCCAAGTCAGGGGTGATCACGTCCTAAAATTTGTGTAAAAAGCTGAATACATTTGATATTTAAGTTCTTAAAATGCTGTTTATATTACTTTTAAAGCAAGCCTATTTCTGCTGTTTAAAATCAGTTCTCCATAGCATATATTCTCATTTGTTACCATTACATTAGTGCCATCTGTTGGCCGAGAGGGGCAATCCCTTGAGTAGCAGAGCTAGATTTTCAAAGAATAAAATGCTGAACTTTTTCCTGAAGCTGAAGCTTCTCTGGGGTCTCAACAGAATGTCAGGGGGTGGATGCAGAAGCTAAGCTTTTTGTAGTTGATTAAAGCATTAGTCGCAATTTTTTTTATTGATAGTTTGTTGACTGAACTGCACTCACACGACAGTTAGACATTGTAGTTCAAAGAGCAATATTGACACATTCAGAGTTATGGTTATGGAACCATTTTAAGCTTTGCTATGATAATCCACAAAATACACACTTTTCGGACCTCCATGAACAAACGGTACTCATACATTTGAAATCTAAACAATTTGTTCAAGTGTTATAGTGAGAAATAAATGTTATTAGATGGCTCTGTTACCTGAGCAAGTGTTTTGTTGGCCTCACCTAAAAAAAAATAAATAAATTTTGAATTTTTTTTGGTTTTCATTTTATTAATTATCTACTTTTTAGGCTATGAAATCCTACACAATAATATATATATATATATTTTTTTTTCAACTTGGCCCCTATTATATAGTTAAATAACCAGGACCTACGTACCTGGCATTAGAACCTTATTCGAATTTATAAAATAGAACACATTGTGACACATTCATGAAATCTGTATTAGGCCCTTTAATTTTAAAACACTTGCTTTACTTTGAAGTAACTCCAAACCAAATACATTTGACTAGCGTAGAATTACAATTTTTTTATTGTACAATGAGCTTCCCCAATTTGAAAGTCCAGGACATGTCACTGGTACTTGTTATGAATATATGTATGTATGTACACTGTGATCAGAATTATTAGGCAAATGAGTATTTTGACCACATCATCCTCATTATGCATGTTGTCTTACTCCAAGCTGTATAGGCTCGAAAGCCTACTACCAATTAAGCATATTAGGTGATGTGCATCTCTGTAATGAGAAGGGGTGTGGTTTAATGACATCAACACCCTGCATCAGGTGTGCATAATTATTAGGCAACTTCCTTTCCTTTCCTTTGGCAAAATGGGTCAAAAGAAGGACTTGACGGGTTCCGAAAAGTCAAAAATAGTGAGATATCTTGCAGAGGGATGCAGCACTCTTAAAATTGGCAAGCTTCTGAAACGTGATCATCGAACAATCAAGCGTTTCATTCAAAATAGTCAACAGGGTCGCAAGAAGTGTGTGGAAAAACCAAGGTGCAAAATCACTGCCCGTGAACTGAGAAAAGTCAAGCGTGCAGCGGCCAAGATGCCACTCGCCACCAGTTTTGCCGTATTTCAGAGCAGCAACATCACTGGAGTACCCAAAAGCACAAGGTGTGCAATACTCAGAGACATGGCCAAGGTAAGAAAGGCTGAAAAACCACTGAACAAAACACACAAGCTGAAACGTCAAGACTGGGCCAAGAAATATCTGAAGACAGATTTTTCTAAGGTTTTATGGACTGATGAAATGAGAGTGAGTCTTGATGGGCCAGATGGATGGGCTCGTGGCTGGATCGGTAAAGGGCAGAGAGCTCCAGACCGACTCAGACGCCAGCAAGGTGGATGTGGAGTACTGTATTGGGCTGGTATCGTCAAAGATGAGCTTGTGGGGCCTTTTCGGGTTGAGGATGGAGTCAAGCTCAACTCCCAATCCTACTGCCAGTTTCTGGAAGACACCTTCTTCAAGCAGTGGTACAGGAAGAAGTCTGTATCCTTCAAGAAAAACATGATTTTCATGCAGGACAATGCTCCATCACACGCGTCCAAGTACTCCACAGCGTGGCTGGCAAGAAAGGGTCTAAAAGAAGAAAAACTAATGACATGGGCTCCTTGTTCACCTGATCTGAACCCCATAGAGAACATGTGGTTCATCATTTACAAGGAGGGAAAACAGTACACGTCTCTGAACAGTGTCTGGGAGGCTGTGGTTGCTGCTGCACACAATGTTGATGGTGAACAGATCAAACATTGACAGAATTCATGGATGGCAGGCTTTTGATTGTCCTTGCAAAGAAAGGTGGCTATATTGGTCACTGATTGGTTTTTGTTTTGTTTTTGAATGTCAGAAATGTATATTTGTGAATGTTGAGATATATTGCTTTCACTGGTGAAAATAAATAATTGCAATGGGTATATATTTATTTTTTGGTAAGTTGCCTAATAATTATGCACAGTAATAGTCACCTGCACACACAGACATCCTCCTAAAAAACAAACTAAAAACTACTTCTAAAAATATTCAGCTTTGATATTAACGAATTTTTTGGGTTTTATTGAGAACATGGTTGTTGTTCCATAATAAAATGAATCCTCAGAAATACAACTTGCCTAATAATTCTGCACTTGCTGTATGTATATGTATGTATGTATGCATATACACATATACATACACACACACTAGGAAAATGGCTAGTCATTGGAGGATCAAAAAGTAACTATAAGATATTGAAAAATTATTGCATTATTTTAATGTGTTGCCATTTTTTCAGTAACATGCTGAACTTGCAACATTACATACATTTAAACCTACTTTTTTTATCTGAGTTTCTATCTATGTAGAACAATGATGTCTTTGCAGGATTAGTGTATTCAAGCTGCCCTCTACTGCTGATTGTCTTAATGACAGGACAGAAAAGACTTCAGCATAAGGCAGCACAAGATGAAACAAGAATGAAAATTCTCAATTTTAACAGAGAACAAAGATTAATCCCAGACAGAAGTTTTAATGAAACACAAAAAACAATGTTAGAGTAACAGATACGGATGATGTCTGTGAGAGTAAGAGAGTGCCTAAGCGAGAATATAAATTAATTTTAATGCCTCCCACTCTCTGATTTCCCTCCCAAATCTGTGTGTACATAGGACAACTCCTCCACACAGACCTGCTCTTTAAAGAAGAAACAGTGTTTTATGGCCTCAGAGCATTATCTTCTTTCTTTCTTCTCCTCTTCCCGGCGGGCTGTGTGCAAACGCCTGCGAGGTATTCGGCTAGGCCCGACCAGCCCTGACTCTGATAATCACAGCCCTTTAAGTGCTGATAAGACAAGCAATTTAATGTAATTATAAACCTGCTGCCACAAATGGAACGACTGTAGTTTCCAACACGCTAAAGTACACTTCATGATTCGAATCGTGCTCGGATCCCGCTCCTCCAATTACCTCCTAGATGACAATACGGCCATAAAAAGTAATTTTGCTCAAAATGTGACATTATCAACATAATTGGCTCTTACTGGAGGCTTGCGTGAAACGTTCATCAAACGGTCGGCTATAAATACAAGAGAGGAGGCAGTGCAAGCGTAGATCCTCTCTCACATAAACGCTGTTGACTAACACTATCATTACCTCCGAGCTTAATTACTTTTTTGCTTTTTTGATTTAATTGCTTCAATAAAACGAATCTGTAATGCATTTTTAATTACACTGTCCGAGTGACCTATGTGAAGGGAGTTTTACAACAGTATGCCAATAATTAGCCTGTCATCGCTCAGTTAGTAATCATTGTGAAGCTGTCCTCTCCCGGCAGAGTTTAGCTCGCTGTCGTTTTTACACTCATCTGACAATAAAAGATGAGGCTTGTCTAATTTGGGTTGTGTCAGGAACTTAAAGGCTCTGGTGTGGAGGAAATCTCAGAGGATCAGTGTGAGGGTCTGGGTTTAGGATGGCCTCCGGTTGAACCGTGAACTCACACAAACTTTGCTGGAGCGGCCACACTTGTAATGTTGGAGATAACAATGTAGTTGTGAAGTTTGTCATATGAAGCTGTGAAACTACAGAGTTCATAGTCGGTTTGGAAAAGCTGCAGTTAAATTAAGTTAGCAAGTTGAGCTATACATTCATGAAAATAGCGTGAAACTAAGGGACGTTTTAGTCATCGGGTATGAAGATGGATGAACTAAGAGCGAGACTTCAACAGAGGTTTGAAATATAAAGAAATTTGAAGGTAGAGTAAGGTAGAAGTGAACACTTGTCAATAAAAGAAGGCTGTGGTTCTGTTATAGAGAAACCAGGTTTATTTATTTTGCCTGTTTTAGTGCCATTAATGTCTGCTACTCTAGCCTCGTCTTACCAAAAATGTGCTGTTGTGCAAAAGACATCTGGGTGGCATGAAATGTTTTATCCTATTTACCCAAGAGAAAAATACTCGGAGCACCAAGGAAAAAAATAAGAAAAAACACTCAAGCATTATTATATTTTTTTATGTTGGCTTGCCATTTCTTAAAAACATTTCTACAATCAACACAAACATTTACATTGCATAAAATGTTCAATAATAAACATTTAATAGATAAGCTTTGCTTATTTATTTTACCATAGACATATAAATATTGCCACTGAATTCATCATAGATAATGTCAAACAGAGCTTTGGACAACTACAAAAAAACGAACTGTTTAAAACTTAAAGATACTTCTAGTGCAGAAAAATAGAATACATTCTGTTACATTCTGTTAGTTTCTGACATTAAATATTTTTCAGAATATTCTTTACAAGAGAACTTGATAGTGATCACATAATGAAGCCAAATTGTTCTTTGTTGGAAAGGTGTGATTTCTTAAAAAAAAAATCACTCCCCTTTAAAGGTCTGTGAGACTAAATGCAAAAAAAAACCAGCACTCCCAGCCTTCTTCCACTGGATTAATACACATCTTACTGACTGCATCTCACAGTTATACATCTTCATATTCATACAAAGCAATAACCTGCACCAGTGAACACACTCGCTAAGATATCTGACCCTCCAGCTCTTCATCACCAGGTTTTGTTACTGATGCAATAAATAAAACAAGACAACACTAGCAGTAGGGCTGGGAAACTATAGCTCTGTCTAATATTAGGGTAATCTTGATTTAAAGAGCAAACTTGTGAACGGAAATAATCCCAAATCAGGGTTAATCAGCTCAAAGCACCCAGCAAACGTTTTTTAGATGTAAAAAAAATGATAAACACCTGCTTTTGCATTCTAATAGCACTGTTTAAACAAGCCAACGTTAGTTGTTTCAGATGCTTACTCTTATTCCTATTGACCTATTAACAATGAGAGAAAGCAGCAAGGCTGAATGCAATAAAAGTGCATTCTTTCATCTCTGAAGAGCTTGCTGGGACCTAGAGACTGAGCTGTAAGATTCACTGGAGTGTTTTCCACGACAGCGTGTGGATAAAGGTCTCAGCAGTGATGTTTTCCCACATGAGACCGGCCTCATTAGAGGCTCTGACTGATCTTCGCTGAAGCACCACTGGACAGATCCTGCCACGAGTTTCTCTCAGCGAGGGATCAAATGAGGAGACATTTGTTCAGGACATATTACAAATATCACCATGTTTCCTGCTGACAGTCTGATGTGCAGTTGTGGACCGCATGCTGACAAGCTGGTACAACGACAGATATACTGAGCACAGACTCCAGTCTGATGAATGCAAGCAGCTCTCAATACCTGCATCTCAATACAGAACTTGCTTTCTTCACAATGAAATGCACTTATTTGCTCAGTCTTGCTTTGCAACCTCTTTATTTAGAACCTTGGAAATTACAATCTCTGCTGAGGTATGCCTCATAGCCTCCTGAAGACAAGTCTTATGATTCCAGTGGTTCAATTTGAATTTAGAAGTCAAACGCTTTAGATTGATTTTATGTTTGTTTGTTGAAATGCATGTGCAATATTCCTTCTACTTTGGAAAAATAGTTTGTGCAGTTTTATCTAATTTAAGGGCCATCACACATCTAGACCAATGTTTAGTATGAGGTTTCCCTTGCAAACAAGCAACAATGGGTATAATGTAAATACACAATGGACACAAGCACAAAAAAAGTCAGACCTGCCGTGTTGCCTTGGTTTTTTTCGGCAGTTGAGAAATTGTGAATCAATAAAAGTTGTTTCTTTTGATCACAAGTTCATAGTACTGCTAGGACATAAAAGAGCAGCTGGGTGGGGCTCAATATACACTCTCACATTGCTCTCACAGCAGGAAGCACAACAATGATAAGAAGAGCTGAAGAAGAAGAAGAAAACACGGAAAAAGAGAGATTCCGAACAGCAAGCCCTTCATTGCCATAGGAGCTGCTGGAGTTGAATCTGAAAAACAGAAAAAGTGTAAAGCTAACAAAAAGTCTCCTGCAGACAAGTCATACGAGTGAGCAAATTTGAATTAGTCTAGGTGTGTGACGTCCTTTAGTGTTTACCATCACTCATAAACTTTATTAAAAGTGTGTGTATATACTAATCACTCATGTTAATTATTTATTATAAGCATTTAATTGTAGGCATCACATTTAAAAAAATACAACAAATATCTCCTCTGAGCACTCCAGCTCACTCTGCAGTCATCCATTCAAACAATAGAGTTTAAATGATGTGTCTGAAATACCCCTGCATTTCCAGCTCCAGCCTACAGGCAGCACTAAGGATAGCCTAAAACACACTTATACTCCATGCCCCCTGTTGGTGAAAAAAAAGCCTTCACCAGTGTTTTTCAAATGGTTTTTATATGATATAGAGTAGTATGACCAGCTTAGAGGTTTTTTTTTTTTAAACACATACTGATTGTCAGCAGGGTTTTAACTTGACTAGCATGACTGCCCCATAAGTCAAGCAAAAACTAGCCTCAGTGTAGACAGTGATGAACAATCTGTTACTATGGTAACAGTTAGAACTGTGGGAGTCGTGGTACCTGTATACTGTCGCTTGCGACAATATATTGAGATAAAATTGAGACAAAATAATTCGAGAACTTAGACTAAGTTTTTCCTTTTGATATTAAGCCATATCACAAGTAGACTCTGCAAGTGAGCAATATGGCACTGGAAGGGACCTATGAAGACTAATCTATTCAATGAAAAAAGGATGTCATCTGTGTGGGTAAAATAAGGCAATAAAACACACTTTGTATATTTAGTTACTTTTTCTGGTGCATTTATCTAGGGAGGAGTGCTTTCTATTAAGCCTAGAGTCAGATATGAATACAAACTGAGCTAGAGAACGCTTGTCCTCTGGGCAGCTTGAGTGTGGAGAGCCCTGACCTTCTTATTCTGCTCTGGCACTGGCAGAAAGCCATATTGATTGATGTATTTCTGGACTTCTCTCCTCAATCTCCAGGTGGACTTGGTGGGCCTTGGTCCCAAAGAACCTTAAACCAAAAGCTCTGCTTCAAATCTCTCCATGCCAAGAGGGAAGAAGAGCTCTGTGACCACATTCTATTCGGAATCCAACAAGAAGAAGCGGGAATTCAGAGTAATTAAGCAAATTTCCACTGGCCCATAAACATAGGTTGATGAAGCAGTGAGCAAAACTGAATATCAAGTCAAGCCAAGGCTAAACAAAACAAAAAACAGCTAAATAAGTAATAATGATTGATGATGATGATTGATGGATGATGATGTTTAATTAATTTAGTGCTTTTCCAGAGCTCAAAGACACTTTACAATGTTTAAGTGCATTATTCTTTCACTCCACATTCACACTCTGGTGATGATAAGCAACTTTGGTAGCCCTCAGCTGCCAGGAGGCAGTCTAACAGTATGTGGCTGCTATTTCACCTAGTGGGGATTGAACCGCTAACTCTCCGGTTACAGGATGAACGGTTACAGCAACTTAAGACAACCAAGGAAACAATTTTCTCCTAGGATAAGATTTCAGAGATGCAGAGAAAAACAGAGCAGTTGACAACCTATGACATCGGTCAAAGCACCAACAGAATGTTGGATGTGGATGAACAGAAGAAGAAGAAAAAAGGTTGAGAGATAGCACCAACACACATGCACACGCACACACTCGTGTGTGTATGTATGTATGTATGCATGTATATTAATACATTTAAATACATGGACATATTTTGTTTATTCATATTTATTGGTTATGTATTTTAACCTTCGTTACATTTGATATGTACATAGCTAGAAGCTTGTATGTACAGAGTCAAAAATAAAATCTACATTGTCCCTTTCCCAAATAAACTTCAAATAAATAATACAATTGATAATAACCAATCAGCATTAGAGTTAAAAAGCTTCTTGGTTGAAAGTGATTAGTTTACAAAAGAATAGTGGCAAAATAAGTGGTACTGTAACTTTGTGAAATGTATTTCTACTTGTCAAAAGGACTCTATTTTGTCTTACACGAGCCCCCCAAGCATCGTCCATTAGTGCAGTGAAGAAGAGAAAAAAAGGAAGAAAGAAGCCAGTCTGTCTTGGGAACAGAGGGAGAAGAATACTGGGGGATGAGAGGAGTGGAGGGCTGCAGAGAGCATGGACAATTAGACCAGTCCCCAGTGTCTCTTTGCTCTCTGGCTGCCTGGTGGGTTGCTCCGCGGGCAGTGAGCCGAGGGATCAGTGCCTGGATGGACCTGAGGCCGAGTGAAGGGGGAAACCCGTAATCCACTCCCCCCTCCCCCAGTTCCAAGAGTCTTGGGAGAAGCGTTAGATTGAGCTCTATTGGACAAAGACTCTCCCTTTCCTTTAAGACTGTGGATTCTGACACTCATACACACTGATTGGTGTCATTTCGAGCGGATTTTCACTCGGCTGGATGTCAGTCTGCTTTTTTTGTTTTAAATCGACGCTTGGAGCCGATTTGGGGAAAGCATGTGACATGTTTTCTAAAGAAAAAAAGCACTTCCATTCAGGGTCTGTAAACACAGGCGTTAAGATTGCAGTGCTGGCTGCCAACTGCACTGAGATAAAGAGGTTAAAACAGAGCTTTAGCATCCATTTACCCTCAGAAATAGGTAGAAGTTTTACAAGTAATTACAAAGTAGCAGCAATCAGAAAAGTGTGAAATTAAAGAACAAAAAATAAGGGTTCTTACGCAAACAAATAAGCTCCAATTGTCTCTATGACCCATAAACACATGCAATCTTTTCTAAAATGCTTCTCTTGATAGCACTTTGCCCATCTTAACCTTTCAAGTATTTCCTAATCTATGATAAGCACATGTTTAATGAGAGAATTGACCAAAGTATGTTTGGAACAAATTATTATAAAATAGCTTGAAAACATGGCTATGATCACAAGTGAATGAAATATATCGACAAAATTTCTCGACATAAAGCAAAAAAATTTGCTAAACAAGAACGGGAAAAAAAAAAACTTAATTTGTTTGAAGCAAAAAGTGCATTTTGGAAATAGTATGAGATTTCAGAAACATACTTGCAAATTTCACAGAAATTAGAAGCATCCCACAGTTGCCTGAAAATAGTATACTAGTGTGCATGCAGCCTCAGACGTCACACATTCACAGGACGTTAATTAAACACCTGATGGGTAAGTTACACTTAATGGGTAACACTTCATTAATTCTGAGGTCTTGATCTGATTGGGTGAATTTATCCGGATTTCTACTGGTGTCACTTTTATTTTCTTGCAGCTATACAATCAAGAAATAACTTTTTTTACTAGCTGTGTGCTTTGGAAGATTGTTGTTACATTCTTGTAACTTCCCATTATCTCTTATTTGTGACTTTTGTCTATGTCTAAGTTGTTGCAATTCGGTCACAGATGACATTTCCATAGCCCACAACATGAAACTATGCTAAATGACATAGACGTGGTTGTTTGCCTTATGAATTTCTGCCGATAAAACAAGACCTTCACAGGAAGTCTGGCGCTCAGATTTTATTCATCTTTAGCCATTAATTTTTATAGTTGAACACACAAGACAAGTTTAACACTTATTTATTATAAGTTTAACAACTTTTTCTTTTAAAGCATTAATGTTAATGGGCGGCCAAAGACAAGCGTAGACAGCATTTGAAATCAAAGACAAAGTCACCTGCAAGAACTCTATAAAAATATCATGAGTTTTTAAATGAACAAACCAGACCCGTGTTAGACAAGAGCAGAGTGACGTCATGTTAAAAGTGGCCCTTTAAAAGCTGTATCTGTTTTAGAAACTTTAGTGAATACTCTAAGACAAACGCATTTATTTTTAAACAGCCTTTGTGTCCTCTTGGAAAGTTTGTTTTTTTATAACAGTTTGGATTTGTTCTAACCATATAAATCCACATACCACAATTACAATAAAGAGCTATTAAATTATTGGGTTCAAATCAGCTAGAACTAACGATGGTTTGCTCCAAATGAGGAAAGTCTGCTTTCAGTTACTGTGATGCCCGCAGCTGCAACAAGCTTTCTGAAGAGATTACAGGGGTAAAACTTTAGTCACATTTAAGTCTAGACTAAAACCCCATCTATTTAAACATATGTTAACTGACTGAGCACCGCTGTCCGAACAACAAACTTTAAGCTTATTTTTTTAATGAATTTTAGCACTTTTAATGTTTTATTTCTTGCTTTATTATTTGTGTTGTTTGTTTTATCTCTAGTATGTTTTTATTCTTCTTTAAATCAGAATTCTAATTGCCAATGGGTACGAAATGGTGCTATACAAATAAAATTTACTTCCTAAATTGCCTTATATGGGTGGATATTCAGACAGATGTAGAGCATGACTGCCTCAAATATCATGCTACATGCCAATACTGAAACATAAAATACATATAAAAGTTGTTATTTTCAAACAAAAATAAACTGTTCAAGACTCATTTAAAGGTTTGTTTTATTCTCAATTTTAACAGAAGCTTCTTCTCCGCTACAGAGGTGGGTTCACCAATAAATGTTCTCATTATTACAGAACAGCTTACACTGATTACATCTTTAAAAATTCTTATTCGTTTAATTTGTGAATTTATTTATATGACCATATCCTTAAAAACTACATTCATTGACTTGTGTGGAAATTTGTGGAATTTACATTTGTCTAATGTCTGTAGATCCTGTAACTAAAGCTGCAATATATTAATTCACTTCCCCTTTGACTTCATTGCTTTAAATTGAATATCGGGGTTTTACCTCTGAAGAACAAGATTTAAGTAGTCCCATATACTCTAAACAACCTGGAATACAGGCAACATATTCTCTTCGAATTCCCAGAGCCCGTGACTTAATTTACCAGCTCGCCTTCCAATATCTATGGATGTGCTGTTTGTGATATAGCATCAGCCAGTTGTACAACAGTCTAAATTGCCTCAGCTCAATATGACAACCGCTGAATCTACCCCTAATTAGGAAGCTCCATGCCTGAGAATGCACAGCTGAACTTATCGCAAATAAGAAAAGGTGCTTTCAGCGGTGAAACCCAAGCGCCTCAGTCCCTTAATGTATTACCACCTGCAACCGCAATCAGCACAGCCAAATCTAAATGCTCAGGGATCCAGGGATGACAAGGCACGAGCCGACGAAGAGCCGTGCGAGAGGCGATTTAAAACATTGGCCCTAATGAGGTTGACCGCTGGTCGTCTGATCTGAATGTGATGGGGGAAATTAGATGAGGAAAGAGGTCAGAGATGGCAGCAGGAAGGCCACGGAGCAAATGAAACTCTGAGGAGGACGTGGTGTCAGACGCTCTGTTTACTTCAGATCAAACAAATAGCTGCTTTAACATCGCGTGGATCAAACAATCAATGCCTCAGCTTCCGGCAGGGGAGCTGGTTCTGCCAGGAGGTGTGCATGAGAGATGTTTTACCGTGTTTACCTCAACACCCTTGACCTTTTATTTAATATTCTCAGGATAGAGAAAGAAAGTCTATAAATTATAAACATTTCAATAACGTACAGAGGTCAGGAATTCATTACGGTGCGTTTCTGTCAGTTTCTGGGCTGCTCATCTCCATCTTTAGGTTCTTATCTTTAGGGATCTGCTCCTCATCCTCTGGACTATATGACTTCTCACTGTTCTCATTCTCATCTCAGGGTTTCTTGTTTTTTGCAAGGTTCCAGTTTTTCGTCATTTATCATCTATGACCTTCATGTGTTTGTCTGCTTGGTTTAACTCCGCAATGTTGTTCTGTATTTTGTTGTTTTAAATTTTAGACCATCTGCTCCTTTAAATCACTCGAGGCTGCTAGTCTACTGGTTCTTTTTTTGGCGTGGGTTCCTCATCTTCACATATTTTGTCATTGACTCTATTGTCCAAGTATTCATCCACTGGCTTCCTTTTAACTTTCTTGTTGTGTTTAGACTTTGTTTGTGTTTAGTCTTCATCTTCTGGTCTTTCATTCTCTTTGGAATTGTAGTTGTCATCTTCTGGTTCTTCAATCCATCTTAGCATTCTAGTCTTATTCTTCTTAGTCTTCATCCTCTTTCGAATTTTAGTTTTCATCTCCTGGTCCTTAACACCACCTTTTTCATTTATGCCTTTTCATTCATGCCTTCTTAGGTTTGCGTCTTCATCATTGGGTTTGTCACTTTAAGTAAATGATTTTCATTTGCTCAGTTTCTTCTTCTTCTAAATTGTTATGGTCAGCTCCAAGCCTCTGGTCTTCTTCAACTGAAGTGTTTTAGGTCATCTTCTAGTTCTCTCATATCAGTTTACAATATCTGCTGTTTCCTCATTACGTCTTGGTTTTTGGATTTTATGTTCTACATATTGTTCTTAATCAGCTTCAAGACTACAACCATTGTCAGTTTTGCTATTCTGGCATTGGTCTTCAATTCTTTCCAACAACTCTAGGCTAATGCTCTTCATCGACTTTGGGTTTTTGGTCTTACCAAGAAAAGGCATCTGTAATTAATTTGTCAGTTTCATCAGCTCCAGATGTATGGTCTTCATAACTCTTTCTTTTAAATCTTTCATCAGGTCCATTTTTGTAGTAGTATCTTTTCTACAATAGTTTTGTTTCTCATCATGTTCATCAACTGTGAGATTCTGGTCCTCTGTGATATTTCTGGTTCCTTCATCAGGTTGATGTGTTCAGTCTTTACTATATCTGATTTTCTTGTCTTTGTCGTTATTTGGATTTAACTACGGGCACCTGGATCTTTAAGTTCTGTGCATCAGTACTAGCTTGGTATTTTCTAGTTCTATAGTACATACATTCTGATATAGAATATATAGACTTGATTAAGTCTTCATTTTCTGGCTTGCCTGGTTCCCTGTTATCCTCATCTTATGCTTTGGACTTCAGAATTATTTGCCCTTCTGACCAGCTCTAGCTTTCTATTATGAATAGTGTATTCATTCACTAACTAAAGAGGGTGAGTTGCCTTCTATTGGCAGTGTGTTTTCTGGAGGCTTTGCTGCTGGTTGTGAGGGCACAGCAGGTAAAGAATAGATTGCCTCACATCCTCTCAGGGTGATTACAACCAGTCATCCTCAATCAAACAAACACATGCTCTCTGTAAAGCACCCGCCTCTCAAACGCTGCAGGGAGAAAGTCTTGCTGTCTGCTTCCTACTAAGGGAGCATCCTAACAGTCATGAGCCCTAATGAGTGAACACAGCACTTTAACAAAAGCTCTGCTGGAAAGACCAATTTAAGTCCCAGAACAGTAAATTCAAATAAGCACAAGAAATACTAGGGTGAAAGAAAAATAAGTGAACTAAATCTACTTAATTCTGAAAACTTTGTGTTTTGTTGATTTATCCTATAGGGTCAAGTATTTTAATCTTTGTTTAAATGCATTTTCGTATTCTTATTATTTATTTATAATAATATTTAAACACTTTTATGTTGCTTATTCGCAAGTGTGTTGGGTTTCAACTTAATTTAAACTTGTTTAATGCTTGATTTTATTAAATATACTTTTTCAAATTCTTTGTTTCTAATGTAAAGCTATTTGAATTACCCTGTGTACGAAATGTGCTATACATATAAACTTGTCTTGTCTTGCCTTGCCTTGCCTAAATAGTTTGAGCAACCGCTGTCAATAGAATGCTGAGAACAAAAGAAATAGTGCAACCTTCCATTTATTTTAAATGCAATTACAAGAATGAAATGGGCAAAACTTAAACACATATCTTCACACCTATGGAATAAAAGCGTAAATGAAACGTAAATGCAAAAAGCAGTTTTAAAGGATTAAAAGCAGTTTTGCAAACAGAAATTAAGAACTACAAGTAAAACTCAGGCACTCAACATTTGCAAAAAAAAATAAATTGATCTGCGTGTCAGTCGACTTTTGCGTTTACGATGCAGTTTTTTTGCTTGCGCCTTTTCTGTTTGCGAGTTTGGAGTTCTGACCCTGTTTTTCCATGGAGGGAGGGGCTAAGGCAATAGCCAATGAAGCTAAGTCATCAGCCAGAGACGAGTCGGCAGGGCAACGATGCGCTGTTTTTGCGCCTATGTTCAACATGGACGGTGAAGACAACACAAAGAGTAGGTGCTCACATTTGTTTTGTTTCTTTATCGAGAGACGAATGTCAACTTTATAATGTCTCCTCAGTCTAAACGGACTTTGATTATATTACAAAATCACAAAAGTCCTTGCTTTGTTAAACGTTGAAAGCAAATTGAATATATATTATTAATTCATTAATGGCAATCCTCTTGTTTCACAGCGTACACAAACATTCTCCTGGTGTTAGTTGTTGGGTCTGTTTTGGTTATTTTATAAACAATTTTCTGTTAAATAATATATCCTGGAACATAATATATCCAACACCTTTACAGTATGTGCTTTCACATTTAGAAGATAGATTTCGAATGCAGATTTTAATCTCTCCTTTTCTCTCTTCTCCCTTTGTGTCCTGAGGGAGAAGTCGATCTAAAAAGCTAAAAAAAAACCCAGCTTGATTTATCTGTTCTTATTCGTAATAAAACATGAACTGTGAGTCTTTTAAATAAGTAAACGAATAAGTGATAATGCAGTTTAGACATAAGTGCCAAGTGAAGAAAACGCACCAAGCACCATCAGGTGTCATCAACTGTAATGTTTTTCTACGTGATAAGCTTCAATACAATCCACTCAGTTTCAGTTGCCATCATTTCTACCGCAGAAATTGGGACACAACGAATAAGGCGACATTCGAGCTTAATATTGATAATTTTTGTTTGAATTAGACTTGGCCATGCGCTCCGTTATGCAAGGTAAATAAGCTACACGGAAGGACGATAAACCATAGTCAAAAGTAGATCTCTGAGCTCCCACGAGAGTGTTTGCGAGACAGGAGTTATCTCCTCTTATGAACCAGTTTCACAAAAATATAATTGTTTGTGTGACTCACACTCTTACCTGCTGCACAAAATCAACAAGCGTGAATAATTAAAATAAAAATAATGTACAGAGACAAAGCTACTGCCACATGCTTTTGGACACATGAATCAGTCAGTCATAAATTTGTTATATTTATTTAGGCTAGTTATTCTATTTTGCCCCCTCTTGAAAAATATGATACTTTATGTTGAAAGTTTGAATTGCTGAAGGAGGAAAACAAATTTAACACACTTCTTGATCAAGTACGATTAGCCTAATGCTTTTTGCAAGCAACTGTCTGAAGCAAAAGAAAGAGTGGGTTGTTCTGAATCTTTGTTCTGGAACATTTCTCACAGAATAATTTATTTTTATTTTGTAACTGATTATCTAGAAATAGAAGTTCCTTAGAAAGCAGTATCTCAGTTTTAAAATAAAAAAATTCTATGAGTAAAAAAAAATGAATTATTTAATCTGTTTTTCCATCACCATTTGCATTGAACATCTAAATTCCAATTGTACAAGCCCATGCACAACATTTTAAATACATTTGTTATTCATTTCAATTAAATCTTCAATAGGACCATGTGAACAACAGCACTTTAAATAATTATAACAACAACAGAAAATCACAACTACAGTTTAAACTTACACTTGAATGGAAAGAGTATTTGTAATAAAAATGATAAAAATAACTGTAATTGTAGTTTTTGTACAGTGATTTTACTGTGCACTAACAATATAAATAGCAATCAACTTATTTCAAGCTTATAAATATGAAATCCAAAAGCGAGAGGAACGTGGAAGAAAGCACATGGAGGGACGCCGAGTGAAAAACCCAAGCACTCAGAAAATCCACTCAAAGTCCATCAAGCAGATCGTCTAAAATACCAACAGAGAGAGAGAGAGAGAGAGAGAGAGAGAGAGAGAGAGAGAGAGAGAGAGAGAGAGAGAGCTGAACTGAAGCTAACCGAGGGATTCAGAGGGTGATGGCAACCGGATGATCCCTGCCATTGTGATTGACAGCTCCTGACCAGCCCTAGACTGCCGCAGCAATCAACTGGGCCTTACTGAGATAAACAACAGCGCACGGGTACGAGAGCTCCAGACCAGATGCACCGCAGCACACCAACTGACTTCCATCATGGCTTCGACTGACTGCAGCTCTGCAGAAATTGCAGCATGAACTCAAACTGAGCTGTCTGTCTTTCTGTGTGGACTTCATTGTTCTGCCATCCGGTTAAAGAGAAGACAGAAAGGCTTGGATTTTGAAAACAGAGGAGAATGATGCATTATTAACCGTGAAAATATACCTCAGATGTTTCTGGATTTGGATGGGAACTTTTTCTAACAAGTGAACAGGACTACTTTGATTCCATCAATATATGACAGATGGAAACTAAAAACTCTCTAAACTCTGACAGCAGTTGAAACAATTTGCTGGTGATTTTTTTTACTACGTACAAGAAATGCTTAAAGCTAAATCTTCTAAAAAGAAAATTCAAAACAAATGATCAATTTTCCTTTTATTTACAAAGAAAATTTGGTTTTTAAAGCTTGCATTCAAAAAAGAAAAAAAATTATTTTGGGCTTGGCTTAAAAGTTCTAAGTTTTATTCCTAAACATTCTATGTAGCTGTACACAGCGTGAGCAGGTTGTCATTCACTCCAATGTTAAAACTGCCCAACTTTGGAACTGAAAAAAAAAAACATGTATCCAACCCTGGTGCTGTAATCTTTGTTTCTTTTCTTTTTTTTTGGTCTCTCTTGGTGAGTGTGTAACCACATAACTGTTCCCTCTTGGAAAACCAGGCCCAGTCAGAATGAAGGTACACTCTCTAAATACTTCCAGATTTTTAAATTCCCTTGGTCCAGCAGTACCAGACACCTTAAAAGCTATACAAACCTGGAAGGGGGATAAACCGTGTGGTCATTGAAAATGTGTTTTGATTGATGGTCTTCACAGAAAATGTGAAAGAATTGATGGATTGAAAAAATAATAATAATTCAGTTCCAGGACCCAAAAACCCACGCAAGGGTTAAAGGAAGAATTCTCATTTCTGAGTGACTGTCCCTTTAAAAAGTTGAGTAATTCTCCAGTTTGAAAAATACAAGGCAAGCAAAAAAAGATATGCAAGACTTTGTAAAGTTTATTTAACATAATTTCCCAAGAGTCGCCATTCCATTCTCATTAAACAAAACATAGCAAACAGCATAACTCTGCGTCATTTATCCTTGTCCTTCATTAGCATACCAAAAATAACACTCAAGAGCTCAAAACAAATCATTAAATAAATAAAGAACCCTGTTATAATGCAGGTTATGCGAGTGTCATCTTTATCTGGTAAACATTCCCACGAGCAATGCAAAGAAGCACCCCAGAGCATTTACATCCCTAATTTACACATGCATTACCGAGACGGATGCTTTGATACTATCTCTGTGTTTATCAGCCGTCTCGCGGGATTCATTAGATCCAACGCTGCCTTCGGTTTGTAATCTATTGCTTAATTAAACTTCCCAAATTTGAAACCAGAAACCACGAGTGAGAAGAGAACTTCTTGCTTTGTTGGTCCCTCATTTGCACAATATTTTAATGATGCCAATCCTCAGATATATTACTATTAACATGTAAATAAAGCTGCTCTTCAAGCACTTAAAGAGTTGTTTCATGGCAAATGAAGGAATTAAATCCTTTTATTCAGCCTTTAAAGACAGACAAGCCTTGAACTGGGAGAAACCTTACTTATGTTACACATAAAGAACTTGATTTCTGTGTGAAATTTGCCTTTGTTCACAATACAAATAGTTGTTTATGTTCAGTGTTGCCTCTCCAGAACAGACCCTGAGCAATGTTTTGAAGTCACACACACAAAAATAATCACCTTTTCCCACTTTAAAAATAAATAAATAAATAAATAAAAAGTTCCCAATTCACATTTCCCAAACTTTTATTTACCTGTAAATCCTTGATATTCATAGGATTTCATTTCACACAGTATTCATTGCAATTCCTCAGTTGTCTTCTCTTTTTTTTTGGCGAATAACACAACCATGTATGCACAGTATAATGACTGATAACTCATAATCTTTTAGTTGTATATTGCAATGCAACATGTATAATATGTCAAGTTTTAAAACAATCTCAGATAGATTCTGACATAAGATGTAACATTGACAAAAACACACGCGCGTGAGCAAACACACATACTAAAAAATGACTAGGAACAGTGTTAAGGGGTGGACTAACTGTTTTTTGATTTGCACATTAACAATACCCCGAACTACAAAATCCAGCTGTCAAGTCCCACTTAGAGTTGGAGAAATTTTACATAAAAATTAAATCTCCAATTTTCTCAAGTAGAGGAATAGATTGTTTAACATGACCTAATCAGATGTTATAATAAATTTAAAAAAAAATTCAAACACATTACGGTTTTGATCCTCTTGTCTAGCCGAGAGCATCACAAATGCCTCCCTCCCTTTCAGTTTTAGATGCTAGAAGAAATTGTTAAACATGCAAGGTTAATACTCAAATTGGCAATGTAATTCTCAGTGCTTCTGAACCACAGGTTGACTAATAGCCATTACAGGGGTCTATTACGATAAGCAATCGGACATACACCATATTTTTCAACTTTTTAACTTAGTGAAAGTGATTTATGAGGTGTAGTATTATAAGTCATAACTAGTTCATTTCTGCAGGAGCTGGCAACAGGGTTTACGATCCACTGCTGACTTTCTGATTGGACAGCATGAGAGAAATTTGTGTTTAATTTACTACATATTGCACCTTCAAACATATCAGAAATAGCGATTTTGCTCTTGAGAAAACAATAGAAAATGAAAGTAAAAGATTGAAATATGGACGTTAAAAATATGATTGCAAAGTATGTCAACACTTACTTTATATGCAGCCATTGGATCTTCATTTTAATTATACTTTTAGTGATTCACATTTTTTTGGAGGGATGAGGAGTTGGGTGTAATGGTAATATTGAATTTTAATTAGAGTTTATTAGACTAAACGTCTTGGTTTTTTTTTTTGATGGTTGAATCTCTAAAGAATATGAAGTAAAACTCACTGACTGCTTTTGGATATTTCACAGCGACTGGCTCTGTGCACATCAGTGGACAGTGTGAAATTTTAATCAGAGCTGTTATGAAGAAACACGGCCGGTCTGATGAGCGTAATTAATGACTTCTGTCACTGAGATTACGCTGCAGAGTTTGAATGTGCAACCGTTTGAAAGAGTGAGAGCAAACACATTAACTAAGTTGTTCAGCATGAAGCGCTGCAAATTTAGAGCTGCCGCATTATCCATAGCACAGACGCTGATCATCCGTTCATTCACTTGTGTTTAATTGAACAGCGCTTGTTTCACCACACATTCATTTCACGCATGGCGTATTGATATTCTCAGAAATGAGTGAGCCCTTTAAGCATTTAACGTTACGTTAAAAGTAAGCATTCAGGTTGTTTACATACTACAGATGAACTATAATGATAAACATCACGTGAACGCTCATATCCAGGTATTGTGGTAAGTAAGGATATTGATATATTCTCTATAATGAGGCTCTCTCACTCGACTAACTTGAGAACCCTCACCCCTCCCCATCAAAAGAAGATCCTGCACCTGAGTCAGATGTAATCGCAGCCTCATCGATCAATCCCAACACTCAATTTCCCAGAATCCCTATAAACACTTCACTTCCTTGTCTGGTCACAATCGGTACCAGATTTTGTTTTTGTGAAATTCTGCTAATGCTCCACAGTGTATTAGGAACAGGAGATGCACTTAGTGACTAAGTATTGAGCGCAAAGCTTAATGATCATGAGAAAAATTTGTTGATATAGGTTTTTTACAACAATAACAAGATGGCTAGCTTCTATCTAATTTTTTACCTACTCTCAATTCAGTTCCAAATTGCTGGAAATGTTAAAAAAGCTTATTTTAGGACTACAATGGCCCAAATATAAACATAAAACAATATGAAAAACTATGCGAAGTCAAGTTAAAAAAACAGTGTTTCTGAGAACAGCCATGTTCATCAGCTCAGGCTCACATGGAACCTTTCAATCACTACATGGAGGCATCTGATTGGCCTATATTACTTTAATGTGGATCAGGCATTTTTGGCCTTTTGTGATTGAGTCAAATTCTACATCAAATTAAATTAATCTGCTAATGCGTTTTTCTTGAAAAATACGTCTAAATACATCTAAACACTTGAAATGATTGATAATAATATTAGATTCTGGCTTAAACAGATGAACACTAGCGTTAAAAACACGCCTCAAAAGTCATCTTCACTAACACTTTATTCAAAACTGAGTTGTTGTTTATCGCCAGTGCATTTCAAAATTCATTTATTTCTCCGACCTTGCAAACTCATTAGCATGCAAATAGTGCATATGTTTTCATTTTCCAGCACAGTAATCTGCTGCTGTTTATCCAATCAGCAACTTTTATTTCACCAGCCAGTCGAGAGCCCGAGAAAGAGGGATTGTGCTTCCAAGCATGCATGCTTTCTGAAGTGGTCGCTAATCACAGATTGCAAACTCAAGTGTATTCTGGAAGTGGCTGCCCCCCATTAAGGGATGCCGTTGCCCTCTTTGAGCCCAGAGTTGTGTTTCTGGCCACCGGCTGACCTCCGGGCTAATTCCGGCAATCAATATTATAAGTACTTCCTGATTCAATTCCATCACATGTGTCCAGTGGCTTGGATTTGATATGTGATTAAATTAATAGTCTCAGATTCAAGCAGTAAGAGGGATTGGTAAAACAGTCTGATTACTGATTGTTAATTACAGAGTGTCTTAAACTCTGATGAAAAATGGGGTTCAGAATACTTCACTGATATGAACATTATGTCTCTAATAAATAAAAGAGAAGATGAGAAAAACAAAATAATTTGACGCCGTGCCCTGCATGATTTGCGATTAAGAGGCTTTAATCAAACCCAGCACTGATTAGATTGGAGATATTTCCATTCGGGTTAGAAACATTAATTGAAAATCATTCCAATATGCGCTTATTAAATGCCCTACTTTAATGTGGTCAGCGACCAAAAATGTGGTTTCAGAGTGTAAAAAAAAAAACCTAAAACGGTAATTTCCTTCACTAATTTGTTGTTCTGGCTGTAATTTTGATGTTGGATAACAAAAGAATCAGCTCAAATATTTAATAAATTTTTTGTTTTCAAATGATCTAACGCCCCTGTATCCAATAGTATACTTTAACTGGGTAAAAATGCTGACAAATGTGATTTTATTGGTTGTAAGGGGTTGTGTTGGTTTCCACAATGTTTAACTTTAATGTCATGAACAGATTAACTAGTTTCCCTAATGACTGACATCTGAAATAAGACATTCAATCAAACAATGTCTGTCTTTTCAGGAATGGACCAACACGTATTTTCGTGTGTTTTTTTTTACAGAAACAAGAGTGTGTCTGTTTAACCTTGGGACATTGTTACACAGAAGCACATGTTTGTGATGTGTGGATTAAGTATGAAAATGTTTACAATTTTACATTTAAAGTAGGGCTGCAACTAAAGATTATTTTGATAATCGATTATTTGGCTGATTATTTTTTCGATTCATCAGATAAACTTTACTTATAATAATATAAAACCATAAATCAAGGTATTATTTATGTATAAAAGTAAACTTTTAAAAAGGCAAAAACCACAAATAGAGTTGAATGATGAAAAGTAAGGTTTGTCCTTGAACTGTAAAACTTCTCACCATATAAATAAATAAATGAATAAATATATAAAGAGCAAAACACTTGGTAAACAATTACTTTTGAAAACCAATTTGGTAGCTAACAAGTTAATTTTGTTGTGGACTATAAATAAAAACTCTAGAAATGAAAAAAAGCTAATAGTCTTTATTAAAATGAAAGGAAATAATAATTTTTATTGGTGTACAAATGAACTGTTACTTGCATTCACTGAAAAAAACACAATAATTACTAAATATAATATTCTCCTGTTATTGGCATTGTTTAGTTTAAGCTAATTTAAAGAAGCACCATTTAACTATTCACTATTTCTCATGAGGCAATTGCGCAGAGTAATGTTAGCGAGTTGCAAGTGAACTACTGAAGTGAATGAGTGAATGCTACTTGCACAACTACTGCATTTCATCTGGAACAGCGCAAGTTCTTCCGGTTATAGCAAAGTCGATAGTCACGGCTTTGTTTTACACTCGCTCTCTGTGGGAATTTCCAAAAATTGGTGTGATAACTCTTTGTCATCTGTTTAACATAGTCAACAAGCTACAAATCTGTTTGAGCAGAAATAATCCTCTTTAAAGATGGCAGAAATGTATTGCTGTCAATGTACAAGCAACTGAGGTGCCGTGATGTACCAGCAGGTACGAAGTGCTGTGACCCAAGCAAAAATAGGTCTGTGAGCATAAAAAAACCATGAGCTTTTTCTCAACCTGCAAGTGCACGGACCAACTTCTGCAGTTTGTTTCTGCTTGTGCAAAATCTTAAAATCGCGCACGCGCGATAATCATAAAATACATGATCCATTTAAGAAACTGATTTGTCGCTACAGGAGAAGTTTTTACTTACCCTACTGGTGTTTGTGCATCCGAAATAACAACATGTTTTCGTTTAAGGTGCTCATGCATCACTGTTGTGTTTCCATGTCATGAAAGCTCGGCCGGCATAGCATACAGCTTCACTGTCTTCTAAAGAGTGTTTAATGAGAAATGATTCCACACTTTGGAAGATTTGGGGCAAAAGCTTTTTCCTGAAGACGCCGCTTCCGCTAATGCGTTGGCAGCTGTGTATCTATGTGTGATCTGTGCGTCTTGGTGTCACTCACCTCCGAGACGTCACTTGATAAGGCCAACTAATTGATAACGGCATTTGTTGACAACGATATATTATCGATTAGTTGTTGCAGCCCTAATTCAAACTCTAGGTTTTAGCTTTGTGGGTATAGCTACATTTCATCTACATTTGATTTCTCAGAAGACTGAAGTTTGCTTGATTTAAAACATTTTTAATCATTGTTAGACAGACACAGCAGGTTTTGAGCAGTTTTCCCAAATTACCATCAAGTCTTCATTTTACCACCTGTGAAATGGGACAAGACTGTGTCCTGTGCTGCAAAAGCATTCAGATACTCAGATGAATTAAGAAAGCTATGTATAAATGTTCATATGGAATGGAGAGTGGAGTTACTTATGGAAGGGAAAATAATCAGCTTACAATTTGTCTCCAATCTACCAAACAAGCGAGGCTTTCGGAACATGGCTATGAATTAAAAAAAATTAAAAATCACAGAGCCTGTCTGAAACTTTTCCCCCATACATGCTCTTGGATACAAGTGGATATAAAACATCCTCCACTCGCAGCTGCCACCATTAGTCTGGCAGACATCGACTCTGGCGGTGTTTCCAATGCTCAGCAACGACACCATCCCGTTGTGTGGCATACAGGTTTGTCTCAGAGCCCCTTAATCAATTTGAAGGTGGGCTTTTAGAGTCGAGTCTGGCACACAAATCCATTACCCCCATTGTGTTCTCTGAGGTGAACACAAATAGCATGCGTCAGTCGCTGTCTTGAAACAGCGCAGACATTAAACCTATTGTACACTCTTGATGGAGGGCAGCATGCTTTGTGTTTGTCATCCAGAGCAGAGTGTCTGAATGAGCCAGTGTTTGTGCTCATGCTAAAGTACTGCCAGGCAGAAATCCCATTGTGTTTCGATGACGATAGGTGTCAAAGACGACAGAAAGTTCCAGAAACTAGCTTAAGATTGGTTGAAAGTCGCTACATAATTCAGTCGTGTGAATAGCCTGTCCAAGTTATCAGCTTCTACCATTTGCATTGTATTTCCTATTTAAGCAATATAATAATTAAATTCAAAGCTTTTGATTCTTTTGTCAGACCAGTCTTAATAAAAGAACCAGAAAAAATAACTCCTCTTTTGAAACACACGTGAATTGACAAAATGTAAGCAATGTGTACAAGTATTACCAAGTCCCCAAAATAATAAACTGAAATCAATAGCGTGTTCTCATTGACATGAGACATGAAAAATTTGTCTATAAATTCATGCTAGATGAAACCACAGAAAAGTGATTGTAATGTGTTATAGACAGATGAAGGACATGGAAACTCAGCGTTGTGTTCATTTTTCACCTGTCTGACTTATGACGCAGCAGGTGCCACAAACACACCAACGGCAGTAAGAAGAAGTCTGTTGATTTACTGATCTGGGATCAGAGATCTGTAGCATTTGTATTTCCATTTTTTATTTAGTTTCAAAAAACCTACGGGAAATATAACGTTAGCTTTGTACGGACGCTCCCGCACTACTTGATCAATAAAAATGGCTTTTCTAATGAAACTACTGATAAAAGTAGTTAAATTAGTAGCGTCACTATTTGTAACAACACTACTGCGCAACACTGCCAAGCACTTTGGAATGACATGACGAGTGAGTGTTTAATGAAGAAACTTAATTGAGTGTTGAATGTGGGTGGTCGTTTCTCTATTAAAAGTCAGATCCCTGAAAAATGAGAAACCGCAAAAAGAAAACACGAAAGGGAAATGGACCCTAGAACCAAAACCGAAAAAATGTATACATATTACACAGCCAGTCTGCACATTCCGATAAAGTAAGCATGGCCGGCTCTGTCCATGGTCCTGATTTGAGCTGCATCAACCCTATCTTTGACTGGCCGAAGCCGAGCAGGTTTGACCCCCAGGTTAACAAACACCCTACGCTCCAGCCCTTGCATCGTAATGGCTCAATGTCCCGTTTGCAGGAGGCAAACCTGAATACCTCTGCTAATTGCTGGCACTGGTGGGCTGAACATTTCTACCTGTAACAAGGGTTTTGGAGCTTGTGCCTGAAAACAGCACTAATGGGGATGTGGAGTGAAGAGCATTGAGAAACAACATTAATTGGCAAAAGACACCTGCTAGAAAAAAACTGTTCTGAAAACTTATTGGGATAGTTACCCAAAAATGTAATTACACTCATTAAATAATATTAAAAATGTTTGAGTGCATTAAAAGAAAGATACATATTCCGATCCTCCATTTGCCTTTTTGCGGTAGTTTAATCACTTCTCCATGTGACTCCAGCCCTTCGGCCTTAGTCTAAGGAAACTTTGAGGAGAATTTTCTGTGTGATATAGCAGCCATACACAATGTGACACACTTCTTTATTGAGTGCAATGACCCAATATTGAAACAGATCAGCGATTGAAGTCCATTTCTTTTCTAATTCAAATACTGAAGACGTGTGGTGCAGTCTGGCATGGAGTTGATAACTGAGATTTACTTATCTAAACTTTACAATGGTTTAAAATAACCATTATTTAGCAGAAAACCCCTTAAAACCCTGAAATAAAAATACATGTATTTTTCTAAATGTATCATTATATTTTAAACACAAGAGATATAATGTAACCACTTTAGATAGTAGTTTAAAAAAAATTGTGTTTGAAAAAAAAACTTGGGGAAGGGGGGTGTTGGGCTGGAAGGAGGAGTGACTTATTTCTTAAAGCAGACTTGATGTAGATTTTGTCATTTTGAGGTTAATTTTAAATTATTTATTAATTTTCTAAAAAAATACATTTATGCAACAAATTCATTTTTAAGTAGAGCGTACAGAGAAATTTTAATTAACTGTCAGGTTAATTGCCTAAATTATCTTTCAGCATTCAAATTTTGGGAGTTTTTAGGTTAACTGCATATATTTATGTCATTTTAAGAATGCAAATGATGGATCCTGGAGTGTGATTTCTTGATATTCTTGACATTTCAGAATAATAACTTAAATTTGGCTAATTTAAAGGGCAAAATAACAGAAGGTCCAAAAGCATCCTAATAAATGGAACAATTTTTTTGGTTAAATGTTGAAATGTGAGTGTCAATGTAAACTCATTTTCTCATTAACTGTGTTAAACTTACATTACTGAAGAAAAAAATGCAATTTAAGTGTTTACTTACTTTAAAAAAAGGATGGGTGGCAACCCAAAGTTTCATATCTTTGTCTCATCTAGTCCTCTTATAGCAGAGCCTCCAAAGGTTTAAAAGAAATGGAATATTCCATTTAGAAACACTTACTTAACACAATTAAGAAGCAATTTCAAAAAATTTGTCAAAAAAGATAATACATTATCAATCTGAGTTCAGAGCGAGAATTGGAAAACATCAGAGTTCCTGAATAGATGAACTCGCTTTATGTAATATAATATATTATTATATAGAACCCATCAAAAGTGTACTGTTTAAAAAGCCAATATTTCACATAATCTGTTGGATATGCTATGCATTTGATAGATTTATTTGATGTGAAATGGAAAAAAATTCACATTCATAAATATCAACACAACAATATATTTCTACCATAGTTCTAGCCTAGATTAAGATAAATGTTCAAATATGCCTTAAATTTAAATTCACGAAACCCTTTATTTAGACAGTAGAAACATATTTACATCATGCTCTACCGCCACTGAGTTTAAGCTGTGAAAAAAAAACAGTCATCGTTACAATGTAAAGCAATGATTTTCTAAATCAATATATAGATGTAATCTTTTACCTTAATCATTAATGTTTTTGACAATCTAAATCTGACAATCTAAATCTAAAAAGTGTTTAATATGATCCAAACATTTGTTATGGTATGTAACTTTTGGCGGGTTTATTTTTTTTTATAGATACTACGTTAAACTATTTGATTTAATTTAACATAATAATTCTGAGAAATCTCTACAGACATTCTTTGCTGTTTGCTTGCTTATCTGGGGGTGTGAAACCTGTCATTTATACGATGAAATCTTGATCACCTTCTTTTTTCCAAATTTTTCAAGAACAGATGAATATACATTTAATTAATTTACATAAAGAGTTAATAAAGCAGTCTTTGTACAATTTATTTGTTAAAAATCTGTTTAAGATTAATATTTTCTTAACCATATTATTTTTACATTCTGGCTACATGGAAAACTAGTAAACTACAATTAAAACAAGTCATTACAATTTCTAAATTAAAAGTTGAGTAATGAGAGGTTTACATTATATTTACATTGTATAAATTGGCATTTGACATTCAAATAATGCATTTACTGCATAATGGATGTTATGATTTAGTCATGTGTAGAACATGTTTGAGGAAGTAACTGATGAAAAGTTTGCTTAAACAAACATGATTGATGAATAAGCCTCTACATAAAACATGCAAAAATAAAATCTTTACTGTAACATTTATCAATTAAAAGTGTCCTACCTTCCTTCCACAAAAAAAGATATTTGTTTTAATGTGCATTAAAATGTCTTCAACATATTTCTAGTAAGTAATTCAGCATTTCAATTCATCTGCATTTACAGTAAAATTCTTTTTTTTCTTTTTTTGAAGCAATGCTGCATTGAAAGCCAGCACAGACATTCCTTGAGCGTGGAAATCAAACACCGACAGGTGAAATGAAGTTCTTTCATTGCTCCGCTCTATATGAAATCCATTTATTTGCTGCTTTCAGAATAAAGTTGCCAGAGAGCAGGCGGCAGGTCAGCTAAGCCACATCTTCATTCGTCTTCTACATCTTTTCACACACACATAAATGCTGCATTTGTGCTTGAATTGAAGGAAATATCTAAACAAAAAAAATGAAAAGCAAGTCCTTCTAAAGACTGCCTCACATGATCACAACAGATAAAGTTTTTTCGAAGACATCACTTCCCTCAACAATTTTATTGATACTTTTTTTAAAATAACCCCAAATACCAATAATCATTCTGTAAGGATTTATTCAATTGTTCACTTTCATGTTACTCAACGTTTAACCAGTCAAAGTCACAAAAAGTAAAAGATGTATTACATTAAATGTATAGTTTCATATAGACTTCAATCTATTCAAGTTTTTCTAATACATTATAGCAATATCATTTCTTCATGTTTCTGCCACAGGAACAGACGAACACTAGAGCATTTAGCACAATATTTCAATTATTGATTCTGTCTCAAGTGTGCATGTGCAGAATAGTTTTGTAATGACTTTGATCAATAAAACTTAAGTTTCGATTAAGTTAAAAACATTTTATACATCTCATATCTAGTGGTCTATTAAATAAACATTGTTTGCTGAAAGACGAACACCAAAAAAAGAAAACCAAAGTAGAAAACCGAAAGGTTGATTTATTGAATTAATAATAATTATATTGTAATAAACACCAGATTTTAGTATTGTTGCATTTATGGCGATGATTGCGTAATTAGCTTACTAAAATAAAGGTACTGCAATTGCATTAATTAATATTAAAGTTCCAAAAAATAAACTACAATATATACAATAAATCTAATAAAAAAAAAAACATTTTGAAGGGTAAAATGAAATTCAAACTTAAGTGTTTGACTTAACCTCACTCATTAAAACATTAAATATGAATATACAGGTTTTCTGGCAAGCTGAACGGTTGGAAACCTTGTTTAAAGACTTTGCCTCTCTCTTCACTGAACATAGACTATACACAAGCACACCTTATTGCAGAGATATCTAGACCAGACACAGTCAACAAACAGCTGGGTGCGAGACCCATCCATCTACCACTGACAGTGAGTGGCAGCTGGTTTACCCATGAAAAGAGAGATAGTACCCGCCCCACTCCGAGAATTACATTAATCAGGATCAAGTAGGTAACTCAACTTCAAGAGACACTAATTTAAAAATGTTCAACAAATTGTGTATTTTCTTCTTAGACTTAGAAGATTAATTTGGAATCCTTAGCCTAAATTTTTTTTACAGTTTTGTGTTTCCCTGGTGATGTGTTCCGCCAGACTTGAGCATCCCTTACTGGATGGTATATATATATATATATATATATATATATATATATATATATATATATATATATATATATATTTCCCACCCCTAGGTTACTTAGTTAGAAAATTCTTTAAGGGACTTCAGATGCATGTGACAAAATTCCCCATTATAAATGTTTTTACATTGACAGAGAGTCACCTAGGGCTCAAACTAGATTCCTGGAGGGCTGCAGACACGCTTAGTTTTGCTAAAACCTTAGCTGAACCCATCTGATTCCACTGATTAAGCTCCTGTGAGTTTGGTTGAAGTTACTGGTTTATCTGCTGAAACAGGGTAGGAACAAAAACCTGCAGGGAACAAAAATCCGCAGAAGTTTGAGACCGCTGATCTAAGGTGTCCAATAGCCATCAGCTGCTCACTCACAGAGCCAATGGCAGTTTTAGAACACCAATGTTAGAGCAGTTGAGGTGGAGTCAGCAGGAGCATGAGAGGCTGACCATCACATTCAAGAACAAGAGAGTTGGGGTAAGGAAAAGCCCGTCAAGCATGCAGGATCTATCGTTGGGGTTAGGGAAAGGTTGCTGTTAAAGATAACTCTGGCAATCAAAGGCTACTGCAAGAGATGTTTCTCAACACCAACTCCAGCCCCTGGGGCTGCTCTATTACTGGATACATCTCAGGGTGCTAGCATTTCTTGTGGAAAGACAAAGTGAATATGAGTGTAACATGTATAAACAAAACGGATAAAGCTAGATGATATCATGAAGATTTTTGTTGTCAATGATGTAGATAAACTCTCTCCTAGGGATTTACTCTCTCCTATTCCTAAGTATTTTTAATGTTACTGCAATACCAGTTTTGAAGACAAGCTTACATGCTGCACCTTGAAAATGTGGCACCCTAATCCTCGTACCATCTAGGTCATAAAATTCTCAAACAGGAATCTTTCAGACAGTTCATCTGGACTTCACTGTACTCAGTTTCAGCCTGTGAAACAGTAACACTGGGATATGGCTCCAGTACAAACAGATCAAGGTTTGCTTCTTCTCCCTTATTGGACAAATGTGGTCATATTGCCTTAAATAAATGAGCAAATCAATTCTGTGACTGGCTCTGCACTAGAGCAGGGCAGTCTGTGCATGCTCACACTCCCTCCCGGAGCTGTTATTAGCACTTTGGTGGCACCGAAAGATCATGAGCAGAGCCAGCCAACATTAATCAACCTACAGCAGAGACACCGTCAGAGACAGAGGGGAACAGTGAGAGTGATTCACAGAGGCCATGAAAAGGTAGGCTTGCATCAAGGTTGAGCCTGAGTCACAAATAAATAATATACAAAATGTACTAAAATAGGTTTGCAGCAAGTTTGCATATTTTTATTGCTATCTACTGTAATGCCATGATGTATTCAAGATTCATGGCAAGATTTGGTAGGCCTCTAATATGAGCTGGGGTGTGGCCTAGAGTCAATAAAGGGAAAACATCTGAATCTGGACATGCTTTGTTATTAATTGTCATAGTTTGTTTGAAATTGTCACAACAAAAATAAGGCAAGGTTAAAAAAAACATGTCAAACTGGTATAAATATCTACATATTAATGAAACAAAATAGTTATATTATACACTTTACTGCAACAATAAACATTAACCTGAGGCTACTTTCCAAATTCCATTTTCCACTATTTCTATTCCAGTCATCGTTCCGGATCAGTTTAAAGTTACATCGAGCTGATTCATCGATCAGTGCGTGTTTGTGTGTGCAATATGTGTCAGGTGGAGGGAAAAAGACAGGATTGAAATAGAGAGAATGGGAAAGGGAGAAAGGGAGAGAGTGATGCTCTCAGCCTGCTCACAACCACACTGTGCACAGCAGACGTTATTTATCAGCACAACCATTGAACATACACACACACACACACGAGAGAGAAAGAGAGAGAGATGGTCAAGCTTTCATGTTTACTCACTACAATAGAAGATGAATCTAGGTTAGAAGAAATGAGAACCGAAAACGAGTGATGGGGACAGTACAAATAAGATAGAGATTTGTGGTGAAATCAATGGAGAGCAAAATAAAAATGAAGAGGAAAGAGGGAGAAAATCTGACAAATATAATTGATATAATATTAGTATTATTTTTTTAACTATTAAAATGTATCTTATAACAATAAAGGTAATCTAAAAGTAATCTCATTCAAGTAAAAAAAGATGTTTTTTGACCAAAGTAGCACTGTAAGTTGCTTTGTACCAAGTTAAATGTAATATAAAGTAAGCTGGAAGTAATCTGATTTAAAATATGAGACAAAAGGAACCTAAAATCAGTCTTATTGGTGCCCAAGGTAATCTAAAGGCAATTCGACGAAACAAAAGTAACCTAAAACCAATCGGATTTGTACCAGAAGTAATCTAAAGGTAATCTGACGAGACAAAAGTAACCTAAATAATCTGATTTGTACCTAAAGTAATCTGATGTGACAAAAGAACCTAAAATCAAACTGGTTTGTTTCCAAAGAAATCTACAGGTAACCTGATGAGACAAAAGTAGCCTATAATCATCTGAGGAGTAAAAAGTTTAAAGGGTGTACAGACTACTTCTTTCACATAGTGTACAGAGCAGAGCATATACAAACTCAAACAGGATAATGAAAAAAGCCAACTGAATCTGTGAAAGTAAGCATGTAAAGGTTTGTCTATTATTTGTGTCAGGGACACAGAAGAAAGAGGAGAAAAGGAGAGAGAGAGAGAGAGCTAATGACCAGCTCTTATGCATCAGTGCTCATACTAATGAGCTTCCAGGGAGAGAGAGAGGGAGAAGCAGGGGCTGGAGTATGCAAAGGTTCAGTGTCTCTCGCCCAGTGAGCTCTCTGCCTCCTCACTGTCAGGAAAGCCAGACTCCAGAAAGTAATGAGAGGGGGGGGGGGGGGCAGACAGACAGACAGACAAAGAAACAGAAAGAGAGGTAAAAGAAAACAAAACCAAACGAGGAAACAGACATTCTGTTTAAATATTAAAATATGCATTCATAAGTAGTGACAGTTTTATAGAAATACTGATCAACTGTCAAAACTTTGATTGGGTTTATTGCACCGAATATTCATTCATTCATCTTCATGTCGGCTTTCTTCCCTTTCGGGGTCGCCACAGCGGAATGAACCGGCAACTCTCTGGCATATGTTTTACGCAGCGGATGCCCTTCCAGCCGCAACCCATCGCTGGGAGACATTCACACACACACTCATTCACACTTTTAACAGTATGGGCAATCGTTCTTACGATAATTCACTTATACCACATGTCTTTGGACTTGTGGGGAAACCGGAGCACCCGGAGAAAACCCACGCGATCACGGGGAGAACATGCAAACTCCACACAGAAATGCCACCTGCCCCAGCCGAGCCTAGTGCTACCCACTGCGCTACCGTGAAGTCTGATTTAGTGTATGATGTTTATACATATATTTAATTTTATTAGTTTTTAAATGGGTTTTAATTCTATTTACTGTTTTTACTTTATTTAATGTTTCGTTTTGCTGTCTTCTTCTTTTCTGAAGTACTTTGAATTACCTAAGTGTATGAAATGTGTGTATAAAACCCCCACTCATAATTCACATTAAACTAATTATCTCCAGAAATAATTGTTTGGTTTTTATTTTAGATTTTTTTATGAATGTCATTCTTAAATTTAAAACTTTTGTGGAAATTTACAAAAAAAAATTAAGACAATCCTGAACATAGACAAACAAAACAAGCAAAAACAAACAAACAAAAAATTTATTAAAACATTTATTTTGACAGTAATGGTAAACATTTGTTTTCTTGGCTTAAACACCCATCAGAGAATCACAAACATCCTCCATAACAGGGTGGCATCGTATCCATAATAAAGTATTTTTCTTATTTACACCAACAATTTTTTAAGTCGCTCATGTTCAATGAAGGGTCAACCCATATCTTTTCAGTAACTGTTCATTACTTTGAATTTCGTTAGAATAAGTAATTGCACTATATCGTTGCATCAGTAATTTAACTAGTATAGACACATTTTATATTGACACCATAGATAGTAGCTTGCAAATCTATAAATAGCAATTTGAATTTAATTTTAACATTTAAATTTTTTATATTGTAAAAAGTTTTATTACAATTCTATTTAAATTTTAAACCAGTGGTCCCCGAAATCCCAGGTCGCGGACTGGTAGTAGTCCATGGATTGGTACTGTGCCCAAGAAATTATTCATTTTTTTTCATAGTATTTCTCATCAGAGACTGAGCAATTTTTTATTTTAAAATTTAATGAATAAACACTGACACACAAAAAAAAAACGTTTATTATGAAAAAATACCATATTCTCTTGGGTACATCTCAGACTCATATCATGTTGTTGCCGTAATGTTACGAGGAAGCTTCTAATACGTTTATTATTTTATTTTCAACACCTCGGGGTGATGAAAAGGTCGGGTACCAATGTTGCATTCATAACACTGAACATGCTGCCTGAGCCTGGAATTAACTATATTTCATGACAGATGGGGTTTTTTTTACCGTTGTGTGTATCCACAAGTGTCCAGCTATAGATTAAGAGGAACACACGCTGAGGACATTTGATGCGTCCATGTGTGTTTTGCAGCAGGGTGAACTTTATCTTCACCTGAATTGTTATGTAAAACACACTCTACCTGTCTGATCTCTCATTGACATGCCAAGATATTAATATTTCAGTTTCCCGCCCTGCTGTTTTTCAGATAAAACAGTCGAATATACAGGAGCGGCCAGACCAAAAGATGCCTATCAAAGGTGTGAAAATAACAGGAAGAAAGGAAATGAATAATGCATCTGGCGTCCAGTTTAACCACCTCATCAGATAAGAAATTAGTATTCGTCTACTGTCAATGTTTCTGATATGTAAACTCTGCGTTTTAAATATTCATAACCTCGCTCCAGTCTTTACCTTAGCCTGATTTATTATTTAAATGATATGAATGTTACATACCTTGGCATTTTAGTCAACCGCCTGCTTCTTCCAGGATTTAAAATTTTATAAAACATTACCATAACCCTCCAGATTTGAGAGGGGAAAACTGTTTTATTAGTTTAAGACATTGTGAAAGAGAGCAAAGACAGCTCTGGAAGACTTTCTTCTTTAACCACACACTGCCCTCGTGTGGTGCCAGAGCAAACTACATAATCCTGCACTAATCGAGCAATCTGGAGACTTGCTTTTTCCTGATTTTGCTCCACAAATTAGATTCCTCTCAACCTACTCAATTGAAAACAAACAAGAAAAACATTGAGCATATTGATGCTACCCAATAGAATGTATCTATGCATGATGTAAAAAAAATATATCAGACTTAAAATTTAGCATGGTCTCTATGTAATTATATAAACATATTTTAATTAAGGGCTGTAACTAACTACTACTCATAGTAGATTAGTCAGCAATTATTATTCATAATGACGTTACCGATCATAATATACCAGTGCAAAATGTAAAAACAAAAAGCCTATTTAACCTACATGAACATGAAGATGTTTTTTTTATATATATCTTTGGAGCTCTTTGAATTAAAACCACTGATTTGAAGGATGAAAGGCATTAAAGAAAAGTTCTATTTCAGACATGACATTTTGCATGGTTTTTTATTTAGTTTTATATTTATTATATTTTTTATTTAACTAGAACATAATATTTACTTATGCTATTATTATATTTAATTAGAACATTTAATTTAGGGATGCAACTAACGAATATTGCTATCGATTAGTCAGTAATACATTTTTTCCCCGATTAGTTGACTAGTTGGATAAATGGGTAACATATGTTGAATTTAATAATTTCAAGCATTACACAGGGATAAATTTAACCGCTTAGCTGCACTGTTCGGAGGGATGTTAATGTAAAGGCTAATCAATTTATTATTTAAGAGGGTCAATTCCTTCTCCGGGGTTAAGTTTGTGTGATCGCAGAAGCTTCCATCACTGACCTGAGAAGCCAAGAGAGCTTCCAAATGAACTCTTGGAGGGTTTTTTTAAATTGATATATGGCTCTCATTAACATAAATAACTAGTTTATGTTACTGCCCCTAAACCTATTATCTTTCAATGTGTTTTTAACAATTCAGATATTTAACCTATATAAACTGTATATTAAAATTGACTAATTGTTGCAGCTCTAATTTAATGTTTATATCCAATAAAAGCAACCTCTGTACGTATAACAAAATACTGAACAGAAAAAAAACTACGTGGTCAACTTTTAACTCATGTGGAAAAAAAATTGTTTACATTTAACGGTTCAATCTGTAGAATT
This sequence comes from Danionella dracula, assembly GCA_900490495.1. NCBI lineage: Eukaryota > Metazoa > Chordata > Actinopteri > Cypriniformes > Danionidae > Danionella > Danionella dracula. The sequence continues at coordinate 2,631,316 of UELW01000667.1, forward strand.
TTGGTCAAACAATAGACAACAATCCAAAAAATAAAACTGGTTTTGGCAGGTTTCATAAGGTCACAAATAAAACTGTTAAGAATTCAATTTAAGACCTATATTATAACATCAAAAATACATACAAAACCTTTTTACATAATAAACCGTTTGCTTCGAATAAATTGTTTGAAACACAAAACATCACTTTTATGTTTCTGAGCAGTTATACAATTTTTTTTTTTTTTGCCAACTCTGGCAATCCTAATCATGCCTTCTGGTCAAACTGGCAGCTTTAACCACAATTCAAATAAACAGTATTTATGATCATTTTCTCAATCTCTAGCAACCTTAAACAACAACAACAACAAAAAAACATATTTCAAATGAGATTCAAATGAACATCAGAAAAAAGAAAATCTATGAACAATTATTTAAGACCTAGAACAGTGAATTTAAGACTTTTTGAGTCCTAAAATTTGGGCTTTTAAATGTGAGACTTTTTAAGACCTTGAGAAGGTAGACCACCAAACAAGAGGTAAAGAAGATAAACAAAGGCAAACATAGTTTAAAAACACAAGTTAAAAACAAAGTACAAAAAACACATTAAAAATATTCACAAACAAGCTGCAAAATATGTGATAGCTAAACTAAAATGGCCGTTAAAGTGGTTAGTCTCTCCGATACAACTGTAAACTGCTCACAGCGTGTACGATTCAACACAATCTGGCAACCACATTTATTCTTCTGGCATTGGACAACTGGAGTGAGAAAATATGTCAAGTCCACACACAAACTGCAAACAAAAACACAACTGACGTGTCATGGGCTAAATATCTAAATGTTAATTTTATTTTTAATAGCAGTACTTTTTGTTATATTAGAACTGACATAATATCTTTTAATGGCAAAATAATGTACATTTTTGGATTACTTTTGGTTCAATTCTTACATTAACAAAAAGTACATTTTACACCTGTTAAATAATAAAAAAAACTATATTTCCAAATTCCTAAATTTCCACTCTCCAATTTAATGCAGTCAATCTACTTGAGATTCCACATTTGTTCACCTCAAACTAATTTTTACTTTCCTGGGATTCTTTCCAACTGTTAACCATGTGAGCTTGTGTGCGCTCTCTCTTGAAAACGGCTTGTGCAGGATCCCACACAGAGCTGGCGTTAATATTTAATGCTTCTATCTGTTCAAGCTAATTTCAGCATCGAAACTGGTTCATTTCTCAAATCCAACAGAGAACGAACCTAAGGTGGGCTGTTCTAATGATCCACCAGCACATTAGTTTGTTGATAAAAATTTCAAACAAATCCACTATTTCATTTAGTTTGTTTTTAACGCATCGATGTCTCTGACTCCTCAGCAGCTCGAGCTAATGAAGCTTCACTTCTGCTCCATCGCCTCGAATTATTAATTTCTCTTTCGCACAACGTCCTTAAAACAACGGTGCAAATTGCCTGAGCAGGCCTGTAATTGTTTATGAAGATGTAAATTGCTTTGCCGAGAGAGAAACTAATCGCCTCTGCGGCATGAGAATGAACTGTTCAGAGGGGGAGGCTATTTTCCTTATGAGTGCTATTCTTCTTTTTTATTAAAGGTACTGCAGTCGAAGGCTGGCTGTAAAAGTGTGCGCTCCTGGATGTGTTTGTGGGGATAACAGGCTTTTATTCATCCATCAGAGGGCTGCTTCATGACTCCAATGGGTGCAATCAGACACCAGGAGGGTGATTAGCCTCTCCGTTAGATATGAGCTCATTTTTACTAGTAATATGTCTGGATAATAACAATTTTTAACATGGCATATTTTGACTTTTTGTAGCCTCTGTGTTGCTTTAGAAAAGTCCTACAGAATGTTCCCAATAATTTCCAATGTTTTCATATAAATTTGATAGGAGCAAACATTGTGAGTTTTTGACAAAGTATTCTTATTGTGTGTATTTATTGTGTGTTTGTCTTATTATTGCTGGTACTTAGGTATTTATTGATTTATTAGAAAGGTTAAGTGATTTCCCAAATCCTGGACTGACAGCAGAACTGTTTAAGTTATGTTTTGACACTCTTGAGCTGTATTTACCTCATTGAATGTTTCTAATGTGCTCTGAAAGGTTGCCAGGGTGTTGCGAAGTGTTTGCTGTGGCCATCTCAATGGTTGTGAATGACGTTTCTGCCATGTGAAACAAACAAATAACACTTAAAGACAAACTAAATAAAGTCAAAAGCAAACCTTTTTAACATTTATCATTGTCACGATATCAAACTCAATATGAACAAATACAAGTAATGTTAAATATATTAGCTAATCAAGTTTAGCACAGTCGACTGGCTAAAGTTAACGTAACTTACGTTGCTGCTTTAAGAAAGAAACTATTTCAAGGGAAAAGTATTGTGTAACACTGAAACATATCTATACATTATACTATAAATCCATCAAGTTTTGAAATGTACTCACATTTTTATCAAGCCTGTAACTTAAAGTAGGTTTGTTCCCAAAACTTCACGAAGTGATTAACGCTACATTTGCTAATCGAAAACACTTTTCAACAGTCGTTTTTGTTTTGTTTTTATAAAATGTCAAACGTTGTTTAAGCCAAACCTCTAACAGCAGGTGCACTTGATTAAGGAATTCGTGATCAGTGCTGCCTCTAGCGGTCAGGAATAAAAGTTGACAGCACCAAACCTCAAGCAAAGTTTGTCGCAAGGATTATTTGAACAAATTTATAAAACAGAATTTAAATATGTATAGTAAATTATAGAAGTGTTTAACATTCATTTATATCATTGTTGCTTTAATAAAAATACAAGAGAGTCCTAAATACCAGAGATAAGTTGGTTTTGGTAAATTCTTAAAACTTTCGTTTAGTTTAAAATAATTTCTTTAATGGCCGGTTATAAAGAGATACATATAATTTAATTTGGTAAATATGCTGAATCTGTTTGAAACTAAATATATTGCTAACATTTCACGAGTTTATTACTCTGTTTAGTCTTTAAAAAATTACTCACATTTTCACAAAACACGTTCAATTCCTGGCTTCTTCATTTCTTTGATAACAAAACACATTATATGATTAACACCTTTGAGACTTATCTTGAAATTTATTTTATTAGGTTTTTTTTTCCGCACTATGTAGTGCTTTATTTGTACTGTACGATAAATGCTTAAAATCCGTGTATAATGCATAGGAACACAGTATTGTTTAGCAGGAACGCTAAAATAAAAATACTTTAAAGGTTTACCAGCTCCAAATTATCCACTAGATGGCAGAAAAACACAGACAAACACAATATTTTACAAGGATGTGGCAGTGTAAACACAAAATAACAAAAAACATGAATTACAACCATAAATTATAAATTAAAAGAAAAACATTTGACTTTATTCATAAAGAAAACCTTCAAAATACAAATTAACCAATCAACTTGTGGTGTATTTTAACCTGAATTAAGTGTGTTGTTAAAGTGTTTATCTCAGCACACAAATCAAACTTTTAATCATTCTTTCTATTGTAACGGACTAGAAAAACTGCTTCACTTGAATGGCTGACACAGGGGTAGGCATACTTAACGGAAGTGCCACTGTCTGCTGGATTTAAGTCTAATTCTGCTTCAAGCTTCACATACTTACATATTTCGACACTAATGTCTTTAAAAGGGAATCCACACTCTGTCTCCCAATGTTTCCACTCATAATTTCCCATTTTGAGACACCCTTATAATGTTCCCCACAGAATAAAATACACTCGAATGTACAAAAACAGTGTCAGCTCTCAGCTCCACTGTCTGCGTATCTTCACGAGCTGGAGGGTCTGAGGATCTGAGCAGCTTTTGAAGCCCTGAGTCCATTTGCATTGAGAAGAAGCAGGCAGTGATGGAGCAGCCGTTACCATGGATATGTGAGTGAAAGCCAGGCCAGGTCAAGAGAGAAGAGGGTGAGGTAATGAGCCCATCACTGAGCACACAAAACACAGAAGATCTGTCGATGTTGGAACAGGTTCCACATTTATGCTGTCTCATAATATTTACTGTTAACTTTTAACTGCTTAACAGGGAGTTTGTAAAGGTTAATAGTGAAAACCTGGCAACTGTTAATAAATATGTTTTGTTTTTACTGTGAAATTATAAAACATTTGTAAGTCCTTTCTTACATTCTTAAATAAAGTTCATTAAGGCAAAGTAAGCCTCCCCGTGTTAAAATGGCTCACACAGTAGAATGTTTTTACACTCGTCTTAAAACCGTTTTTTATTCTTTGGCTTTGAATTCTTTCACTTTTTGAAAAGTTTTAAACAGTTTTAAATGGTTAATTTGTTTCAGTCATTATTAGTCCTTTGATATTTTAAAAAATGTTTTGTGCTTTTTACTTTTCTCTCTTAAATGTACTGCTTTGAGCAACACTGAGAACTCAGTTTGTCAAATGTATTATGGAAATAAAGTTGATTGGATACAGATAACTTGTCTGACACAGACACTTACTATGTTGATGTTGATGTACTATGTGTCTCTAGTTTTGATCAGATCAGATGAGGTTCAGATCTGAAAAAAAATCTCTAAAACTCTGAAGCAGAGTAAGAGAAGTGTTTGGGGAAAATAAGGCTCTGAATGAAAAAAAAACCTGTTTAAACCCTGTAACCCCAAAACCTCATAAAAGAATGAAAATAAGTTAAAAATGAAAATTACAATTCAGTTGTTATTCAAGTAGAAGTATTTTTTTAGTATCTAATCCTTTCTGAAAACATTCAATATTTTATTTGCATAATGTCTAAAATTTGTTAGGTGATATTTCTTTGTAAATCTTCCTTGAGGTTTGTTATATGGTGCTATAAAAATTGTACATGATTATTATTATCATAGTTTGGTGTATTAAACTTAACGACAGCCTAGATTAAAAAGTCAACATGTGACATTTTATACTGTCTCAAATTATTATTCAATTACCAATCAATAAAGTCAGCCACCCTACATTACCTTGATAGCCTGGTGAGAGAAAATAGCATTGTTTCTTTCACTCACGCTGAAGAGAGCGAGAACAGTGTGTGTTTTACCTAATTGTTCTGTGCACAACCATCAGAGCTAATCCTGCAGCTCATAATCCAGAGATGATTTCATTCACGACAGAGGATTCATTCAGACGACTGAAACACCCATTCATTAACAGCGAGCCCTTCAGAGCGAGCGTGGCAATTAAGCGAACCGGAAACTCTAACAGCGTCTAGACTGGATTGAACATATAGATTATTTAACCCTATGTATGGTGTTCAAGTCTGTGGGACCTGTTTTTAGTTTTCATCAAAGAAAATTATACAAGCTAATTATTATTTGAAATTGAGATTCACTGGCCGTGGCTGTATTTCTGTAAAAAAACATCTATTAGAACACATTTTTTATGATCCCACACCATATCCCCCTTGTACACATTTACATTACACCTCAGCCCCCTGTAACCTCACTGTTCTACTTCCCTCCCTCTCGTTCAAACACATGTATTCTGTCTTACTACGACTGACTTTCATTCCTCTTCTTTCTAGAGCAGACCTCCAACTTTCCAGGTGTCCCTCCACCTGCTCTCTACTCTCACTACAGATTACAATGTCATCTGCAAACATCATTGTCCATGGAGATTCCTGTCTGACCTCATCTGTCAACCTGTCCATCACCATAGCAAACAAGAAGGGACTCAAAGCCGATCCTTGATGTAGCCCCACCTCCACCTTGAACTCCTCCGTCTGACCTGCAGCACATCTCACTGTTGTCATACTCCTCTCATACATATCCTGAACTACTCTGACGTACTTCTCTGCCACTCCTGACATCCTCATACAGGACCATAGCTCCTCTCTCGGCACCCTGTCATACGCTTTCTCTAAGTCCACAAAGACGCAGTGCAGCTCCTTCTGACCATCTCTGTACTTCTCCATTAGCATTCTCAGAGCAAAAATGGCATCAGTAGTGCTCTTCCTGGGCATGAAGCCATACTGCTGCTCGCAAATATCCACTTCCCTTCTTAGCCTAGCTTCCACTACTCTTTCCCAGAGTTTCATTGTGTGGCTCATCAACTTTATACCTCTGTAGTTGTTACAACTCTGCACGTCACCCTTGTTCTTAAAGATTGGCACTAGGACACTTCTCCTCCATTCCTCAGGCATTTTCTCACTCTCTAAAATCCTGTTGAATAACCTAGATAGGAACTCCACTGCTGTCTCTCTTAGACACTTCCACACCAAACCTGCCCATCACTTCCTCATCACCTCTGTTGCCCTCGCCCACATGACCGTTGAAGTCTGCTCCCACCACTACTCTCTCCCCTCTGGGAATACTCTCCATCACCTCATCTAACTCACTCCAGAATCTCTCCTTTTCTTCCAGCTTACAGCCTACTTGCGGAGCATAACCACTCACTACATTCAACATCACCCCTTCAATCTCTAACTTCAAACTGATCACCCTGTCAGACACTCTTTTCACCTCTAAAACATTCCTCACAAACTCCTCCTTCAGGATCACTCCTACCCCATTTCTCTTCCTATCCTCACCATAGTAAAACAGTTTGTATCCCCCTCCAATACTACGCACTTTGCTACCCTTCCACCTGGTCTCCTGCACACACAGAATATCTAACTTCCTTCTCTCCATCATGTTCGCCAGCTCTCTACCTTTCCCGGTCATTGTACCAACGTTGAGAGTCCCTATTCTCAGACCTATACTCTTGCCTTTCCTCTTGTCTCTCTGCCTACGAATCCTTCTCCCTCCTCTCCTTCTTTGACCAACAGTAGTCCAATTTCCACCGGCACCCTGTAGGTCAACAGCACCGGTGGCGGTCGTTGTTAACCCGGGCCTCGACCGATCCGGTATGGAAATCGAATTGATGACTTGCATATTTGGTTTTGGCATGTTTTACGCCGGATGCCCTTCCTGACGCAACCCTCTCTATTTATCCGGGCTTGGGACCGGCACAGAAGTCACTGGCTTGAAACCCCTGTGGCTAGATTCAATTCTAAATGTGAATAAATAAGGTTAAGAAACATATTTGAAAACTGTATTTGATGTTTAAATTCACCGACTGAGTAACAATAATATGAACACCACACGAGGGTTAAACAGATGCAAAACTCTCATCAAGCTATCCAACTAAAACTAGCTCAAGTTCTTGTGCTAATCACTTCGTAAGAGAGGCATCTGGAGCATTTCAGGAACACTGAGAGCCGTGACGTGTTCCTCTCGTGTGCGAGATGGATAATCAGAGAAGGCCCTGCTGTTATCAGAGGAGCCTGAAGAGCAAACAGATGTTCTCGCTCCAGGCTTGAGTCTCCCTGAGTGCAGCCCCTGTGCCCTCACCCACCCACACTGTGACTGTGTGTAGGTCTTTCATCAGAGGTATAACTTCATCACCGTACTCTGAGCCTGGCACTTTCTAAAGTCATGCTAAGTAGATATACATTGAATCAAATCACAATTTTCAGATCAACCAATCAAAAAATCAATCACTCAAAAATGTTTTATAAAATGCTTTTTAGAAGTTGCTTCAAAACAGCTTCACAAAGGCTTATTGTGGATTAATAGTTACATAGGAATTCCTATCGGATAATTCAATGGGGTAGAAATATAACTATCATACACTGCTACGTAAGGGATTGTAAAGCCTATTAGTTTGAGCAAAGTGTGGATTTAAACTGACTAGTAATCACTAATCTGTTACAAAATCAAGGTTTAAATCCAAAATTAATATTTTTTTATTGATGTGGTAGAACCGGGGAACCTGGGGGGAAAAAAACACACATGCATGCAGAGAAAAGTGTTCCCTCAGAAAAGAACTATGACGGCAAATCCGCCATAATGAACCCCTCTTTGAGGAGCCTGACCATCCGAGAGTTTGTTTCAGAGCTCTGGGGCTCTATATGAGAGTGCTGCCTCCTCTGGTGGATTTACAAATCTATCAGTAGCTCAGCTTCTTGTGATGGAAAAGAGCGAGCCGGAATAAATCTGCTCTGGTAGACCGGAGCCGAGCCATCACTTGACCTTAAAGGCTAAAAGCAGCATCTTAAAGTCTATGCAGTATTTTACAGGAAGCCAATGAAAAGAGGACAGAACAGAAGTACTGCGATCATATTTATTTGATCTTGAGCCATTCTCACTACAGAAGGTGTTCAAGCTGCACCAAAATTTACACTATTAAAACCAACAGTTTTAGCGTAGTGGGTATTACGCACGTTTCACAGCAAGAAGGTCGCAGGTCAGTTGGCATGTCTGTGTGGAGTTTGCATGTTCTCCCTGTGATCGTATGGGTTTACTCCGGGTTCTCCGGTATAAGACGTGCATTATAAGAGAATTGGGTAAACAAAATTGTCTCTAGTGTATAAGTGTTTGTTGATGTTTTCCCGGTGATGGGTTGTGGCTGGAAGGGCATCCGCTGCATAAAACAAATGCTAAATAAGTTGATGGTTCATTCCGCTGTGGTGAATCTTCAAGGAACCGAAACGAGCTCATGTTACTCCCCTCTTCATCACTCTTCATTGGCTCCCCATTGCAGCTCGGGTTAAAATCAAATCGCTAACGCTGGCATACAAAACTATCTCCAGATCAGCCCCTGTTTATCTCCATGAGCTCATACACTCCTACATGCCCTCCAGAAGCCTGCACTCAGAGACAGGAACAGCGACGCGTGGTTCCGTCCCACAAAGGCAGAAGATTTCTCAGCAGAACCTTCTCTTTCACTGCCCCTGGCTGCTGGAACAAACTCCTGATCCAGTCAGGAGAGCAGCAACACTAACAGCTTTCAAAAAGCAACTGAAAACTCTTCTCTTCAGAGAATACCTACTATAAAAAAATTTTAATAAAAAATAAATAGTTTCATTTTTTCCTCCTCTGTCTTTATCTCCTTCCTCTACTTCCTCACTACTTTGGTTTATTGATCAGTTGATACAATTTCTATTATGAGAAGCTGAGATAGACTTTAATGGTGTAACAGATTGCATATTGTCTCTCCCCTAATGTAAGTCGCTTTGGACAAAAGCGTCTGCCAAATGCATAAATGTAAAATGTAAATGTAAATGAATACTGATAAATGTAATGGACTAAGCCGACAAGAAGATGGATAGATGGATGTTTTGTGCTCATCTATGAAGCTGTTTAATTATTTTTCCCAAAAACAAAAGCAGCCAAAAGTGCCTAAAAGAGAAGAGTTTTTGTTTTAATAAGCAGCTAAATACTCTTTCCATTCATTTTTCAGTCTCTTTTTGCACCCTCTAGCATTGAGGAGAGATGTTCTTTGCTCTTCAGTAACTTAAAAACCGACACATAATGATTTAACTCATTCCGTAGACTTAATACAGCCAACACAAGCAGGAGATACATGGTTGTGTAGAGCTTTATCTAGGGAGAGAGTGGCACCATATCAACTTAAATGATCAAACCAGCAATTCCAAACACATGTTGTCATTGGCTCTCTATTGTGTGCAATTGTTACACTTTTTTGGTCATCTACAATTTTTACCCCATCAATCTAGACCCATGCATGTGTTCTTAACAGTCCCTGTGAGTTTGCTTTGAAGGTTATGAAAAATGTCATGAGAGCAATGTCACTGAGGAGCTGGGAGATAATACAAAGGAAAAAGTGTAGCAGCTGTGATAGAGAGTCAGGAAACAGAAAGAGAATGAGAGAAATCAAGAGTGAGGTTCGTGGCGGGGTGGTGGTGCTATCAGCTCCTGACAGACACAATGTGTGAGTATTTGCCGCAGCCTCTTCCCACGGGATGCCCGGTCCTGTCTCCTCGCTAAAGATAGAAGCCCTGGCATGGTGAGACACTTATCACCTCTCCAAATGAATGGAAAAAAGCTCAGGGATGGGCGGGACTCAAAACAAAGCATGCAAGCACCCGAGACGATGTACAAGCACTTGACTTGTGCTCCACCACTTTTTCTTTTCATGTTCCCTTTTTTTTAAAGAACAGCGAAAGGAATTGAACATTGTGAGAATTAAATAGAAAATATATTCACTGTATTCACACGAGCAACTTTTTAAGTAAGTAAGTAAGTAAGTAAGTAATTTAATATTATTTGTATTGCACTGTTTATAATAAACAAGTTGTACCAAAGAGCTTTACATAGTACAATCAGTAAAATATGTACATAGTACAATAAAATAAACATTAAAAAGAAAACTCAAACAACATAAGAAGGATAAAACAGCAAAAAATTCACACAACATACACCAATTCTTAAAATGACTGCACATAAAAATATGTCTTTAATCTATTAATCAACAAACAAGGCGAGATGGATTTCCCTTGGAAGGCCGTTCCATAATCGAGGAGCAGCAACTGAGAATGCTCTGTCACCCTTACTTTTTAACCTCGTTCTCGGAACCAGCAAGAGCTCAGAATCAGCTGAGTACAGGGCCCTGTTGTGTTTTTGAGTATTTAGGAGCTGGTTTATACTTTGAGGAGTCAGATCATTTAATGTCATAAAACTAATAGAATAATCTTAAACTGAATTCTGTAGCTGACACTAAGCCAGAGAAATTGCTAAGCAGTACTAAGCAGGCTAGGACTGGGGTGATATGATCTACCTTTTTGGTGCCAGTCAGCAATCTTGCTGCTGCATTTTGGACCAGCTGAAGCCTCGAGACTGCTGCTTTTGGAAGACCACAATAGAGAGCATTACACTAGTCAAGTCTGCACGAAATAAAAGCATGTATGGGTGTTTCCATGTCAGCGCAAGATAATGTTCCCTTGAGTTTGGCAATTTGGCGGAGCTGCCAAAAAAGCTTAACCCTGTAACACAAAACGTATCGTATTTGATGCATGAGTTTGTGTGCTTTCTACTAAATTAGTGGGATTTTTTTTCTTAAAATAAACTATTAAACTATTGAAATGTGATTTCATTTTTCCATGTGATGTAGATAATAAATGAAAGATCTATGAACTGTGTCTGTTCACACTCTGTGAAACTATAAAATCAAATAGTATTCTTTACTAAAAAAGGTGATTATGTTTGCTTGATTTTCCTCAAATGTTGAGATTACTTAAAATAGTTAAGTATTGGTAACATTGGTAAAATGATTCATTTATAAAAAATAACATTTATCAGTAAATTTACTCAAATATACTTATTTTAATTTACCTGTAGATAATTACTATACTTACTTAGATTTTACTTTGTTTTTATTATTCTCTTATTCTCTTTGCGTTATTGTGACTAAGTCCCTGTAATTGCCACATGTTTGGTTTAAGACAACAATTGTTTTAAAATTAGTTTTTTTAGTCTTCTCTCCTTCTCTTTTTCTATGATGCATTGAATCTTCAATGTGCTTGATTTAAAGTAAGTACCAAACATAGAATGTAAAAATAGGGAATTATAATTACATTGAATTAGCTTTGTGTTGTCGGTGTCCTGTTCTCTAACATTTACAATCTGATTCTTGCAATGCATAGAAATTACATAGGGGGCAGTAATGAACTAACCAGGGGGCCTTCCAGCAACTCCTAGAGAGAAATCCTGTCCCAGTCCAAATACGTATACTGCACCCTCCAAGTAGAAAATGTTGTTCATTATATATCTATTATTTATTATGCAGGGAGAGCAATTTTGCGAGAAGGGAACAGGTGGTTTTGTAGAGAAGAACTTCACAATAAGATAAAGGAAAGAAAAACGCTCAAATTGTTACTGAAACCTCAATAAACACAGTTACTTGACTGACGTAATGTGAAATAAAAAATTTAATATTTAATCATTTATGTTTTAGCAAAACCGTGTTTAAAATGTGTGTATCAAATTAAATATATACCATCATACTCTAGGGCTACGTTTAAACTGCAGGTCTTAATGCACAATTTTAAAAAAAATTTGTGTGCTCGTTCACATTACACACAACATGTGACTTGTACCTGTCGCTGCGTGGAGTGCAAAAGTAAAAGTAAACATGGACGAGAATGTAATTCGAGGCAATCGTGTAGCTTTGATTTAAGTTCATTTGAGTCAGAATTTCATCCAAATCATATCGAGAAGAAGACAAAGAAGAGACATTTATTAGTTCTATTAATTCACTTTCCTTCCACTGACTGCTTTCAGCTCCATCCTCAGTCATGATCGATGTGAAACTTCCAGATGTAAAGGTATATAAATCAGATTCAGGAGCTTGTAAGAGATCGATCTGGGGTCGTATTTTCCTTTTATTGCATTTTATGCATTGTACATAAAATCAAGCGAAATATAAAGTAAATGTACTTTTTAAAATTTTAGCTTTGTATTTTACATTTGGAGCAAAGATTGGTACTTTTGCTAGTACCTTTGTGCTCACTTTTTTTCAAGAAAATACACAGCAAATACACAATATTCTTTTTTGTGCAGTTCTGTGTTCATGCTTTTAGATGGCAAATATTAGTGTTGAAAATGTTATGAAAATTATTTTGGGTGGTAATAATGGTGAGATGGTGAGAATTCCTGGAGAGCTGCAGACCCTGCTAGTTTTTGTTCCAACCGTGTTTCACGAGACTTCAAACAAGCACAGAGGAGCTTAATTAGTGGAATCAGGTGTGTTCAGTTAATGTTGGAGCAAGACTATGCAGGGCTGTGGCCTTCCAGGAATTTAGATTGAGAACTCTGATCTAGAGGTAGACGAGGTGGAGGAGAAATGGAATAGAATGCTTGTGAATCACAAAATTAGTTTTAAAAAGTTAATCTTAAAAACGTATTTTGTTTAATGTTGGTTGTTATTTTAAGGTCGTTTTGCATAGTTCACAATGAACAATAAAGGGTCCATTCTACACTCCTAATAACTAATAATACTCCCTGATTTTTTTTTATGTTTGGTTTACAGTTGTCTCAGCCTAGGGTATTCAGTCAGGGAAGTTAGCATGTGTTCATATGGAAGATTATTGCATGCTTTAACAAAACTACTGTAAAATGTTAATTGAATGCAAATTTATCATAACAGCAATTACGGCACCTATTTTAGGACTGCATGCAGCTCGATCTAAACAACAGCTCAAAACAGTCATTTTGAAGTTAACGCGATAAAAGCTGTCCCATTTGGTAAAGCCCGAACCCAAATTCAATCCTTGGCGCTTTCAATCCCCCCAGCTTAAACAGCGTGCTTATACAAAACAAAAGCAGCCGTAAGTTACATCTCCGATGGTTGCATTAACATGGAACCTGCTTAGCATGAGCTGAGAGGAAAGCAGGGAGAGAACTTCATAAAAAGACAGCCCAGTCTGCGGCTTGTTTTTCCCAACCATTAAATCCCAGACAGCTGTTTGAGCGAGTGAAAGAATGACTGGGTGGAGAATGAAGGGATGGAAGACAGAGAGCACGATGGAGGGGAAGCAGATCAGCCTGCTGTGCTGCTATTGAAAAGGCTGATGGCATTGACCCTAATCATGATGGACGGCAGTGAAGGAGAGCGAGACTGAGAGATTGAGGTGAGAGAGAGAGAGAGAGAGAGAGAGAGTGAGCGAGAGAGAGAGAAAGAGGCAGGGTTGGATAGATAGGCCTCCTGCGTGAGAGTTGGATTAAGCGCTCCTCGCCGATTGCTCCTCATTCCTACAGATTAAGGGGAAATAAACGATCCTCGCAGCCTGTCACAGGAAAAACCAGAGCTTTACAAAACCATCAAAGGCCAGAGAGATGAGCAAGGCTCTAGTTATATTTCTCTTTTCTCCTCTTTCAACGCAATAAAGGAGTCAGTGATTTACTCAAATTTGTTTTTAGAGAAATTCTAAGAGAGAGGTTACAGCAACACATTAACTGTGTTTATCTGGAGAAAAGCAACTCACTCCATCACACTAAATAATTATGCCACACTTGCGCATACACTGTATTCAATTTATTTAAATAGAAATCTATGCAAAAACACAAGAACCAAGAATCCAAAATATTTTTAAACTGTTCAGACTGTTCAGCTGAATTTTTTTATTTATTTTTGATTAATTGATTTTAATGATCCTATGATACTATGAACTACAGAGGTCAATGTTACTTTAAAGTACATTTTGAGCTATATATTTATTAAGGGATGCAGATGTCTTATTATATCCAATGGCATGCACCCAAAGCTTTGTCACTAACCTTTTATAAAATTCATCACCTCTCTGTATATGGGAGTAAATATTTCTGAATGTTTGTAAATGCTCTGCCTACCACCATTAAATTAGAGTATCTGCACCTGTCTGAATGCCCCCTCTGTAACCCATAAAACACAATCTCCTGCACCAGACCTTTGTGCAGCGTTGACATTGCAACTTTTGATATGGACTTTCTTTGTCTCTGCTGTTACACTCCTAGTTCCTGGTTGTCATTCCAGGTATTCTTGGGTTAAAAAAATGTTCTCTTGCCTACCTACAGTCTCCTCTCAATGGACAACCATGACACCGGTCTAATAAAATGTTGAGAATATGCTTTATTTTTTGTGGAACTGGTTGTCTCCTTTCATAACCACTAAACAAATTCTTTAGAACTATAGATACACTTAAAAATACCAAAAAAGTAAATATTCTATTATACTCTTGCAAAATCATCACAACCGGGTTTTCCAGTTCACATTGTTAACCATACTGAATATACTAGAAACAAATAACAACAAAAAAAGCATTAGCATGACAATTACTTACCATATTGTAAGATGAAAAACAGCTTCGGTATTTAAGCAACCACCTGCTATCACACAAACATCCCAGATGAGCATATGTTTGTTGGCTTTCTCTTTTTTCCACCCTTTTCAGTTTGACCTTTTGTTTGATGAACAGTGTTGCAGCTATCTTGGTCCCCACTTGATGTTCAGTGTAAAATCCAGGTCCTGAGGTGAGAGCCTGAGAGATGAAGGACAGTCTTTAGCGCTATTTTTAGCTTGATTGATCTGGATGTGCCTGAACTACTTTAAAGTAGAGTAGAATGTCTCTTTCTTGCACTGTCACATTAACCTTCATTATATAAATGTCTCAACCATACATTAAGCACAAGAGTCACATTGAAAACCTTGATCTGGATTTCCAAGACCGGGAATGAAAGTGTTTTCTGGGGCACAAAGACCCTAATGTTGAGGGTTTGTCCAGTTATTTTCTTATGTCCAGTTCTCTATAGATACAGAAAGGTGACTCTACTGCTTGATGTAGTTGAACTCTGCACTAAAGTGCCTTTTGATACAGAGATGTCTGAAACAAAACATTAAGTGTTTCTATTAATATTTCATGTCTGGTTGCTATGTTAGGCAAGTAATTAATGTTGACAACTTTAAACATGTCATTGTTAACACTTTACTGCTAGTAAAAACGAACTAAAGGACTTCCTTGTTGCTTTGGCTGTCCTCAAAATGTTGTGATTATGTTCATGACGCCATTATGTACAATTGTATCTTGAGTTACCCCTGTAGATTTACTTAAGCAGAGATCATATAAAGTTCCCTTGGCTGAGCATTGACGTGTTGATAAATATAATACCAATAAATAGCATTGTGTTAGTTCTTATATTACAAATTTAGTAATCATTTAGTATTCTAAATTATATAGATTTATAAATCCTCATTTATCCACAACAAGCAAATTTGCATCCATGCCATAATCATGGAGTATTAATTGTGGCCAACTTGTTTTTTTTTTTTTAAGTTAAATGAACAATGCAATCATATATGTTTATGCATAGAAAGCTTTGATGGTCAACAGATTAACTAAACTGCACACAAAATGCAAGCCAGTGAAGATGGTGCAGACCTAGAGTAACATGCTCTGTAGGTAAGTGATGCTCTGGCCGGACATGAACTGACCCATACACAGGAATGATGTAAATGTAACCCCTCCAAGTGCGCACAGCAGTGAACAAACACCTGGTACAAGGCTGCAGAGACCAGGAATTTGTCTGGAACTGATTGAGGTTTGAGCTAGTTAAATGTGAGATGGAGCCAACTTTTTATCCATCTTCAATTCCAACAGCTTCAGCACCTTATCCACCAGACCACAACTGCCCTTAACAGACTAAAGCTTTACAAGGCAGACGGCTCATAATCATAGGATAACATTTTTCTTTTTTATCAGACTCTGATATACTTATTCTTGTTTATGAAATTCCGACAACCTTTGAGTCTGTTTGAATTTTGAGGTTGAACTCAATCTCAAAATATGCAGATGTTAAAATCAACCGATGCATGCCACATCAAACAAACACGAGCTGCACGTAAAATTCACTATTTATTTTACTGTTTATCCAGACGATGAGTCAATCATATGAGGTCATTTCTCCCAACGCTTCGTTTAAATCTCACACGCAGGATTATAAACGTAATCATCACTCAAAAGCATTACCTCACACCCCTGCAGAGATGAAAGAGCCAAACATGAGTCTGCTACATAATATAGCATGTATGAAGCTGGAAATATCATGTATCAGAGCAGCAAAACAAAACATGAATAAAAGCAGCCATTCCTGGTCTCACAGCACAACAGCAGAAAATGTACGTTTATATACAAGGCTCAAAAGAGCACAGAAAGAGCCAATAAAACAACTCCCTCCAGATGCTCATCCTAGCTCTCTTATATATAAACTTTATTTCTCAATGTCTGGCCAAGTCTCTACTCCATCAGAGTAAACTATTCTGCTGACTTTTGATATTTAGTTTAAATACAAAACCAAAGCCAAGATACATTATTAAAATAGCTTATGTTTATGTCAAACTGCTTTCAACAAAGTTGGCTTAACCTCTTCTGCTCGCAGACATTTTTGAAGGTTTTCTGCATGGATTTTACCTACTTCAATTTCAAAACTCAACACATTCACAAAAACAGAAGCAGAAAATAGGTTTAATTCTGAAGAGGACACTTTGAGGTTTTATAAACTACAGCTAAACACTTTTAAATTCACTCTATGCTTTATCTGGGCTAGGTAGAAGCCATTTTGTCCTCAACTTCAGATTTAACAGTGTATAACTTCACTCCTGTATGCTTTATGCACTTCCAGGACAGTTTATCTGGCTTGATAAATTGTCAAAAAAAACACAGATTTTTTTTGTCACAATTATAATTTGTGCAAAATGTACTTAAATAAAGAGAATAGAAACACATTTTTTCTGCTTCCTTGAGTGTTGAAACAAAAACAAATGTGCCCCTAATAACGGTGCCTTATATATATTTTTTTTATCTAAACTTAAGTTCATACCTTAGCTTGTATACACTTTATAAAACTCTAGAAAGTTCCAATTGCTCCCAGAGTATCTCCGCAAACTAGTGCGGCTAAATTCTGAACTGGCAGTGAAGAGAGAGAAAATGCACCTTTCAGGTATTCATGTTTCTGGGTTCAGAGCCAATTGTCTGTAAAATCTCAAACCTGTTTTATTTTGACGCGTCATTAATCTTCATTCGTTTGATAGTTAATAAACTTATTGTATTAACCAAACATAATTTCTCAGTGTGATTTGTGAGACTGAGACATGTCGTTAAGCGTACATTTCATGCACTATGGGAGTGTAAATGTTATGGGAAAAGTCCATATTCAATAAGGTGATGAGTAAAAATAAACTAAAAAAATATATATGATAAAATAAAATAAAAATAAACTTCTAAAATAAACAGCTTAAATAAATAGATAAACAATAAAAATAACAATAAATATATCAACCCTGTTTAATTTACTGAAGTAAACCGTACTTACATATGAATTAATTTGTTGAATTTCAGGTCTAGCATTTTAAAATATTGCGGCTATCGCATGTTTTCGGGATTGGAGTCTAATCCTGTTGTGTCTATAACACGGCCTTTAAAAGTGGCAATGGTCTTTTGATAACATAGCTCAAAAATCAGCACCAGGTTTACAGAGCTTAAGAGAAGCTAGCAGGAAAACTTAGTTAAGTCTTAAAAAAGCCCACAACACGAGAGTGTGATGTGATCAGCTGCAGTGTTTGATGGCACCCTCCCTCGACAGCAGCATGAGTCTCAAACACAACACCTCCAGTTCAAAACCGAGGCGCCCCACTCGCCCAATTAAAGTCTGACCCTTCCTCCCCAAACAGCACACACAAATGAAGTGCTGGCTGTGAGTCTAGCCTTCAAGAAATTCCACATCAAATTACCAAGTGATGCTTAGAGACAGAAACGGGGCTTGTCTGAGACGGTTGTCATAGTAACGCTTCACTCTCCTCTTGGATCAGCACACAGTACTCTAATCAAAGCAACGTGTCGGGATGTTATTAGCTGTTACACTATTCCCACACTCCAAACAAGCTTCCCAAGGACGTCCTGGTGAGGGACGCCCACAGTATTTTAGCAAAAACATTTTTTTATAAAGTTTTAAAGTTATACAATATATTAAATATAATATATATTGTAATACAATTTTTAAAACACAACATATGTTATGTCAACATACACCAGATCAGAACAAATATACTGTATTATATGTAATGTTTTTTCTATCCGATCAAGCCTTTGTAAGTGTGTCTCATCACAATACACTGTAAAAGATAAACCCTAAATTTTATTGTAAAAAAAATGGCAGCTGTGATTGTCACAACTTTACCTTTAAAAATCCAGTGGAACTGTTATTGGTCTTAAGAGCTAGCACTAAATGCACTGTATATTTTACGTATTTCAGTTGTTTTTTATGGCATATAACCATCAAGAACAGTGCCCGTCAAAATGTCCAGAACCATTTTTTCAGTTTTGAACTGAGAAATGTACAGGGGTATGCCTTAATAATTATGGGTGTTGCTTTTTTTATTGGTTTATAACTGTACATTATTTATGCTGCTATATCAATCAATCAGAATTAATTTGTAAAAGCTCCATACTACAACACAAAGTTTGCCCAGGGCGCAGTGCATTGTAAAATAAATAATAAATAACAAAATACAGAAGATACACACAATCAAATTCATTGTTATAAACAAAGAGTGTTGCATAGAATGTTGCTATAAACAGTTTATACTCGTCAAATTCCAGGGTTAACACTGCGATTTTTAGTGTTCGTGATCATCCCCTTTACTGTCGAGAATAGTCTACTTTACAGCTTTATGTTTAAATAAATGCAATTAAACTTTAATAATAAAAAATATTGTTCTTGTGTTTTATTAAATTACATAAAAGTAGGGCACAATTTAAGTTAACTTCTTACAATAATAGCTAATAAAGTATTATCAAGATTTACTATCAAGTTGTTTACTATTCTTTAACCAATAAGACCCCATGAGGAAACAGGTGTCAGCAGCCATTAAAGTGTTTAATTCTTTTTTCTTTTTATTTTTTAACATTTTTAGAATTTTCCATGAAGGAACATGAGGTTCTTGGGTTCTTATGGGTTAAAACGCTATAAAGTAATGTGAAATGCATGTGTCTTCAGTAAAAGATAATATTGTATGTTGTTAGGTTTAGTGCAGAAAATGAATGAAAAACTGTTAAATGTGAAGTCTCTCACATAAAAATAAATAAAATATGTTCACTGTAAATTCTACGGTTAATGTATGATTTGTGGAATACAATGTTATCATTGTTCAATGTATGGCCTTTTTTATACTGTATATGTTACACCTGCAATACATTGTATTCGCATGTATCTGAGATTGAAACGTGGGTGTGCATTCAGTTTATGACCTGCTGCTCTGTAAAGCTGCTCAAAAGTCATTTCTATTGTAAAGAAATCAAGGCGCTTTTACTCATGAGCAGCTCTCTGTTTGCGCGTCTGTCTCGAGGCGGTCTGCTGGGGAAACAATAGAGATGTTTCAGAGCACATTAGCAAACCTTTTACAAAGACATGCAAGCAATTCAATTTGACAGGCCGCGTTGAGTAGAGCGCAGCAGGTCGAACACTGATTGTGTTTCTGGTTTGTTTTTCAATGCTGACCAAGCTCTTGTTTTTTTTCAATGGGGCAGATGGGTTTTCAGCCCTCTCTGAAATCCTGGAACAGATGTTTCAGGAAGACAAGCACTCCATTCTGATTTTTCTGTCTTGCTTTTTTTTTTAAACATGGTGTAAACTGTATGCAGCCCAAGCCTAGAGATTAGCTTGAGATTTGTCAGTGGCCTCGCGTGCATTAATGCACAGCTAGAGGGACGGCCATTCAGTAAAGTCGAACTATGTTTATGAAGTGTGGTCGTTCATAAAACCAGAGCAGAGAGAGGAAACGCTGTGCCGCGTTTCAGCACCATGGACAGGTCGTCTAAGTATTATCTGCTGTACTTTAGGATGCAGAATGACATTTTTTTATGACATCCTATGTAGTTTTTACAACATAAAGAAATTTTTTACTTGTTTAAGTCATTTTTGCATAGAAATTCATTTTTACGACATTCTGCATTGTTTTTATGACATAAAACTTCATTGTTGCGACAATTGAAGTTGTCTTTTTTATTACTTAATTAGTTGTTTATATGACATATTAGGTTGATTTTGCAACATAAAAAGTTATTTTTCGACCTACTATGGGGTTTTACAATATAGTCATTTTTTATAACATACTATGTAGATTTTTTTCTAAGAAAGACATGAAACTTTTACATAATACATTTTACATTATCTAGAACATTCTATGTTTTTCTTCTATGTTTTTCATTCTATGTTTTTTTCCAATTTAAAAAGTAATTTTTATGACTTGTGTTTTTTATGACGTGCTGTCACTTTCACAACATAAGACAGTTTTTATTTATTTGTCATGTTTCTGACAGTCATGACATTTTTATTACATAGTTGTTTATATAACATATACTAAATGGTTTTTACAACGTAAAAAGTGTTTTTACAAGTTAAAAGGTTTAGTTTTATAAAATAGTATGACATCTTTACAACAGACACAATTTTATGACAATTATGTAATTTTTACCACCGTTATGTTGTTTTTATGACATATGGCATTCTATAAAGTTTTATTTATAAATTATTTATTTCCCTAAAAATTTGCTTATAAGTAAAATGTGAAATAATTGAATTTGTCTGCATATATGCAGAGCATGTTTTAAGTGCATAACATTGGGATGCCATCTTTGATGTTATTTCAAGCTCTTGTGCGCATGAAATTGTTGAGCCAACATTATATTTATGTCTATATATACAACAAAATGTATCGGTTGAACAGCAAACTGTTCACTCTCAGAAAAAAAGGTATGGAACTGTACCTTTTAGCCGTCACTGGGGTGGAACCCTAAAGGGTGCAATTTTAGTTCCTATATTTAGACTTTTGTACTATTAAAGGGGCAATTTTGTACCCCAAGGAATACAATTGCAAACAATTAAGGTACAAGGTTGTACCGTAAGAACCTATTGTGGACCATTTTAGGTACCGCGCACTAACAATTTTTTTTCTTGGGGTATAAACTGACCCTTTAATTGTACAAAAGTCTAAATAGGAACAAAAATTGCACCCTTCAGGGTTCCACCCCAGTGACGGCTAAAAGGTACAGTTCCATACCTTTTTTTCTGAGAGTGTTCTATATGAGCATTGAGCAGAATATGCGCAGAATACAAGACAAAGCAGCTGAAAGTGAGAAGTCAATTGTTATCTAAAGAAAAGTGTTTTTTTTTCCTCCATGCCCAATGATTTGTCACTCCTCTCACTCTTGTTACAGCCACAGTAGTTTCCTGACTGTGCTCAGAAAGCCCCGTCCACGAGTTCAGTCATAATCTCCATCAAACTCAACCCCCTCATCTCTGAACAACGACGCGATTGACGCGACGCGACACAAACGCGCCGCAGCACCAGACTCTCTCACCAGCCGCGCAGTCAAACTATCACAACACGGTTTCCAGCTCGCCTCAGCACCACACGGGACTCCCCCGGTGCGCTCCGCGCGGACAGCGATGCTTCTCCCCCCGAGGCTCCGCCGACTCTTCCTCATCACCGATTCTCGTCGGTGTCGGTTTCGGGGAGTTCAGCCAAGGTTCCGACACGCATGTGAGCACAGCCAGCGTCTGTGAGCGACTTCACAGCGACAAAAGCGCGCGGAGCGGCTGACAAAGAGCCGTTCAAATGCGGAGATAACTTTGAGCCGCAGCTTCGGGACGCAGAGCCGGAGCCGGAGATCACCATGCCTGTGCGGAGAGGTCATGTCGCTCCTCAGAACACCTTTCTCGGGATAATAATACGCAAATTCGAGGGGCAGAGTGAGTATCGTTGGCAGCTCATACTTTCTTTGTTTTAATAGTAGATGCGCAGTTTTTGTTATTTTTTTAGTGACATTTATATTTGATGATTTATATTCTTTTGACACAGATAAAATAATCATGTCTGCTCTTTCAGCATTGCATCACCATTTTAATCATGCCGATGGCATTCAATTACACATACAGTAGATCATAATTATGCCCGAAAAGCATGCCTATGGTAAATTTACTATAATGAAAGCATGGTCTTTATATAGAGCTTTTATGTTATCAGAGTAATGAGCTGAAGTCAAACACAAAGGCATTATGTTTACTCACAGCAGTCAAATGAGTATTCAGAAAGAGAAGGATCGGATGAAAAGAGAGAAAGAGAGGAGTGGAGATATGAGAGAAAGATGAGGCAAAAAGGGAAAAGAGGGGAGAAAAGGTGGGAGGGGGGGAATAGAGGGGTGAGAGGGAAGCGGGAGGGGAGAAGGAGAGAGAGAGAAAAGAAAGAGAGTGAGAGAGAAAGAAAACAGACAGAAGAGGAGATGATATAGAGAAAAGAGATAGAGAACAGACAGAGAAAAGAGAGAGATGTGAGGACAAAAGGAGTTAGAGGAGAGAGAAGAAAATAGAGAGGAGAAAGAGAAAACAGAGAGAGAGGACAGAGACAAGTGAGAAGAGAGAGGAGAGGAGAGAGAGAAAAGAGGTAGATAGAAGATAGGATAGGGAGAGGAGAGAGAGAGAGAGAGGGCAGAGGAGAGAGAGAGAGAGAGAGGAGCGAGAGAGAGAAGCGAAGAGAGAAAAGAGAGGTAGATAGAAGATAGGATAAGGAGGGGAGGAGAGAGGGGGAGAGAAGAGGAGAGAGAGAGATGAGAAAGAGAGAGAGAGGGAGAGAGGGGAGAGAGAGAGAGCGAGAGAGCAATAGAGAGGAGGTGGATCAAAATACATGAATGAATGTATAAGCGTTCCATTGAATACACTCATTGAAGAGTACACACTGGTACACGCTCTGAAATCTAGACTGTTTGAGAGCTTTTGGAGGATTCTTCTAGCATGTGACATTTTGGGATTTCATTACATAAACACTAAAGCCTCTGAAAACAAAGATCAAAACAACTAAAGTTAAATTAGATGATGCATTTGCCCCTTACATGCGTTCAGGTCTAAATGAGCGATTTTCAACCAAATTCAATTCTAAAAGTCTTTATTTTGAACCTGAAGATAAATAATAACATGATTGAGTAGACTCATTTATAATGAGACCCTCATTTAAACATATTTATCAATATTTGTACACAGTCTTTACTTATTTATAGACACACACACACACACACATTACATTACATTTATATTTATGCATTTGGCAGACGCTTTTGTCCAAAGCGACTTACAGTAGGGGAAATCACCAATGCCCATGGGATGCTGAGATGCTGGGGATTGAACCCAGGACCTCATACATGCAAAGCATGCGCTCTACCACTGAGCTACACCCCCCAAACACACATACACTACATACATATATATATATATATGAACAGACATTTTTACTTTTATCCAAAAAACACTGAGATTTCACTGGAATTATCTCATTTATGCTTTTTACAAAACTTGAGAACTGCCTGCCATTCTAGGCGAGCTAAGTGTTGATCAGAACTGATCAAGATGGCCTTATCAACTCATAAGGTGCTTAATTTGGTAAGAAAGTGAGAGGAAGCTATTAATGCTTTTGTAAAGGAAAAGAATCGTTAATTTCATGTATTTTTGTACATTGATGCCTATTACTTAATTCAATATTGAAAAAATGGAATCATCTGGAAAATAAATTAATGTCACTTTGGAAGAGTTTTTTTTTAATATAGTCGCCTTGCTTCCTCTCGATTTGTACTGACGCCAAACAAGCTGTTGAATCTGAGGTGACTGACTAGAAGATTCCACCTTATTTTGAAGAAAGAAACTCATTCTGTGTTTGTGTGCGGTCCACAGATAAGAGGTTCATCATAGCCAATGCCCGGGTGCAGAACTGTGCTATAATCTACTGTAACGACGCCTTCTGTGAGATGACGGGCTTCTCGCGGCCGGATGTCATGCAGAAACCTTGCACTTGTGACTTCCTCCATGGGGATCAAACCGAGAGGCCTGCGATCACTCTAGTGGCTCAGGCTCTTCTGGGATCAGAGGAATGTAAGGTGGAGATCACGTACCATCGAAAGGACGGTGAGTAGATCAAGGGTTCTTCTGATTCAGGCTGATCCTGTGCGACAGTTTTCCATGCCACTGACCCTGTGTGGCCCTTCAGTGGCTGAGACAGATATATAGGTGGAAAGGCTCGTTCTTGAAAAGCTGATTTTGCTCAGACATTTATTTTTTTTTTTTTCAGTTTTTAGTGGCATTTGTTAGTAGTAAATAACTTCTATATGTAAATATCTATATGTATAAATGGCTAATTCTTGAAAATCTTTCTTTGCATGCATTTACTTGAATTATCTTGTGCTCAGGTTCGGAGTCATAAATAAGACAGTTAACAGAATTGTGTTTGGGTCAGGCTAAATGATCTCAGGATTGAACCTTTTATGCCTGATTACAGCTCTAGTTACCAATATGACTTTAAAGGAACTTTACAATAAAAGAACATTCTGGACAAAAACTAAAACATCCCCAAATGTTTCTCTGTGGGGCAAATTTTGCTAAAGTTTTCAGTTTAGACTAGAACCAAAAGGTAAGAGTTAAACAAGATTAAGATCTTAGTTTATATAATTGCACACAGACTCAGGTCAGGGACGTGTGTGGTCACATGATGCTCTTAGATTGCTGCGAGAGACACAAAAATGGACGCCGAGGAGATGAAACATTTGCCTCTGGATATTATCTTTTAGTTACTGCAATTTAAATTTTTTAATCAATCTTAATTAAATTTGTTAACATTTTCTGTGGAATTTTTAATAATTGTATGGTGGCTTTGGTCATTTCGTTATTGCCAAAAATACACAATCATTTTGAATTACAATGTTTTTTTTAGTTATTTAGAGCTGAGATGATGGATGTTAAATTACTATTTTATTTACCCTTCAAGGGGTTTCTCCCCTTTTGCTTTTGTTAGTCACTAAAAAATTGAGTTGCATTATGTATAAATGGCTACGGTTTGAAAAGCTGTGTTTGTGTGCATTCATTTGAATAATCTCTGGCTCGGGTCGGGTTTGGGCTCGCAAGTAGGAATGTAAAATAATCATGAAATAGAATAGAGTTAGAATAAAATAACACTATAGAACAGTTTTAGATCATTACAAAAAATAATTTTCAGTTTTTTTTCTGTTTCTGTTTCCAAAAATTAGTTTTTAAATCCAAAATCTATAAACAGAATAAACTTAAAGCCACAGCAACCTTGGTGAAAGCCTGTATTATTGTTTCAAGTTCCTTTTTTTTTTAAACACTTCTTAGAACATCTCCTCTTATATAGGCAGACTTGGCACTTGGTCCTCTTTCACTTAAAAATATTGATATTCACTCAAATTTTTGTTGTTTATGAATAATTTGCTTAGTTATTCCGAGCTGCACCAATGCTCTACTTCAACACATTTGTGTAAAATTTTATTTGCTGTTCGCCTCGAGCTTCTGGAGCTGTTGGAAAGAAAGAACTCTCCCTCTAATATTCCATAATGATCAGCTTCCACATTCTACTGCTGTCTAGCGATGGAGCTTGCTGTGTTTAAGAACACGAGAGGAAATGTGAGCACAGTGTCTCTTTTACAATATCCTAAGTGTCTCATTTGTTGGCTTGAAAGCTGATTTGCGCTGAAGTGTGCACTGAAGCAGACTCGGCGATGTGGGCTTTCTTGCGCCCGCCTAGAGCCACTCTGTCAAAACCTTCACACACACACAAACACAAACATGTAGCACCACAGGATTAATGCCCTCGTGCTCTCTCCAGCATCTGAAGAGAAGATGCTGATGAGCCAAAGCCCAGAGTGGTTCTGTTAGATGAAGCGTGAGCTCTCATATCACGCCGTGTGGCAAGCAGAGCCAGATTGGTTTCCTTTAGTAGTCTAATTTTGGTTCTATTTTCTGACATAATTTCTGAAAGGACATGACGCAATTTCCTAGTGAATTAAAATAATAATTATTTTATAGTTTCAAATATATCAAATATAGCTGCAAGCAGCTGTTTAGAGCTCAGAGAACAGCACGCCCAGAGGCAAGATATTTATTCCAGCAAAAACTGTCAGAGTGCAGATCAAATATGTAGTGGGATTTGTTCCAATATTTGTTGCTATTTCAACGATTTGGGTCCCACAAAAATGTGGCAGAGTATTTAAAAATACCAAGAGCCACTAAAAATGTAGACTATGGAAGTTGATCCGTCTGAAGAGCTCAAAATGTGATCTCTTCGGCTACAGAGAGCTTCAAATTCTACTCCATAAATGAGTGTGGACGTGTCATAATCTCAGATGCAATGTAATAAGATGAAGAGATTAAAAAAAAAAGTGTGCTCAAAAAAAGCTTGTGCAAATGTTGGTCAAGTAACAATGAAATCGAACTTTTTTAACAATGTGTTAGTTAGTTCTCAAACATTAAATCTTCACGTCACTGTGGAGAGCACTTAAGTTATTGAAAAAAAGTTCTTTTTTTTAGTATGAGTTAAGTACAAATATTTAACAATGCCCAAAATTTGTAGAACAACACTGTAACTGGCCAGCTTTCATGCGATCTTTTTTATCAACTAAAATCAATCACAAGTCACAGAATTACTTTAAAACAGCCAAAGCTATTAACAAAGGTCCAATTAAATACAGAAACAATAAAAATAATAATAATTTGACACTTTAAGCTAAATAGTAATGTGGTAAAGTGTTGCCTAAGAGTGAAACGCAGTCGATGTTTTTTTTACCAACATCAGCTGAGCAAAACTTGATATAAAGCCATTGTTTAATGACTCGCTTCGCACTCCCCCCTGAACACCAGTGTTGAGAAGTTCCTGGAGTGAGCTGATTTAAGCAGTGGTGGCACTGTCAGGAGACACTAATGT
This sequence comes from Danionella dracula, assembly GCA_900490495.1. Lineage (NCBI taxonomy): Eukaryota > Metazoa > Chordata > Actinopteri > Cypriniformes > Danionidae > Danionella > Danionella dracula. The sequence continues at coordinate 2,658,372 of UELW01000667.1, forward strand.
GCAGTGCTTTAGAGCAGGTAAAGAGCAGGTCTGAACGCAGACGGAGCATCATTAAGGAATCTTAGAGGTCGTGTTAAAGAGAGCTTTCAATCCGAGAGTGAAACCAAACCCTCGCTTCAGACACACAGCGAGCAGTACTAGATCTCATCTGCTGAGGCTCACGCGTCATTCAGAGCGGATATGAATAATAGAGCAGGGGTAATTAAATATGAGATAGATAGAGCACCGGGCCAGAGCTCGGCTGAGAGACCATTTCTGAAAAAATCCCATCAGCGTCTTTCTTTCTTTCTTTCTTTCTCTCTCTCTCTTTCTCTCTCTCTCTCTCTCTCTCTCTCTCTCTCTCTCTTTCTTTCTTTCAATCTCTCACCCTATCTCATTCTTTCTTAATTTTTCTATATCTATCATTGTTGTGTTTTCTCTGTGTCTGTTTTTTCTTTCCTTCTCTGTCTAACTTTCTCACCCTTTCTTTCTTTCTTTCTATCTCCTTAACTCCCTATCTATTTCTCTCACTCTATCTTTCTGTCTTTCTCTATCTTCTTTCCTTCTCTCCCCTCCTCTCCCCCTCTCTTTTTTCCATCTCAATTGCCTTCAGCAAAAACACACTCTATCTTTCTATCTCTTTCATTTTCTTTCTATCTCAATTGCCTTCAGCAACAACTCACTCTATCCCCAACTAATTGAGCCTCCGCCCTAACACTCAGCAGCATCTCATGCACCCCCCTATCTTTGAACACAGAATTTGCTCATTTGAAAAACAAACTCAGCTACTGCAATCTCTTAAAAATCTGCTCTTAAAGGACCAATATTTACAGGTATCACTCCAAATCCAGTTTTATCTGCTATTTCAGACCAATCATTTATATTTTACTATACTCAAAAAGGCTGACTTCCCAGTGACTTTACTCACTAAATATATTTTTGTCTACATCTAAAATGCTCCAAGGCAATGCATTTAACATAAAATTTGCATAATTTAAAAAATGGCAAAAACTGCCTAAAATGTGAGCATTTAACTCCAGGCCCTTAATATCCATAATTAGAATGATGAAACATTATTAGCTTCTAAATTAAGCATATAACCTGACAACTGTTTTAACCCTCATCTTTTAGACTCAATATTTGCACCCTTAAAATGCTCCAAAATGGCTGAAAATGTAAAAGCTAATTCTCATGAAGCTACAAAACCTGTTATTGAACCCATCGTACCAAATTAAGGTAGTGACCCATGTTCCAAAACCCTCCAAAAACTTGTTGATATTATCAGTTGAATCTCTTCTTATTTAAAATTGGTTAAAAATGTGCATCTAATGTCTAGAAATGTCTAGTAACATCCAGCAATTATGTATTTCTTCGTAATAACAATTCAAATAACAATTAAAAATGTTTTAAAAAGACTCAAATTATATAAACAGTGTGTTCTATTTTTTTAATGAAATTGATTAAATGGAGTGTAGAAACAGAATTTTTCCTTTGGGACAGTGCTGGAGACTTGTGGCCTTTGGATGGAAGCATGCGGCGATCCAGAGTGCAGGGTTTCATCGGCTCTGCTAATGCTTTCGTAGAAGGACGTTTTCTCCTCCAGCCATGCGCATCTGAACGCTGCTGGATGTACAGTGTATCAGCAGGTGCGGGACGCTTGCTCCTGAAAGCACCTTATGCATTATTAAATCGCTGCCACCTCTATGGTTACTCGTGCATTTGTTATGAAATAGTTGTGTGTGTCTGGCTGGGCCCTGATGGGTGTGTGTCTGTGAGAGTGAGGAAGAGGGCTCTGCCAATCAAAATCAGGTTCTTTCAAAACATATCAAGTTAAAATTGAGATCGGGTGACCGGGACAGTGTATGTGGATACTGTACTGTTGATAGACGTCTTGATATACAGTACTAGGATATGATATAGTGTTACAGATAACGTTCCGCGGTGCATACAGGGAACCTCTAGAGAGTTGGCGAAGGTTTGGAAGCTGTGAATGTTATTTTAGAATTCAGTTTTAATTATTTATTTAACATTATACCAGAATGAACCATGAAGATGATTTAGAATAAAAATAAAACACAGAAAATCTGCTAGAGTGAGAGAATCAAACCAAACATTTGAAAAGCTGATGCTGACGTGTGTTCAGAGACCAAATTTGTTTGAAACTTAAACACAAGCCAACGAAACACTTACAATGATTATTAAATAAATCCTCAGTTCCCTTTTATTTCCTTACAGCTTTGGTTGATTGATCAGCTGATACAACTTCTATACGAGCGACCGGAGTTAGACTTTGACTGTTTAACAAATTACACATTGACTCTCCCCTAGTTTAAGTCACTTATTCACACCTCGGAAAGAATGTGTCACACAAAGAAACCAAAGTAAGCTGCAGTGCAGTTGCTGCATAGGTGAATAAAGGCTATAGACTGCTATAGATAATCTGGCAATTAGAATGACATTTATCAGCCCAGAAATAGAATTTTCAACTCTAACATTTCATGAGTGGGTGCTGGAGGAGAGTGATAATTTAACCATAATAATGTAACCTCAATTCACAGAAAAATTGAGAAAAGGAGTTCCAGGTGCCGACAGAACACCACTTGAAAAGTTACAATTTATAATATACAAATAAACAAGCATTTATTATGAAAGAAAGAAAATAACTTCAGGGTGGAGAAAGGCCAAAATAACAAACGCACCACAAAGCCACCACAAAAATAGAATCAACTAAAAAACAAATAACCGTAACACTACAGCGTAACTTCCCTAAACTTACCAACCATTTTTTTTTCAGTTTTTCTGACAAAACATTAGGCTTCCCACCCCCGAAATAACCATATAACAATGGTAACAAAATAACAATACTCTTAACTAATTAGGTGACAAAGAAAGTTCACACATTATCCAAAACAAAACAAATCTAGACCATAACTATAATAAAACTAAACAGTCACTTTAGTCACTTAATCACAGAGCTCTTCACCAGATGTAGTGACAAACGGAGTGAGCTCCCTAGGCATGTAACACTGGAATAAAGTGTTTTAAACTTAAATACATGCAAACGACAAGATAGTTACAATGTTATAAAGCTTTTCTAATCAGTTATAATTAGGGCTGGGACCGTGTTAATTAGATGAATTAATCAAATAAAAAAACGGCGTGTTAATATTTAAACGCAATTAATGTGTCCCGCCCCCTACAAATCTATAACATTACACATTGTAATTCTGAAGCAAGTTAGTAACAAATCAAAATGCAAAATGAAAAGGACAACAAACCAGCGTTGTTTTTGTCAACGATGACGATAACTAAATAATTTCGTTGACTCATGTTTTTCTCATGCTGATAACAAAACGCTGACGAGATAAAAACCTTTCCGTTATGATGAAATCGTGACGTGACGAGACATGTTTGATTTTTTTCGCTGAGGAGATAAGAGTCGACGAAAGTGTTATTGGGGTGAGGATTACACATTGACGCTGACATTTCTGCTTTTCATGATTCGTGACTATTACGGCCAGAGTTATTTCTGCAGCAATGTGCTTTTCTTCCTGTTTTTGTCTTATGGTCTGTTCTAGAGTCCTTTAAGCGCTCCCGCTTTCACAGGTAACTAATGCTTTTCCCTGATTCACCCGTCTGGACAGAGGCAGACCATATTCGGTTTGTACACAAATCATTCAAATGTGGCGATAGATACCTGCTCCACCTACTGGCAGCTCAAGTAGAAACGAGTAACATCTCCTGCCTCTAACTTAACACAAGCAGCTCTTTAATATTGCAAACAAGCTTTTCACACATAAAGCCAGCTCCCTGGCCACCCCTTTAGCACCAGCAGACAGATGGCCACTGCATTAGAAGGCCAAACTGCACTGTACATACAATATGCCCAGCGCATCAAACTCAAACATATCTGCCCATCAAGGGAAGCCTTTCAGAAAGCCATCCAGAGGCAACCTGAACCATCTGTTCCCTTGCACGGCCAGGACCGCCTCCTGCTCCCTCCACAACACAGACACAAACACACAGCCCACTGTACCTAATCTTCTGCACACATGCCAGAGGAAGAGGTGAAATAGAGATCATGGGGATGTCATTATGAAATCCTTATTTAGAGCAAAGGCTTTGAGTGTGAGCATCGGAAGGTTCTTCACCTTTATGTCGTACATTAAAACACTGATTATCGCATACTCATAGCTCCAGTTGAAGGTGTAAGAGAAGTACTCGTTCACATAGGGCCCCATTATGATTTAGGGCCCCATTTTAAAAAAAGATCATAAAAGCATCCTCCTGCTCTCCGGTCGGTGCGCAATAGAAAGTGACTGAACTGTAGCTCCTCTACCGTCCAGAAGTGAGTAGGTTCTCATTCAATCCCATCTTTAAATTTCCCAATTTTGGAGATTAAAAAGCATGTTTATCCGCTGGTGCTGCAACATTTTTTTTTCTTCAGATTACTAGTTTTGTCCCTCATAAACACTCTGAGGCGGGTGAATAATTATAAATTAGTTTTTAGAGGCGGTCTGGTGCTAATGCCCTCACCATCAAGGGTCCCAAATGAAAATTAACATAGTAATATCTCTAAGATGCTTTATGGTAATGTATGTGATTAATTTTAATTTGCAGTAATAGTTAACTAATACAAAAGTGTATTAAAACAAACTTGGCACAACGTGACATATGGACAACATTTGCCTTCACAGAGCTTCTCATATAGTTCCTCCCATGAGAAAATAAACCAGAAGCTAAAATTTCATGAGGTGAAAAGCAAATACTAAAATCATCTTTATGAACATGTGCTTTTGAAGCGAACAGTTTCTGAAAGCCAAGAGCATTCTGTCATTCCTTGGGCAATCCCTACCTCTCTCTCTCTCACTCTCTCTCACATGAACATGAATTTGATGTTTTCTCCTAAGCTGGTCATGTGTTATCTCCTGGGAAACGTTCGACGACACTGGATTAAAACAGTCAACTGCTGGAGATTACCCAAGCATACGCTGTAATCTGATTCTCTCTCACATGTTCATTCACAATTCCTCCGCCTACATGGGGCTTTTGTCGGCAGCACAGCACCATTGAGAGTCTCTGAACCCATTCAGCCGCTAACGGAGGGAGCGTTGACATAATAAACATGCCTGTTTTTGCAATTTTCTTTACTATGAAGGAAATATTTGACCACTTACAGTTGTGTCTAACTTTCAGTTGAATAACTTTAAGAGATAATTTGTTGGTTTTTTTGGCTGCTAACATTGCAAAACTTGAATTTTTTTGTTTTAATTTCTGAATTGCATTTTTGAGTCTGTAGGAAAGTTATCAAGATATAACATAAGCCCAATACTCAAAATGTATTGTGTTACATTCTGAAAAAATAACCGCCAATAGGTGGAAACCGCAAAGCAGATGTCTACATTTTGTACAATTATTCTAGATTCTTTAAGGTTGTAAACCCCTAAATCTACACTCTTCTCTGATTGCCATTTTTACACAAGAGTTAAAAATAACAATCCATCCATCCATCCGCCCATCTTCTTGTTGGCGTTGTCCCTTTCGGGGTCGCCACAGTGAAATTAACTGCCAACTCATCTGGCTAATGTTTTACACAGCGGATGCCCTTCTAGCTGCAACCCACCGGGAAACATCCACACAAATGCCTTCACATTCATTTGTTATGGACAATTGTTTTTTTTTACCAAATTCACCTGTACCGCATGTCTTAGGATTTGTGGGGAAAACCAGAGCATCTGGTGTAAACCCACATAAATCACGGGGAGTTAAACCAGTTCAGTATTTTTGAAAAAAAAAAAAAAGATTTCAAGAATCACTACCAAATAAGGTCAAATTAAATGCATTTTATAAAAAAAACAAAACCTTTATCGGCCTAGCATGTCAGCATGTGGTTGGAAACCTCCAAAACCAAAAAAGGAACTTTGAAAATCCCAATAGGGATACTTTAACTAAAAATAAATAAATTAAATGATTGTATGTTAATGTCTGCAACTACTCCAATCCAAAACAGACTCCCATAAACTGAAGAGGAAAAGTGCTGAAATGTGATGTTCATTGTAAATGACACGTGATCTGAAAGGGTTAATCATGTATTAAGGAGGCCCTAAAAAACCCAAAGTGCATGAAACCCCAGGCTTTCACCTGCAGTCATTACAGCTCATCACGTGAAGGAAAAGCGTCAGACTGCAACCTATCCGCGGCTCGCTAATGACTTTTACACACTCAATCCTGACAATAGAACCATTACGGGTCTATTTTTAGCTTTCAAAAGCCTCGGAGAATGAAACGAAATCACCTCTCGCTGAGGATGGAGGAACTCAATTGCCCGCATCTGAGGTGAAATTATGATGGAGGAAAGGGAGAGGTTACTGCAATGTTTTCACTTTCAAGAAGAGTTAGAGGATGCTGCTCTTCTAGGAAATGCCGTTGGTGCCCCAGTGAAGCGAGCAGTAAAATCATGCTCGCTGTGTGGGAAAGCGAAAGGTTCTGACAGGTTGTGCTTCGCTGTTCTCCATCAGCACTCCGCACGTGATAATGAAGCGAGACTGTGTAATAAAGATCATGTCAGGACATGTCTCTCCGCATTTCTCTGGGAAAACAAGCTTGATAATCTGTTCTCCAGCACCTATGTTAATCTGTTTCCTCAGAGCCACTGCTCATTTCAAGCAAACACAGCATCAACATCAATAATTGAAAGGTAAACATTAAATGTCAGCTAAATCCAAGTGTTCAGCATTTGTTGTCATATCTTTCAATGTTTAGTTCAACACAAAAATGCAAAACTCACAGCATGAATTAGGACAGAGGTCTCCAATTAATTTTATTCAAGAGTCTAATAGTACAAAACAAACCAGAAAGAGGTCTGCTTTTCCCTCACTGAGGTAAAAAAAAAACAACCCCCACCATGAAACTAATTTAAAGTTAAGAGATTTGAAATAACACAAAGCAAAAAAAAAAACTACTTTTAAATGTATAATTCTTTATCTTTAATCATTATTCAAACAAAATATGTATGTTATGAAAATGCTTTATGCTATTACACAATGACATACAGTGAGAAAGAAAAAATGAAAACATAAAAGAAAGAAGGAAATAAAATGTTGTTTAACTTGTTTCTTGACAGACATTAACATCATAAAAAAACTAAAAATAAACTAAATCTGTCTTCCTCCAAATATGGAGAATATGCGCAACGCGTAATCACAGGCTCTGCTGAGTTATTTTATGATTGATAAATCAGAATATATACTCACACAAGAAATTCTATGAGATGCAGTGCTCAACAAAAAGTTCAAAAAAAATTTAATGTTCAATAAAAATGTTTCATGAAAATAAATACTTTGATGACATAAGTACAAAAACGCAGCGGCAGTATTATTTCACAATGAAACCAAATTGAAAGTATAGTGGTACCTCGAGATAGAAATGCTTACGGAAATGCAACATAGGAAAGGCCACTCAAAGAAATGTTTTTAAAACAGGAATAAAAATAAGATAGGAAAAACATTCATGAGAAATACACATTTCCTATTTGAAATTCAGGCAGAAAACTCAGGCATTTTCTCTGGTTTTCCACATTATTTTAAATTTTTTGTGTTGTCTATGTTTGGCTTGGAACAAATTAGGCATTTTATATGTAAACCTTGCTTTGACATATGAAAAATTCAGCAAACGAAGGCCACCCGTGAAATGATTAATTTCAGATCTCAAGGTATCACTGAACATACATTGTGTAGATTCCAGTCACACGCTCATCCATAGTACAGACGAATAGAGAGCAGGAAGGAAAAAAGATTTTTTCCTGTTTGCCCCACAAAATGAGAGAATCTCAGTGGGCTGGATCATAGCCCCCTTCAATCTCACTCTCTCCTTGTTTTACCACTCACTTCCCATACAACTGTCAATACACATTTAACCATGATAGACATTAATATCTCTATTAATGATTACATTTTCTAATTACAAACGCTACCAAGTCAAATTATTGCACATATAGCAACAAAAAGTAAACAGTTTGTATTCACATTCATGAACAAGAATGACAAATAAGGGAAGTTTGCTTACAACCGAGAAAAATAAAAAAGACCACTGAAGTATTAAGTGTGCAAATTAAAAGTGCAGGTGCAAAAAAAAGGGTTTAATGAATCATCCAATGACAACTTTATTTTTGAATCCAATGTGTTTCTTTCCAATGCACAAATAAGTGAATGGTTTTTGTATTTATTTTTCAGCTGCATAATTCTAAAAAGCAATCAGCATCTGTGTCTCAATGCACAAAAACTTTTAAAATCTGCACAGATACGCAATTACTCAAGAGTTAACTATGAATATTGACTTACAATCCATCAATGCCTGAAGCCCTTTAATTGCAACAGTTGGTTTAGCAACAACAGAGAAGCATTTTAAACTTCCCCTGAAAATCATTTTAGGACTGTGAGCGAATTCCAAGACTCGAACTCAGTGTAATGCAGATTAGAGGGTGAGCCGGCAGAAGGCACACGTGAGGTTATTTAAGACGCGTAAACCTCTCTCACCACTGACGTGTGACAAATGTTCATTTTGTTCTGTGTGTGTAAGTCCTCACTCACAATGTCGTCAGTGAAATGCACACTTGGGTTCAGATCAGAGCGATGTGTCACACTTTTAATTATTGATGGTGGAAATAGGAATCGAATGAAATTTCCACTATGTTGAAAGAGATCAAGGGCCGATGATGTGCAGGTGAGCGCGTGAACTGTCAGCGTCTCGCCGTGTTCATTTAAGGCAACGGAATGCTTACACTTTTGCATCTGATGTCTCTTTAATGGTGTCCTAAATCGGGATGGATCAAAGTGAATACTTTTGGCCGAACCTAAAAGCCGAAATTGAGAAAAGACAGGTCAAAAATGGAAAGAACGAAAAAAGTTATGACAATTTTTTAACATCATGGCATTTCTGGAGATAGGTTTATTAAATTGAAATACATTCTTATCGTGGCAAGTGTTTATATTCTACAAAAAGTCTATTTCTTGCATAGATATTTTTAAGATAGTCTTAGACTATTTCGTAGATATTTTTGATTCTAAAGAGATCCATAGAAGAGTTGAGACCTACAACTGGTCTTGATCGTGAAGCCAGTAATAGTATCAGGTAGGGGAGGGCACTATACCGGTATGAAAGTGAATACCAGTATTGTGTTCCATGATATGGAAATTCATCAATTTCATGAATTCAGCTTGATGTTTCTCTTGCACGTGCTCAATTTATTTGATGTTTAGACGAGGAGATGCAGGAGCTGATAAGACGCGACGTGAGTGCTTTTTCTGAGAGAAGAGGGGGAAGCTAGCTACAGAGATTGTATCAGCGCTGCTCCGTCTGAAATCCAGTCAGCCAGAATAAACTAAGTTGCTAAAAGACGCCAGGAACAACAGAAAATGTTGCTTAATGTGTCACTATTGGCTGGATTAAAAAAAAAGTCGATAGGCAGTCTAAAAGTCTCTAAATCCGGCGACAAAAGTTGGCAGCACTTGACGAGCTGTTAGGATGGCTGTCTGGGGCATCCCTCTCAGTGCGCGCACACCCCCTCACTCTCTTTCTCCCTATTCTCTCTCTGTCTCTCTTTCTCTCTCACTGTCTCTCGAATAAAGACTCGGGTTATTGGTGAAAATGTGTTAATAAAGATGTACAGTCTGTATTGCAAGTGTTTGGGTGCAGTTCCAGTGAACGAAGAGAGCGAGAAATTAAGTACAAAACAACCTGGACTGATGAGTAAAAACTGAGGGAGGGAAACTTGTTTATAACAAGGCAGAGAAAAAGTTAAGCAGTCACATTTGCAGTTAAGTATAAACAGTTACTGAGGGTTCATCATAAAAATATTTTAGCAGGCTCTAGGTACCAGACTTTAAAACTAATCTACATGAGAACACCTCAGAATTAAACACAGGGTGCCGTTTGAGGTGAAACGCCAGCAAGAAGAAATGAACAAAAATATTTGTCATGTTTAACAATGTGGCAAAAACAGTTTTCAGTTCTCTGTCGAATCTCTAATGTCTACTAAAATGTGATGTCCAATTTTTTTCCTGTCATATCGCAATATAATACCGATACCGTCTAGACAGTGGAAAATAATGTGATTTTATAAAATAAAGTGGAAAAAAATGCATTTTATCCCATATCGCCTACCCCTAGCAACAAGGCTCCAGTAGATAAACGTAGGTATGAGTAGGAATAAAGGCTTGGGTTTGCGTGTTCACTGGCAGTCGAAGAGCATTCGCCATGAGGTTGATTGTTTGGGCGAATGTGATTATAACAGTTTTTATTGAGGTGTGCTGGTTTTATGTTGACTTTGGGCTGGAAACTGTCGCTCAGATCTAGCAGCACTGATTCTCTGCATCTCCTGCGACCGCAATAAACCCTGCTCGGTGTAGCAAGTTAGCAAAAAATCTAAATCTTCTCCGCTAGTCTGCTTTTCCTGTATACTCGCATATTCTCATATACCCAGAAATCCAGTGGAGTGAATCTATTGACCTGATAAAAACAACAACAAATGTATTCCAGAGAACTCTGAGATGTTTTCTGGATGGTTGCTTTATGATTAGTGATTAGTTATGATTGAGAGTTCACTCGTCTGGGCTAAAGCACAGGACTAAACCCAAACTCATTCATGCCCTCAAAATCACAGTTTCTAAGAAGTAATTGCATACTGTCAAAAATATATAAATCTTTTTAACTGAAACTTCACATGTTCAGGAGAGCCACATGATTAAGGCGCATAATGTCAAATAAGCAGAATAGGTAGCCTTTAATGTGTTGTTTCTTTGACTTTGAAACTTTCATTCTACAAAATGAAATAGTATTTGTCCATCAATCAATCCTATCATTCGGTTTTGCAGCATCTGACAGTACGTTGATAGTTTCTTCAGCCCTTCCTCACTTATATCCAGTTAAGAGTCTATACATATGTTTCCATACCCTTCTCAAGTTCCAGAAAGGAAAGATCCCCGCGTTAAATACTTAAGCGCCCCCCACAGATTAACCCTTGCGTTTCACATTGAGCTGCGCTGTACTGTTGATATATCTGTGACCTGATTCATGTTACACAGACAGGAAGTCAGGAGAACAGTTTACATAGAGATTTACATACAGATCTGTTTACATAGAGTTTTTTTGCACATCAGGACATTCCCTTGATTTAACTCTGTCTTATTAGAGTTTGGTCAGATAAGCATTAGCTGTTTTTGAGTTTAAAGGTTTACAACAATAACAAGAGCTCCTCTGATATCAATTAACTCTGTGTTGAGCATTTTCATTGATGGTTACTTTAACCTTTAGGTAGCTTTAGCAGAATAAAATAGGGATCTTGCAGTACAGTTTATTCTGCATTCATTCACTTGACCGTCCTCTTTGTCTAGACCTGATAGCGGATCTGAGACACTGTATCGACTCTCAGTTTTTCTGCTTGGCTACACTCGTCTTCTTCCTCTGGGCTTCAGAAATGAACATGCCAGTCAGGAGAGAGGGGGGGTGGAGCAGGGGTAGCGAGAGAGTAGGACAGGGAGAGAGAGAGTGAGAGAGAGAGAGAGAGAAAGGAGACCAAGAGAGATGGGTGAAGGGGTAGAAAGAGAGTAAGTGAGGGGAGTGATGAGAGAGAGAGGGAGAAATGGAGGGGTAGAGAGAGAGGGAGATAGAGAGTGAGTGAAGAAAAGGGGAGAGGGAGAGAAAGATAGTGAGTGAAAGACAACAATAGATAAAGATAGAGAGCGAGAGCGAGAGCGAGAAAGAAAGTGAGACAGAGATAGAGAGAGTGAGAGAGGGGGGAGAGGGAGAGAGGAAGGGTAAAATGGAGGAGTAGAAAGAGGAGAGGGAGGAAGTGAGAAATTGAGGGGTAGAGAGAGAGGTAGAGAGAAAGAAAGGAAGAGAGGTTTTTTATTTTTACAAAAGACTTTATTGAGTTGTTCAACATTTATGTTTTTCCATCCCTTTTCACTTTGGTGATGTTTGAGAACTTAAAAATATTTCAGATCACAAAAAAAGACAAAATAAAAACAAAAGTTAAACAAATAAAGGACATTTAAAAAAACCTTTTTGCTCCAGTCCAGCATGTTCACCGGGTCACTGTGAGTCTCCTGGAGGAGCAGCACATCCACAGCCTTCGCTCGGCTCAGCTCGTACACCAGAGCTCTCTACCTCACCTCGCACGCCACGTTTATATTTAAAGAAGACCGCTATAGAGCACTGTTTTCCTCCTTTAGCTTCAGTAGCAGGTTTCTGAGCCTGAAGCAGTGAGTCTCACTGAAAGGACACTGATTCTTCATCTTCAGGTACGTCCGGACTGAGTCACAGAACCCCTTCACATCAGGAAACTCTGCTCTGACCTTTTTGTCCTGATCATTTTTTATTAAAATTAGCGTTGAGGAACTCTTCAATCTTTTTAGCTGGGTAAACTGTTCCCTGCTTCACACCTGCGCTGCTGGAGTGCTTAGATCTAACTGAACCTCCTCCCTTTCCCTGTTCTCCTGCTCAACCACAGTCTCCATCACCTCCTCCTCATCCTCTTCTCCGGTGTTATTCTTTTTTAATACAACTTTAGTCTCCGTTGCTCCAGCCTTCCTCTTCACCCCTGCCTGGCTCAGAACTGTTTTTAACACAACATCCTCCAGCCTGGCCTCAACACTTACTGCCTTGCTCCCTGCTGCACCTGTCTCCATCTGAGCATCCATCCAGGAGCTCAGCTCCACCTCAGGGATGATAGGGCTCTCCCCAGTGTTCCCCACAGTGACGGCCCCTGCTCTCTGTGCTGGGAGGACTGACAGGGACCTCCCTCCTCAGTCTGAGTGTCCTCCTGCTCCTTCCTCACATCACCCTGAGTTCTCCTCAGATTCAGCTCTCCCCTGCTCGCTCGGGCCCTCCGCAAGGTCCTTCTTGCTGGATGTGGCTTTCTCAGGACACGTTCTGATCATGTGATCCTCCATCTCGCATCCGAAGCACCTCATCTTTTCGAGCTAGCGTACAAGATGTAATCGAAGCCCTCGACCTTTACATGGAACTGTACACTGATCTCCTGCAGGTTATTGGGGATCATGTAAAGCTGGCGATGGTGAGAGACCACTTGCTTCAGGAGCGGGGACCGGCACCACGAGAGAACCTTCTTAACTGGGGAAAAAATTTTACCGTGGCGAGAAAACTCCCTGATCATGAACGGTGGCACATTGGACAGAGTCACTTTCTTTACGAGGCTAGAGAGCGGGTGAACCGGAACGAAGTGCTTGTTAACGGTGATCCCTGCTTCTATCAGTGCGTTCACCTTCTCCTCTGAATTAACGAAGATCACGACTGCGCTGTTCATCCGCGCCGCCGATCTAATGCTCCCGTACCCCACTGCAGCCCCCACCGCGAGCGCCACTTCCTCCACCAAACACGGGAAGCTCGTGGAGACCTTCACCCCGAGCTTTCGTGTCAGGCGAGTCAGGTGCGCTGCCATCGCACGCGTGAGCTCCGGTCACCACTGGCAAACACAAACACAGTTGCTGCTCCCTGCAGCACACATGCCTCCCTGTGAACCACACACTCTCCACACACACAACAACTCTAATATCCACTGTTAGTAGAGAAAAAGTGAGAAAAATGAGGAAAAACTTATAAACACTCAGAACTCATGCTTTCGCTTACTCACGCGCAGAGAGAGAGAGAGAGAGAGAGAGAGTGATAGAAAGAGAAAGTGAGAAAGAGAAGAGATAGTGAGCGAATGAGAGTGAGAAAGAGAGATATATAGAGAGAGCTAGCGAGCAAAAGAGAGAGCAAGATAGAGAGAGAGAGAGAGAGAGAGAGAGAGAGAGAGAGAGAGAGAGATGGTGAGCAAAAGAGAGAGAAAGAGAGAGAGATAAATAGTGAGGGAAAGAGAGAGATAGTGAGCAAAAGAGAGCGTAAGAGAGAGAAATAGTGAGGGAAGAGTGAGAGAGAGCAAAAAAGAGAGCATGTGAGAAAGCTAGTGAGTAAAAGAGAGAGCGAGAGAGATAGTGAGCGAAAGAGAGAGATGAGAGAGGTAGTGAAGGAAAGAGAGAAAGGGAAGGGGGAGAGGTATAGAGAGAGATAAAAGGGGTAAAGAGAAAAAGAGAGGTGGAGGGCAGATAAAAATAAAGGAGAGAGAGGGAGAGATGGAGAGAGAGAGAGACAGAGCTGCTTTCAAGTTTATATACTTATTCAATAAAGAAAAATTCTCCATTCTCAAATTGCAAGGTGAAACACTGTTTCATCAGTGTGTATGGCTTCAATAAAAAAAGATCTGCAATCCTATAGAGGACAAGGTTCGACAAGGGTACATCAAGCTTACCTTTTAATATTTTATTTATTATTAAGATTTAAAAGTAAATTAAGAATAGTTGTGTAGGTAACTCATGCCACTGTCCAAAAAATAATGTAGCAATTAAGAAACTGATTTATCTTAGCTCATATTTAGAGCATGTTCTGATCCCTGATCTGTATGCAATGAATGTTTAGAGGACATGTAAACTCAACTTCCTCGATCACTTGGAATTGTTTGGAGGAAACAAAAAAAAGTCTGTTTTTCAGCGCCTTTCCATTTAAAATTCCAACCATTGTGCAGAACAGTTCATTACAGGCTAGTCATCAAAGCGTTAAAGAGAACTCCACAAGCTGCTTGTGGGCGTGTGTTGATGGGGTTTTGGGGAGCATATGATTTTCTTTAAGGGGACCAAAATTGATGGAAGCACCCCTTCATCACAAAACCAAGAAGAGACGTCTTTATTGTAGCCATCCAGTCACGCTTCAGGAGTAAAGCAATATGTAAAAGCACTCTAAACTATTAAAACAGAAAACAAACAGAAAGTGGATGGATGTTTGGTCACTCAATCTGCTCCAGACTGAAGCTCAGAGAGATAGAGATGTCAAACTGTCGAGGTGTCATTTGAAACAAACTGTCAACCTGTCTTCAGTGACCGCTAAGAATCCTTGTGAAACACAAATGGCATGACTTTTACGCCATCAATAATTTATTTGTAAGGGAGCCCTGTTTAAATGAGTATTTAAATCACAAAGTACCAGATGCCGAGCCCCAAGTATCATATTTCCACTCGTTTTCAGGTTCCTGCACAAGCTGAAACGAGAGGACAGAACTCTAGGCACGCTGTGATTAAAGACATTAACAAGCTTAAATTTATTTCTAGAACACCCAAATGCAGTCACATTTTGCAGCATAACAAAGATTAGTGACGATTTAGTTTTTGTTTTGTTTATTGAGTTTCTCGTACAAGAGAGACAGAAAAAAGGAACAAAAAAACAGAATATAGAGTGAAAGAGGAATATCTGGATGTACTAGATTTGAGAGAAAGAGGGAGGGTGAGAAAAGAAAGGGAGAAAAAGGAGAGAGAGAGAGAGAGAGAAAGAGATGGAGAGAGAAGGGAGAAAGAGAGATAGAGAGATGGAGTGGGAGAGAGAGGGGAGGCAGAAACAGGGGATGGAGAGAGGAAAGGGAGAAACAGGGGAGGTAGAAAGAGAGATTGAGAGGGGAGGGAGAAACAGGAGATGGTGATAGAGGGGAGGGAGAAAGAAGGGAGGTAGAAAGAGAGATTGAGAGGGGAGGGAGAAACAGGTGATTGTGATAGAGGGGAGGGAGAAAGAGGGGAGGGTAGAAAGAAGGGAGGTAGAAAGAGAGATTGAGAGGGGAGGGAGAACAAGAGATTGAGAGGGGAGGGAGAAACAGGTGATTGTGATAGAGGGGAGGGAGAAAGAAGGGAGGTAGAAAGAGAGATTGAGAGGGGAGGGAGAAAGAGAGATTGAGAGGGGAGGGAGAAACAGGTGATTGTGATAGAGGGGAGGGAGAAAGAAGGGAGGTAGAAAGAGAGATTGAGAGGGGAGGGAGAAACAGGAGATGGTGATAGAGGGGAGGGAGAAAGAGAGATTGAGAGGGGAGGGAGAAACAGGAGATGGTGAGAGAGGGTAGGGAGAAAGAGTGGAGATAGAAAGAAGGGCGGTAGAAAGAGAGATTGAGAGGGGAGGGAGAAACGGGAGATGGTGATAGAGGGGAGGGAGAAAGAGAGATTGAGAGGGGAGGGAGGAGAAACTAAGGAGATGGGTGATAGAGGGGATCGAGGAGAAATAGAGAGATGAGAGGGAGGGGGAGAAACAGGAGATGGTGATTAGGTTAGGGAGAGGGGAGGGAGAAACAGGAGATGGTGATAGAGGGAGGGAAGAGAGATGAACGGATGAGGGAGAAACAGGAGATGGTGATAGAGGGGAGGGAGAAAGAGAGATTGAGAGGGGAGGGAGAAACAGGAGATGGTGATAGAGGGGAGGGAGAAAGAGTGGAGGTAGAAAGAAGGGAGGTAGAAAGAGAGATTGAGAGGGGAGGGAGAAAGAGGGGATGGTGAGAGAAGGGGGGAGAGGAGAGAGAGAGGCAAATAGAGAGTTAGAGAGAGGTTTTTTTTATGGTCCTTGATCTCCATCTCTTTTGGGTGCACAAAGCATGCTCAGTTATGAAGCTGCTTTTTTGCATCTTTGACAGTAAATAAACTTTGAACCTAATTCTTGTAGTAGTATCTACAATACCACTAATGCTATTAATGAACTAAGAATGAACTAAGATGTAAGAGTAAAAGTACAGATATTTCACAAAAAATGTATTTTTGAGTAAAAGTAAAAGAATACATTTCCTAAAAAGTACCCTACAAATGTACTCAGGTAAATGTAAATACCCACCAATGTATGTAAAAATGTAAAACAACAGTGTTACAATTGTTTCTCTGTGATTATTTGAGTTATGTTATGTAACATGTTCAACCTTTAGTGGAAATAAATATACAGAATAAAGTAAAATTTTTCTGCCACCCCAAAAAAACAAACATGTTAACACTTCTCAGATACACATTTATTCTGGATATCAGCTAAAAAGCTGGATATAGCTTTGAATCATTACTTGAAATGGATGTTTGGCCACGAAGCACCATAAACCTTTCCAGAAACTCCCTCTGAACTTCTCCTGCTCTGGCAGGATGCTGCTCGCAGTGGTGTCGTATTTCTGTAAGTCTGGAAGGAACGTTTTGAAGTGTTTAAAGCACAGAGGATCTGACAGGATGTTCCAGATTCTACACTCTCTCTCTCTCTCTCTCTCTCTCTCTCAACATCTTCAGCTCCCTCGCCACTGGATTCTGACAGCTAGAAAACTCCTTCTGCTCATACATTCTTTTTGGTGCAATTTTATTTTTGTACGATGTAAACAAGTTCTGAAGATTTCTAAAATTCTGTTTCACACTAAGTCAGTCTTTATTTCTACGCTTATGGTTGTTTCCCCAAAAGCTGCAGGTTCTATGATCAAACCGTTTTATTATAATTAGTTCAATTCTGACAAGTGAACTTTTTGAATTATCTGCACGTTCCGGTGATTATCTGTTGTGGCCATTTGTTTGTTAGAATACTTTAAAGTGGGCTTGGTGGTAAAAAAAAATTTAAGTTTGTAGAAATGCATTGAACTAAAATTCCTCTACTAAGGCAATTTGGTATTTGTACAGCTACAATGAATTCATCCATTCAAAAGGCAAATATATAAAAGTTAAATTATAATAGATAATGTTAAGAAAACCACATTTCTGAGTGGAGAGGGATTTTTTTAGCAATTCTAACTAAAATGTCTTATTGTAATCAATAATATTCAAAGTATAATAATTTCATTACATTGCTTGAAATAATCCGTTGCCCGTAGATTTAAGGCAATTTTGAATAGTTTTATACAGTTTTTACAGTTAAAAAAATTGTTCTAGGGGTTTAAAAGCAACTGAAATTACTTGTATTTGAAAAATATTGGTATTTAGGAATTTTTGACTGCAAATAACGATTGTTCCTATAATCAACTAATCACCAATTAATTGACTAATAGGTAACAAATATTGAATTGCTGGTACAGTGAACACATGTTAAGATTCAAAATTCTACTTTCTATTTTTTCTATTTTTATTTTGGATTGGGCATGCAATGTACTTGTTTAAATATTTTGTCAGGCTACGGAGGCCAAGAGAGAAATGCAGACCCCAATTGCATGACAGTTCTCTAAATGAAACCCACGAGGGGAAACACAAACACAAAGCTATGGTAACAGGACTGAAGAGAAAACCAAATAACAGAGACCTAACTTCCTCACTGATACAGCGTAAACTCAACACGCTCATCACAGTAGGAGTAGTAGTAGTAGTAGTTGTAGTAGTAGTAGTAGTACGTAGCCTCCGGAGGTTGGGAAGGCTGCATTCTTTGAAGGATTCAGACCCTGGATTGAGACCCAGCTCATGTGCTTCAAACAAAGACAAAACAAATAAAAGATGGCCACCATCAGTCACATGACCTGAGCCATGACCTTAGGTGGCAAAGGAAAAAGGAAACAGAATAAACAAAGAGTGATAACTGAGATTGAAAACAAGGTAAAACCAAAAATGAGGGAAGGACTGTCGACGATCTGTCACCCAAAGACAAAAATCATGACATATTTTAATATTTTTCAATTTATCACTTTCCTTTAGGACTTAAGTCTATCTTTCTCCCTCATGCATGATTTAATTGATAGTTTAACATATTTATAGGTTAGAAATAAAATACATTTTAAAATTACTTTAATTAGTAGAGAATCAATTTATTGTCATCAGATTTTATTAATAAATTCTTCAAAGTAGCCTACATGGTATGTGTTTTTTAATGAAGCCAATAGAAGCTAGTAAATAGACACTGTCTCTTTACATTTTACATTTACATTTTACATTTATGCATTTGGCAGACGCTTTTGTCCAAAGCGACTTACATTAGGGGAGAGACAATATGCAATTTGTTACACCGTCAAATTCTATCTCAGCTTCTCATAATAGAATTGTATCAACTGATCAATAAACCTAAGTAGTGAGGAAGTAGAGGAAGAAGATAAAGACAGAGGAGGGGAAAAAGAAGGTAGTTTTCTTTATAGTAGGTGTTCTCTGAAGAGAAGAGTTTTCAGTTGCTTTTTGAATGCTGTTAGTGTTGTTGCTTTCCTGACTGGATCAGGGAGTTTGTTCCACCATCCAGGGACAGTGAAAGAGAAGGTTTTGCTGAGAGATCTTCTGCCCTTGTTGGATGGAACCACAAGTCGCTGTTCCTTCTCTGAGCACAGGCTTCTGGAAGGCATGTAGGAGCGTATGAGCTCATGGAGGTAGACAGGGGCTGATCTGGAGATAGTTTTGTACGCCAGCGTTAGCGATTTGAATTTAACCTAAGCTGCAATGGGGAGCCAATAAAGAGTGATGAAGAGGGGAGTAACATGAGCTCGTTTGAAGATAAGATGAGCTGCAGAGTTCTGGATCATCTGCAGAGGTTTGAGCGTATTTAATGGAAGTCCTGCTAGGAGAGCGTTGCAGTAGTCCAGACGTTAGAGGACCAGAGCCTGAACTAGGAGTTGAGTTGCATGCTCAGTTAAGAAGGGCCTGATCTTTCGAATGTTGTGCAGTGCAAATCTACACACTCGAGTTGTCTTTGTGATGTGGTCTTTGAAGGACAGCTGTTCATCCAAAATCACTCCAAGATTTCTGACTGTAGGAGAAGGGGGGACTGTAGAGGATTGCAGCTGGATGGTGAGGTCGTGATGCACAGAGGGATGAGCTGGGATTACCAAAAGTTCCATCTTGGCCATGTTGAGCTGTAGGTGATGGTTCTTCATCCAAGTAGAGATGTCGTTCAGGCAGTCAGTTATGCGGGTAGTTACTGACAGGTCATCAGGGGGGAACGTTAAAGGGATTCTTTAAGAGAATTAGCATATAAAAGCATCTCTGAGCTCGTGGTCGTGTTTATATCAAAATTTACACTGATTTTGGGAATCTGATCAGAGCGAAGGGGGAAACATAGGACTATGAATCCCTGAAGCTCTCTTCTGTTGCATCAACTTTTATACTGGGTAGGTAATAGGTGGGTGGGACCAGAGGCTTAGATGGTTAATTATCAGCCAAGCTCATCCCAAACGTAAAGCTAATACAATTTTAACTTGGATGAGGTAAGATATCCTCTTTGTAACCATCTCTTCAATTGCTTTGCTCTACGCAGGCTCAGCTTTCCAGTGCAACACTCACATCATACCAGTGAAGAACGAGGAGGGAGTCGTCATGATGTTCATCCTAAACTTTGAATACACTTCAGAAGAGGACATCAGCAGCTCCACGGAGAGACTGGAGCTCACGCCGCCCGCCAAACCGGAAATCAGTCAGTCACACTTAGTGTTCTTCTGTTTTTACTTCAGTGTTCATGTTGTTGCAACAATATAGTAGGTAAACAATTGTAAATACATTTTAATACAATACATATTATTGTGCATATACAATGACAATTCTTGTACAACAAAAACGCGATTCGCTTTCAAAATAGTTTATCTTGAGTTATGTGTTCTGTAAATAACCACTAGTTAGACTAGTCAGGGTAAGGTCAAAGCAAAAAATAATAATTTAATCATTTAAAATAACTAAAACATTAAACGAGGACTAACCCATTCTGCATGTTTTTTTTCTGCTGGAACCATATGCTTTTAAGTGGCGATATCGCAGTTTGGCAGGTTTATCGTTGATAAATTTGTGCTTTAATCTAGATGTGTAGTATTTATTTTAAGTTCATAAGGCAATTTTTTTTCATAACTAAGCAACTGCTCCCTTTTTGACCTCCTGTTGTTGACTTTCAGTAGGGATGGGTGGATAGATACCAAAGTATCTTTGCTTTTGGAATTACTGCAAAAGAACCAAAAGGCAAGGCAAGTTTATTTGTTTAGCACACTACGTACACAGGGTAATTCAACATTCTTTACATTGGAAACAAAGAATAAAAAGATCAAATTGATAAAAAAATTAAACTTAAGACATATAGTAAGATAGTGAAGTGCAGAAAAACGTAACTAAACAGGTGAGTCTTTAGCCTGGATTTAAACGGGACTGTGTTGGCACCCTTGATCTCCTCTGTAAGCTGGTTCATCTGTGGGCCACATGGTAACTAAAGGAGTATTTACCCTGTTTGGAATTAACCCGGGGTAGATTTAATTTATTTGATCTGAGGAATCTCAGCTCTCTGTTTGGTGTGTATTCACTGAGCATGTCTGTTAGGTATTTACGTGCTAAGGTATGTTTGGACTTTTAAAGGAGCAGCAGAACTTTAAAATCTATTCTGAAGGAGACCGGTAGCCAGTGTAGAGACTTAAGAACTGGAGAAATGTGTTCTGACTTTCTAGTTCTGGTTAGAATTCGAGCCGGTGCATTCTGAACGAGATGTAGCTGTTTCATGGTATTTTTGGGAAGACCGGTGAGAAGACTATTATAGTAATCCAGCCTGCTGGAGATGAAAGCATGAATCAGTTCTTCTAAATCTTGTCTGGAAACAAAGGATCTGATTCTTGCAATGTTTCTAAGATGGTAATAAGCTGATTTTGTCATTGCTTTGACATGGCCATTGAAACTAAGATCAGAGTCCAGAATCACCCCAAGATTCCTGACCTGATTTGTAGTTATTAGGCCCTCGACAGTGAGATACGTGTTCACCTTAGCAACCTCACTTTTACTTCCGAATGCAATGACTTCAGTTTTGTCCTTGTTAAATTGAAAAAAGTTGTTTTGCAACCAGTTTTTAATCTCATCAAGACATTGGCAGAGAAAGTTTATGGGGTTGTAGTCATTTGGGAGATAGCTACAAAAATTTGTGTGTCATCAGCATAACTATGGTATGATATTTGGTTCCTTCTCATAATTTGACCCAGTGGATGTATGCACAGGATAAATAGTAAAGGAGCAAGGATTGAGCCTTGAGGGACGCCACAAGACACTGAAGTCCACTTCGACATGTAATCACTATGTAATCAATATGTTTACATAGAAACCTCTTCATTCTAAGTATGATCTGAACCATTTTATCACAGTTCCTGAAAGAGCAACATAGTTTTTTAGTCTATCGAGAAGGATTTTAAGGTCAACTGTGTTGAAGGCAGTGCTCAGATCGAGTAGAACCAGTACAGTCACAGAATCGATCCTCAATCGATGACAAAAAGCCATTAAACTATGAGTAAACAATATTTTTGGGGAAATATATGCAGCCTCACCTCTAATGCCTCGCTCTGGACTAGCCAGTAAAATCACGTCTCTGACTGTCATCAGGAACCAGATTCAGTAATGTAGAGATGGACAGATATTCATCCTCGAGTGAGTTAGAGATATCATAAGGCTCTCACTTTCTCTTTGCATTTTTAAATGTTGATTTTGAAATAAAATTAACTTTGATCACATAATAAGAAGCCAGAATTCTTATGAGTAGCGTTACTAAATATATTTTTTTTATCACACATCCATAACTTTCAGATGTTCTGTTTTTCTTTTCCCTCAAGTTGATTCTGAAGCTAAAAGCTTTCTCAAAAAATATGTTCTCTGATCACTGAGTACTTCGGATTTTATATCAGATGGCTTCATTTTGGTTTGTCTTGGCTAGTGTGCACCAGAACAATCAGCCTAGTGTAACAGGGAGCCTTTACCCGTTTTTATCTCTTTGTTATCTGCATTTATCTTGCATCAATCCTTGCACATGCTTCCAATTACAGGAGTTTCAAAGTGTGGAATCTGTAGAGCTGCAGATAATAAGATCCCTTCATTGAGGAGGAGAATAGAAGTGGATAGCTCACTCTGTCTGTTTGAAGCATTTGAGGGGCTCCACTAGCACACTGCTCGAGGGCCTGGTTATTTCCAGAATGTGTATGTGATTTCGGGTGTCATGGAGAGTCTGTGTCAACAAGGACTCGGCTCTGATTGGAGGTGTTGCAAGAAGATCTAATGCAACACTTCAGGGTGTGGATGAGTGTGGAGGAATGGCTTCAAGAAGACCAGTGAATAGAGTCCTGGTAAAAAAACAAAAAACACAGCCATCTTAGGTAAGCATAAGAGGTATCACGTAAGAGATCCATCTTAAACACCCCTGTATGAAGTGTGGGTTTGATCCACCCTTTGATAAGATTGATGAATGCCCCTTTGTTCAAAAGAGAATTGGGACACTCTTTTGCATCACTTCAATGGACGACATTGAGAGGAAGGGGTAGAAATAGAATGCAGTCTTAAAGGATCTGACCAAGTCGATAATAATGAACTTAATACAATTTTTTAAAGTGCATTCTCAGTTCAAATTAAAGCCACAGATGGTTTTTGGTCAGACAAGAGATTAGATGCCACAGTTTCTGTATCTTTCAATATGAAACAAAAGCTTAATTTCTTATTATTGTGTTCATATTGCCTCAATGGAGCAGTGGAATTAAGGGAAGCAGAGGCTGAGCAAAAGAGTCAGATGCTTAGACTGCAAACCTATGATTAGAACGGAGCAAACACATGTCGTAAACATGCTAATGCTCATCATAATCATCTAACTTAACCCTGCATGAGGTTCAAGTCAGGTGATTTACAGATGCTCTCTGACTCAGGAAACAAATACACACAGCACCTGCTGCAGCCATGAATGCTCTGTTCGATGGAGCTTTGTAATACTCTACATAAACCACGCAGCTCATGCCAGAAAACTTTTCTTCAGGGGTGGAAACTCGTTCATTCATTCATTCATCTTCATGTCGGCTTTTCCCTTTCGGGGTCGCCACAGCGGAATGAACCGCCAACTCCTCTGGCATATGTTTTATGCGGCGGATGCCCTTCCAGCCGCAACCCATCGCTGGGAAAGGGGTGGAAACTGACAATTTTAAAGACTTGTTTCTGTTTAAAGAAATGTTAACGACATAATTTCTGTTTTATTTATATTAGTCATATTGAGAGCCAAATAAGTCGCAAAAGAAATGCAAGCTTTAACTATGATTAATTATTACATCATTATGATTCGATGATATAAGAAATATGGATGATGCAACTCCGCCTCCCTGTGAGCGAGATTTGGCAGTCGCCATGACAAACAGACAGAGACTGCAAATGCGCAGAAGGGTTTTACAAGAGAAAAAGGCAGTGACATTTTTCACAGCTGGGCCTGGAATCTCATGGTCACACGCCCCTTTTGCACATATACTTTTTTCTATATATTGATTTTTCGATTCAGTTTCTGAATGATTAACAATAAACCCAGCAGACAACCAAAGCAGTAAAGTGATTGGTTCAGTGTAGCTGTCAATCATAGCAGTCAATCACACACAATTTTTTGGCGAAATGAACCATATGAAAATTAACTTTAAAGTAAAAAAAAATCTAATTATGTCAAGTGGCTAGATATCTATCATAAATAATAAAAACAATACTTTAAACACCTTAATTTCTGAGAAATAACATGTCAAAGTTTGCTTCCTCTCTTGTTCATTTTACATTAAAAAGCAGAGTTAAAAATCATACTGTATAGGATCGCAGCACTGTGGAATAAAGCAGAGGGTTATGTAAGACCCAGTTATGTTGCATTTCTCCATACAGCTAGGGGCCACTGTGGTGATAAGATTTTACTCTTAACACTTACCATGTTTATTGTCAATAGAGAACTCTTCTATGTAGGTCTGACTGTGATCATCTCGCTGTCAATAGACCTCATATATGGCAAATGTCTAAGCACATATTAACATTTACTGTTTATTTAATTAATTTATTTTTCTTTATGACCTAATCTCTCCAAAAGTTCACATGTTTTAGTAAAAATGAAAACAACACAAAATGTTAACATTTATTATAAAACATAAAAAAACATATATTATAAAAACAAAAAATTATGAACATATATTCCGTTTTGGTTGTGTCACCTTTGCCATGTACATTATACAACAAAGGGTTGTTAAATATATAGCTCTTATTTCTAATGGCCTAGTATCGTAAGCGACAATGAAGAGCGAACCCCGACCCCTCCTGAAATTAATATAATTCGGTAAAATAATCATGCAGCATAGTCGGACAAAGATCTGTTTTTAAATCACCCTGTATTTTTAGGGCACACAGTTAAAAAAATATTAGAATGTGAAGGAGCGGAATTTGGCCTAAAAGGGTAGAAGGTCATATGCAAGAGTATCTATGTTCATGGAAGTGGGTGCCAAAAAGTCAGTTCCTCAACCCTGTTTCAAGAGAGACACCAGGAGCTGTAAATAAGCCCCATGGAGCTCAAACAGCGGACTTCACAGCGGTGAATTCAGTTAAGTAATTGATTTTGAGGAATTAAGAAATTGACTCAGCACCTTGTCTAAATTTGTCTCATTTGATGGACAGTACTGCTTCCCAGTATGTGCTCCAGGGTACTAGCAGCCTCGACTAGCCTCAAAAGCACTGATTTTCTGAGGTCTCGACTCTGGGACAAACCAGGTTCAGCCCTGCTGAGGTTTTAGGATTATACGGCTGGGAAGCTCTTTGTTTTGTACATTTTTAAATAAAAGTTTTTTTTTCACCAACTTTTACCACCTTTGATTTAATTCCAAACATAGAGTTTTTTTAATGATTAAACTAATTTTTAAAGGTTGGTTAAAGTTTCTTGAGCTCTATCCTCCATGTCTTTGGTTGATGAGGCAGAGCAAGATTTGCAGCTCTCAGATGATTGAGTGAGGATGTCTGATGGTCACAGGAAGAACAGGGAAACGTTCATGACAGTCTCATTTCTCATCAAGCTTAATTAACCTCTCGAATTTGACTCCTGCCATGGGGCTCGCTCATCAAGTACATCGAGAATACTCAACGTTTGACTTTTCGGAGGCGGCCAATTGATGCTTTCAGCATCAATTGCATCAGCAACTGATACTGCTGCTTTACTGAGCGTGTTACTGATGCTGTTAATCGCTGTTAAGAAGTTTAACAGTCTGTTATAATCTGTCAAGCAATTGCTGCTGCTGTAAAAACAAAATTTACTAATGCTTCTCAACACACAGATGTGAAATTAATTTATTTTATTATGGTGTGCATACTGGGTTCCAGTTATTTCAGTGTTTGCCATAGACTATCAAACAATCAATCAATCAATCGATCGATCAAGGATTTGATGAGAATTAGACCCTTACGAAAAAGAGACAGGCCAGATATGTGGAGAATAGTTTCTGAGGGGTGCTGAGACAGATATAACAAATCAATCTTCACTTGAGTTTGTGATCGGAAGATCATGCTCGTATGTGTGTTCAGAGTGCATCAATTCATCCATTTAAACCAGTCTGTCGCCAGTACATGAGTTTTCTCCAGAAGTGGACTTTTCTCTAGGAGAAAGTGTGCTGAGCTATTTCCTGACTGAAGCTGTGGGCTCCTTTGGGAAGAGCTTGATTAGTTTGATCACAGGCTGCTCTAAATCAAACGGCGTTAATTGAACTCGTGTCCAAACTGAACTGAGAGCGGCGGGTAATTAAAGCTGAACAAATGAGCCGTATGGCGCTCTCCGCTGCTCCTGGGAGAGGTGCATTGTGGGATTGAATGCTGGATGCTCATGTTGCATGTCTTCCTGATAATGATGAAGCCACTAGAGGAGCTGTCAAACTAATTATTTGTAGCATTTTCATTGGCTCTCTGTGAAACACAATAAACAGGCATTTGTCTTTTCAGGGGAGATGGGTTTACATTAATTAGCATTCAACTCCCTTATCAAACTCAGTAGAAAAACGAATTCTCTAAGAAATATTTCACTCTTTTTTTTGTACTTAACAATGTTAAGTCTAATATGTTTAGTAAAAATATTTTTTAAGTAATGCCTGAAATGTACTATAATGCAAGCCCCTTAATTTATTAGTGTTTATTCATTCTTCAGTAATTGTGTTGTGTACTGTTGCCTCAGGGTGGGAGGAAGCGAGGAAGGGAGAATAAATGAAGTATGTAAGTAAGTGTAAGTAAATACATTTGGTACTGTAGGTAGCTAAGTAAGAAAGTACTTAGGTTGGCATGTATCTTTCAATGTCTTCTTTTATTTAAAGAATGAATATAAGTAAATTATATTAAATTGATGTACTTGGAGATGTTTGTTAAATAACATTATCTTCTCTAAAATTACAATCATGTTATATTATATTTTTCATGATCAATTATTAATGAAGGTAAGCCCTTCAGGAATGGGGTATTATATTTGTCCAAACTATAATAAAAGCATTAATTAAGTAATTTAAGTCTTTAAAAAGTGTGCCCTTTGCACAGCAGCTCCATTACAGTAACTTGTTTGAGACATGCAAGGACTGAGAGAAGCTCAAAATGAGCTCAAATGTGATAAAAATCAAACATTTAAAAATCTCTGGGAGATTTATAGTTTAAGTTATCTGAACAACCTGTCTCTCACACACACACTTTCTCTCTCTCTGTCTCTCTTCCTCTCTCTCTCTCTCTCTCTCTCTCTCTTTCATTGCAGTCACTTTAGCTTTATACTAATTTGGTAAATGTTTTAAATTTCTTGTCAGTTACTTTGAGAATTTATGTTTTAAAAATATCCCTGTTTTTGGAAATAAACCTAAAAATTTTGCACAGATTTTGAATTTGGAACCATTGCCCAATAAACACAAAAATGGGTCAAAATTAAGATTTTGGTGGAAAAAAAACAATCTCTTCAAACTTCCTGAAATGTGGAGCATTGATAGGACACGAGAAAATGATCTCAAGTGTGTAGTTTCAAGTCTGTGCCTCGTCTACATTTTGATATTCAGAATTTTAAAATGTGGACCTATCAACTCCATGTCAACCCCAGGGTTTAATGTGCCATTTTTGCTGAAAAGCTTAATTTCTTCAGACTTCCTAGAAATTGGAGCTTTTGAAGATGAGCAGAAGTGTGTGGTTTCAGGTACCTTATTTAAAAATTTGCACCTGCTCTAAAAACCTCTAATGGGTTAATTAGTCAGTTTTGGTCAAAATGAAACTTTCTACAAACTTCCTGAAATTTGGAATATTGGTATGTGAAGGTGAGCTCAGATGTGTGGTTTCAGGTCTGCACCTTTTCAAGGATTTGAGATCCAGATTTTAGAACTTTGAACTCACTTCAAAAAAACAATATGGGTACTAAGTAAAAAAATTTTTTTTAAATAAAAGTGTATTTTTTTAAACTTCCTGACAATCTTTTGCATTGATGGATCACGAGAAGATGAGCACAGATGTGTGGTTTCATGTCTCTAACCTCATGTAGAATTTGAGATTCAGAGTTTTGCTCCTGCGCCAAAAAAAAATCTAAAGGGTTATTATGCCATTTTTGGTGAAAATGTAGTTTCTTCAAACTTCCTGGAATTTGGAGCATTGATAGAATACGTGAAAATAAACACAGGTGCAAAGTTATTTATTCCATGCGATCTATTTTATACACTAATCAAGATTTATTGCTAGCCGAAGGTACATCGATGGTATGTGTCACTGCTGGTTGGGTGAATAAAAGTCTCTTATCAAGAAACATAGTTACCAAATCCTTTCCTCCTCTCTCCAGGACGAGGACGATTCTTCAGCTTCCGTCTGCCATCTCTCAAGCTCCTTGGAGGCAGTAAAGAGTCACTCCCGCAGGACGACCCAGATTCGGTCTTGGTGGACCGATCGCCAGCCAAACATAGCTCCAGCACAGCCCATGCCAACCACAGCAGCTCGCCCTGGCACAGGCACGGGCACACTCCTGGTCTCACAGCTATCCCCCACACTCTCTCCCGCTCCAGAGAGAGCGTGTGCAGCCGCTCCAAAGAGAGTGTGTGCAGCAGGAGACGAGCCTCGTCCGTGCATGACATCCAAGGGCTCAGCAGCACCAACTTCAAAAACAACGCTGAAGGTAAGAGGAAGAGATAACAGCAATTAGCCAGCGTAATTTTACTTTTTCTACTCTTTTTCCTTAAAACATGATATGCTGAAGACATAGGAAACATTCAGCAGGAGTCTAACAAACTTGCAGCCAATCAACAACAGCTAACACATTTGGGAAGAGGTGCTGTTGGTCAAGGGGCTTATTTATTTAATGGTTTAACTAATAACTATACAGAAGAGGGTTAGGGTCACTGTAGAAAATAAAATTTGAGTTCAGACTTTAATCTCAGAATTCTGACAATTTTTTTTTACTCAGAATTCTGAATATTTACATTCAGAAAGGTGCCCACAAGAACCTTTTTCCTTAACATTACTTTTTTTTTCTATTTATTGCTTCGTATAAATGTAGACAGCGTGAATGCTAAAAGAAGTGCCACAAGCCAGCTTTTGACTGTGGTAAAAGTGGGCAACACAATAAATTTAAGCACGTGTCTATTTACAGTAATCAGTTTGTAAGTCTAAAACAAGACACCTCCTGCTTTTCCTCACAATACTTAACAGGAAGTGACTAAACTGTAGTTCCCTTTGCGACCACTTGAGGAAAGTTCTCATTCACTCCAATGTTAAAACTGAACAACTTTGTAGCTGAAAAAAAAACATGGCTCCATTAGGTTTGTTGACTCAGATTGCTAGTTTTGACCTTCATTAACAATTAGAAATTACATTTGTTTTTATGACATATAAAATGTAAACCTTTAGCCAATCAGACAACTTCACTAAAGCCATGTACCACCTCTGTGGATGTGTTTTCGAGTACTGACTATGATCACTTTGAGCCTTTTTTTAACTGTGCCATAACCCTATGGGTGACATCACGAACAGTCAATTGTCTAAAACCTCTCTCATTACGTTAAGGATGCCGTGTAATGCTATTTTCTAACTTTCAAAGTTACTTAGTATATCAAAAGTGTGGTATCTTGATCTCATGATCAAGTGTAGCACAAATATAAAAATAAGATATGCTTTTGAGGGTTTTTTTCAAACCTGGCTCTCTATGATGCAGTAAAGAGCGGAACTCCTGGACATTTCACCCGGAATGTGGTTGAAGGAGACGCAGCTGTGGTTCATTCTGCCATTCAGACTCAGGATCGAATTCTGAATCATTTACGATGTAATTTATACTCAAAGCTCAATTAAGCTAGTTTTGTTTTATATCAGTAGCGATCGATTGTAGATCATCAGCAGTACACGTCCACATTTTCTTAACTCTATCCGTGGGTGCGAACGTCCTTGTTAGCTGTAACTATCATCGGAAAACTTTGTGAACCTGTATCTTTCTTTAATAAATATCCCACATTTAAAAAAAGGGAATGGGCACAGTACTCTAAATGGACTTCAGTGTAATATGATATTTATGCCCTTGCCTATTTATTAAGAAGCTTTCTGGCTGTTTAAATCCAATACAAACTAAACTAAACACAATGAAAGTCCTTGAAATATTTCAAATAAATAGAAAAACTTTTAATCACCTGCTGTAAGTCAGACTCTAATATGGTAGCACGAGTTAAAGTTCCTGCATTCCTCTAGCTGAGATGTGATCTTACTCTTCCATCCTGATTGTCTCTTGTCATCTCTTATCGACGTCTTGATTAGACAATACAGAGCGGGTCTGTTCTCTATTCAGCTAACACTCTTCATCAGATGAGCATCGAACCAGACTGAAGCAGCAGGAGTGTGAATCCACGCTTCACGCTGAATGATCATCAGCGACTGTTAAACTGCACGCTCGCTTCCTGCCACAGAGCACGCTTCTCTGTCAGCACTCTCAATTAAACTTCAACTGGAATCCAGCAATGTAAACTTCCTGTAATGATGAAAAGGATTAATGTATATCAAATCTTGGCTGCTTCACACGAGAGGAACCAGTCATGGCAAATTGGAGATTTTTAAAATCATGCTTCAAATTGTTAACTTGCATCCAATTGTGGAGGATTTAGAGCACCAAATCTGGCCCTGGGGTGTTTTGAAAGCCACACACATCATTTTCAGCATTATTTTGGTGTCCCGAGAATAAAAAAAGGACTTACAGAAGGCTGCGCAGGAGATGATTAAGAAGTGCCTTTACAGAAAAGGGGAGAAATATATGATTTTTCAGTAATTCTATTGGTTTGAGCAACATATTGACCTATCAAAATAGAAAAATCAAAGCTATTTTGTGTGTAATTATCTTCATATTTGAGCCATACAAGGAACAACTTGGGGTCAGCATCAACAGTCTCACCCAGCCGTTGCTTAAATACAGCTGCTTCTGCCTGTAAGGTGTACCTAATAAAGTGTCCAGTTAGGTTAACATCCATTGTTTTGAGTACCCAATATACAAAACCTATTTGAGCAGGTACCTAACAAAGTGGGCGATGAAAAAAAAAACTATATAATATTTGAACAAAAATAGTTAATGTATTAGCTTCTTGGTGTTCTACTGGAGATAAAACCTACACTAAATGTTCAGTAAGAGAGGGATTCACTAGTGCAGATGACCTGGCTTGCTTGGCCAAAACAGCTTTTATTAGATTTTGATGAAGAAAAATAAAGACACGGCTGTTCTGACTTTCTCTAGGTCCCCTGACCCAGCTGAAGTCCAGTCTTCTGGGCTCCAACTCAGACTCGAATCTCAACAAGTACAGCACCATCAATAAAATCCCACTCATCGCTCTGAGCTTCTCTGAGGCTGGAGAGAGAAAAGCTCCATCTCCCCCGACGGCAGATAAAACCATCATCGCTCCTAAAGTCAAAGAGAGGACACACAATGTCACCGAGAAGGTCACACAGGTGAGAAAATCATGTAATATTTAAATAATTAATTTCAAACAAATCATTTTATATGAACAGGATCAGCAAAATGGCTTTGACTGAGATCCATATTTCTGTAGCCGCTGGATTTATGGAAAGAAATATGTAGTTAAAAGGCATGATCGTAAAACATATTGGCACTTTTTCTTTATATTTGTTAGTGAATATACTCTAATCATTTTACAACCAATCATATGACTAAAGCAAATCCAGCTTATAGTATATCACTGAAAGTTATACTTTTAAAGAAATTCGAACTTTTAAAGAATAAGCAATTTTTTTTAAACAAGCGTTCATAAAATGCCTCTGTCCGTCAAACCGTGAGTATGAAAAGCTTTCTGATAGGGGATTGACCTGGTACGCATTCTTTCGAGAATGAGTGGTGACACGAGAGTGAGCTTGCATACAGAGGGACTTTACTCTATCTGCTTTGCTAACCGCTCTTGATCTATGATTGTTTTACAAGTGGCAAACCCCCCCCCCCCCTCTCCAGCACAATAGGAAGTGACTGAACTGTAATACCCCGACTGGTCACAGTGGGGTCAGAAGTTAGCAAGTTCTCATTCACTCCGATGTTAAAACTTTGAAGCTGAAAAAACATAATTACACCCCTGGTGCTGTAATGTGTTTTTTATTCAGATATTAAATCTGAGTTATTTTTACATTTGTTTGTTTAAGATATATAAAATGTAAACATTCAGCCAATCAGACATCTATGCTATGCCTATGTCCTGCTTCTCTTGACCCTATTTGGTTACCGGAAGTGAGGCACTTCCACGGAGGCGATGGTTGGCTACGCCCATTTTTACCTTGTTTCACTGATCATAGTAAACGTTGTGCATGCTACGTACATGTTATATACAGTCTATGCTGTATTAGGGGGAGGAGAGAGACGATGGAAAAAGAGCGAAGATTGCAAGTGAAAGTGTAGATGGTGAGCAGGTATCTGAAATATAAGATACAATGTTTTTAAATGCCTTATAAGTTAGCAGGAGAATTTTGAAGTAAACAGGAAAGATTACTGGAAGCCAGTACAAGTGATAATGGTTTGCTCAAATTGCTGAAATTTGGAGCTGAAAAATGTTTTTGTTATGTGTTTGTAATGTTTTTGTAAAAAATGTTGATCGATAATTTTGATCTTCATGAACACACTGAGGGGGTGAATTATTTTTGAATTTGCTTGTTTAGAATATATGAAATGTAAGCATTCAGCCAATCAGACATTTGTGCTATGCAAATTTCCCGCCTCTCTGAAACCATATTTGGTTACCAGGAAGTGATACACTTCCACGAAGTCAATGGCTGGCTACACCCATTTTTAGCTTGTTTTTAACTGATCATACGAAACTTCCTGCATGCTACGTCCATGTTACATACAGTCTATGGTGAGAATATATTAGATATTTACAACATGTGATGTTCAAAGCATCAATCAAGTTGCTAATGAAATGAATCATCACACTTCCTGTACTTATGTTTACAGTTATCAACAATCTTTGAGACAGAAATGTTCCAGCAAGTCAGTTGGAGTTTTTTTTACTATGCATCAACACATTCTCCACAATATCTCTGTATATTGGGGATATGTTTTATTATTGACTCTCCCATATGTGAGCTTTATTAAACGCATGCCTTGGAATTTCAATGGTAGATTGTAAATTTTAAAATCTGTTGTTTTTTGGAGGGGTTTTTTGTTAGTTTTTTTTTTATGAAGATCTCTACTTGTGGAAGGGTGCCTCTAGTTTTGTCTCTAGTTATTGTGTATTCCTCACTTTGTGAATTGACTGGAAAGAAATAATGATGTGAACCAGTCGAAACAAGCTGTAACAAATTCTCCAGCATCATTTTATTTTATCACAACCTCGTTCAACACCAATGCCTACAGACATGGAGACATGCACATCTATGGTAATGGGGACTGAGCTCAATCACAAGCCATTAAGAGGACGGTTTTGTCAAAAATAAAATAAAAAATAATCAAATTTGGTCTCTTTGCACTGTTGCTAACATGATAGCTATCTTTTTCCTTTTGCAAAAGTATAAAAGCCTTTATTTATGAACGTCCAGGTCAAAAACGTTGATCATAAATGCCCAGTTTCTTTAAAAGCTGAATGAAAAACAGACAAGCTTCTGATAAATCTGTTTTCTTACCTCAGCCATGTTTAGCTACTTCATGCTCTGCTAATATTTCTGGTGTAAGAAGATGAAGATGGATTGCCCTGCTCCTCAGGGAAATTCATCTACAAATATCGGCCAAACACACTTCAGTCACACAGCTCACAAAGCCAAGTGTAAATTGAACTTTCCATTTTTATCCAACAAATGTGGTTTCGAAAGGGTTGTAACAATTTAAAGGAACAGTTTGCCACTCAAAATGTGTTTTCACTCACATTTAAAGAATACTTGAGTGGCTCGAAAGAATCAGAG
This sequence comes from Danionella dracula, assembly GCA_900490495.1. Classification (NCBI taxonomy): domain Eukaryota; kingdom Metazoa; phylum Chordata; class Actinopteri; order Cypriniformes; family Danionidae; genus Danionella; species Danionella dracula. Next base: position 2,692,265 of record UELW01000667.1, read on the forward strand.
AAACATAGAGAGGGCAAACTCTTTATATTGAATAAGACCTTTATTTGTCGCTACACTGTTACATGCAGTGAAATTGTTATATACTATATATATATATATATATATATATATATATATATATATATATATATATATATATCAAAAACACTGATTCAGGAAAAGTGACTGTCCTGGTTCTACTCGATCTGAGCGCTGCCTTCGACACAGTTGATCACAAAATCCTTCTCGATAGACTAGAAAACTATGTTGCTCTTTCAGGAATTGTGATAAAATGGTTCAGATCATACTTAGAAGGAAGAGGTTTCTATGTAAACATAGGTGATTACATGTCGAAGTGGACTGCCGTGTCGTGTGGAGTCCCTCAAGGTTCAATCCTTGCTCCTTTACTATTTAACCTGTACATGCTTCCACTGGGTCAAATTATGAGAAGGAACCAGATATCATACCATAGTTATGCTGATGATACACAAATTTATCTAGCTATCTCCCCGAATGACTACAACCCCATAAACTCTATCTGAAAATGTCTTGATGAGATTAAAAACTGGATGGAAAACAACTTTCTTCAATTAAACAAGGAAAAAACTGAAGTCTTTCGGAAGCAAAAGCGAGGTTGTTAAGGTTAACACGTATCTCAATGCAAAGGGCCTAACAACTACAAATCAGGTCCGGAAACTTGGAGTGATTCTGGACTCTGATCTTAGTCTAAATAGCCACGTAAAATCAATGACAAAATCCGCTTATTACCATCTTAGAAACATCACAAGAATCAGATGCTTTGTTTCCAGACGAGATTTAGAGAAACTGATTCATGCTTTAATCTCCAGCAGGCTGGACTACTGTAACGGCCTCTTAACCGGTCTTTCCAAAAAGACCATTAAACAGCTCCAGCTCGTTCAGAATGCAGCGGCTCGAATTCTAAGCAAAACTAAAAAGTCAGAAAACATTTCTCTAGTTCTTAAGTCTCTACACTGGCTGCCGGTCTCCTTCAGAATAGATTTTAAAGTTTTGCTGCTCGTATATAAGTCCAAACATAACTTAGCACCTAAATACCTAACAGACATGATCAGTGAATACACACCAAACAGAGAGCTGAGATCCCACAGATCTAATAAATTAGATCTACCCCGGGTAAATTCCAAACAGGGAAAATACTCCTTTAGCTACCATGCGGCCCACAGATGGAACCAACTTCCAGAGGAGATCAAGGGTGCTAACACTTTAGTCATGTTTAAATCCAGGCTAAAGACTCTCCTGTTTAGTTGCGTGGTTGTCGACTGAGCACCAACGTCCGAACAACTATTTTACCTCTGTACTTCAAATTTTAATATTTGTTTTAATCGATGTTTTAAATTTCAGTGTTTTAAATCTGTTTGATTTATATGACTTTTTTATGCTTGATTTTAATGTATGCACTTTCTTTTTACTCTTTATTTCCAACGTAAAGCACTTTGAATTACCCTGTGTACAAAATGTGCTATACAAATAAACTTGCCTTGCCTTGCCATGCCTCATTTTAGTTAGAAGATCACCGGTTCGAGGCTGGCCAGGGACCTTCCTAAGAAAAGTTTGCATGTTCTATCTGTAATTCCATCATCGTCAAAACAATATGCTTGTTGCTCTAAAAAGCAGCAAAACTGTCAATCTATCTGCTGTAAAAGATCTCGCTGTTGAAGTAGATGAGAGATACAATCACATCACTGGTGGAGGCTGCTGTGTAGCCTTGTACTCGTGGAGGTCCACCACTTTTCTGTGAAACCGTTCTCCGTGCATCTTTAACACAACAATTTATTATATATGCAACAAGTTAGCAACAGAAAAAAAATTTCAGGGGGCATACGACTAGTAAAAATAATTATTTATTTTTGATTATATGGCTGAACTTAGCTTCCGAACTTAACGATGCCAAATGCAGTGCTCTCCTCCTGAAAATCAGAACAAATTCGTGACCAATCAGATCACGACATAAACTCTACGAAACCAATCAGACATATATTCTGTGGGGTACGTGACGTTTGAGGCTGAGACTAGGTTTCTGTTAATATGCCAGAGTAAAAAAAATATAGGCTATACATAACTGTCAGTTTCAGAAGTACCTGAACAAACCTTTGAAGACCCGAGAGTAATCCTGAAGCTGTGTGTAGCGTGACTGAAACTGCTTCTGTCAAACAGCAGAGAAATAAATGAATATTTATGTTCTGTTCCAAAGCTGCTGGCATGCAGCGCTTCTGGAAAATAAAGATTTCTATCAAACATTGCATCAGCCAGAGAGAGGAACTTCACAAACACTGGGGAAATGGAATTGGAAATACATCTCGTTCAGATTGATGATGCTGATGATGCAGATGCGACTGAAAGCTGTCAGTTAAAACATGCAAATCAGGAAACCGAGTTAAATTATCCCATAACTGGAATGAAAATGCATTGACTTGAATAACTCAAATGACAAAATAAAAGGCATTTTTCAGCAAGCACACAAGCTTTACTAAAGGCTAAAGATGTTAGCTTACTTTTACCAAAATATAAGAATAACATTTGAAAAAGCAAACTTTGAACCTTGTGTTTGCCTTGTGTTCTCTAAATATATTTTGATTGACAGAGCTCATAGTGTGTCCCTCGTCCCTCTCTCTCCTCTCCATGTTGATTTTCTCTCTACCCCCTCTATCACTCTATCTCTACCTCTGGCACGCTTTATATCTCTTTCCCCCCTCTCTATCTATCTACTCTATCTCTTTCCCATCTCCCTTTCTCTCCTCTACCCCCCTCTCACCCTCCAACTGGCACACACTCTCCCTCTCCTCTCTAAATATTTTTCTCTGTCTCTCTCGCTCTCCCTCTGGCACTCTCTATCTCACCCCCTCCCCCCCCCTCCCCCTTCATCTCTTCCCCTCTCTCTATCCATCTGGCACTCTCTATTTTTCTTTCATCCTCTCTATCCCTATCTTTTCTCTCTTTCCCTTCTCCCTCTCTTTCTCTTTCTGTCTCTCTTTCCTCCTCTCTCTATCTCACTACTTTCTCTTTCCCTTCTCCCTCTCTCTCCTCTCAATCTCTCTCTCTCACCTCTCACTTCTCTTCCTTTGGCATTCTCGATTTCTCTTTCCTCCTCTCTATATATCTCTCCATTCTCTTTCTCCCTCTTGCACACTTTATCTCACTTGCCCCCTCTCTATCTCTTTCATTCTCTGCGTCCCCTCTCGCTCTCTCTTTCTCCCTCTGACACCCTCTCTCTTTCCTCCTCTCTATTTCTCTCTTCTCTCTTTCCCTTCTCCCTCCCTTTCTTCTCTATCTCTCTCCCCCTCTTCTCTCTCCCTCTTCTCTCCCCCTCCATCTACATCTTTCTTTCTCTCTCTTTCTCCCTCCTGCATTCTCTATCTCTCTTACCTCCTCTATTCTCTCTCTCTTTCTCACTCTCTGTTTGCTTATTTGAAGAATTAGCTAAAAAGCTATCTAAATTTATTTTGATTATTTTATTTTAACCCTGGTGTGTTTTGCTGAAAGTAAAACCACTGGAGACAGTAGCGCTACAGGAACATGGATGCTTGTCTTTCCATCAATGAATAGTAAAGCTGCACTTTTCAAACACTTTTCTCCTTCTTCCATCTTCTCAGGTGTTGTCCATGGGTGCCGATGTTCTCCCCGAGTACAAGCTCCAGTCTCCACGCATGGACAAGCTGACCATCCTTCACTACAGCCCGTTCAAGGCGGTGTGGGACTGGCTCATCCTGCTTCTGGTCATCTACACGGCCATCTTCACTCCTTATACTGCTGCCTTCCTGCTGGACCGCGAGGAGCAGAAGCGCCAGCAGTGCGGCTACTCCTGCAGCCCGCTCAATGTGGTGGACCTGATAGTGGACATCATGTTCATCATAGACATCCTGATTAACTTCCGGACCACCTACGTGAACCTGAACGAGGAGGTGGTGAGCCACCCAGGGAAGATCGCTGTGCATTACTTCAAGGGCTGGTTCCTCATAGACATGGTGGCCGCCATTCCTTTCGATCTACTCATTTTTGGATCGGGATCAGATGATGTAAGTGAAAAAGGATATTAATGATCATTATGGTACTAATAATGGTTGGATTTTTTTGTGGATCACCTGTATGTTGGATGATTATGCGAGCCCACTTCTGACCCACAGACCACCATCTCTAAGTGCACGCAAAGCAGTTGTTCTTGCTTTATGCTTTTCTGCTCGATCCCTCTCTGTGATGGCCGTTTAATTTGTCTCTATTGGTTTGTGACTGAAAGCCGACAGGTTCCCACGCCTCTTTTCTGAAGAAGAGCTGTGATTGGATGCTTGTTTGTTGTTTTATATTAGACTTCAGTGAATTCTGTTTGGTCAGCCTTTCCTAAAAATTCAGCTGTATTTAGGCAATAAAATAAATTCCCCTTCATCCACCTAAAAATAGTGATGCACTTCCATGATGACGATGGCTGGCTACACCCATTTTGAACCTCATTTTTCATATGAAAAGTTGCACATGCTATATACACTCATTACTTTCTACACATTTTATTTTGTTTGTGATTAAATGTAGACAGTCATTATTTGGTATCAATTGGGTTGCAATTTTTTTCAAACAAATGAAAAATGATTCTACTTCAGATTAATATAGTTTATATAGATAATGGCAATAGCGACTCAACTTTATTTTGAAGATATGTAAGTAATAAAAAACACAGACATAAAAACAACAACGATTAGTTAACTTGAGACATATAAAGTAGTAATGTTAAGTTTTGATAAACGTGTTCAAACTTAACCAATCCAGGCGATTGCTCATTTATGCTATAAAAGAACCAATATGACAAATTTGCCGCTGTTTCGCAGCGATTATTATTGGTACCGCGGTGGACATTTTCACTGGTCACCATCTGTATATAAACACATCCACGGTGATACATGTAATCTGAAATTATCCCAAAAAATACTGATGCAAGTTTATTATTATTAATATATACAAAGTGAAAAGTTAAAACGTTTTTCGTTACATTGAGAAAATAAGCCAAAACAACTTTTGTATTGCAAAAAAAATAAAAATTTCAAAGTTGTCAATGAAAAAGTTGCCATTTGGCTAGATATTTTACCCAAGTTTGAGTATTGTTTTACTCTATCAAAGCAGAAAGGACCAAATGTACTAGAATAGAGTGAATTTCGCACTCAAGATTAAACTGTGTATTTTTGTATTATGTATATATATTTTCTTTTTATAACTTAATTCACATACTTACATTAGTTTATTTAAATACATAGAGAAGAATTTCAGTGTTAACTGCCAGAAGATTTAAACTAACATCCACTAGTGCTTTAATTCAACTCGCTTTGTTACAAATAACACTGGGTCAGTGCTTATATAGATCAACACTCACAGTTTTAAATGAACGCTGTAATTTTTCCTGTGTTTCCAAGTTTTCACATGTAGATAAAACATTGTGAGAAAAAAAATTGTGATAATTTATTTGATGAATATAACACCCCTGGTATAAAGTATATAACAAAAATCTAAAAACAAAATTAAGTTGGGGCCACTGGAGTCACAGACCTGAACAAGAACTAAAATTTAAATAAATGCAGAAATCTAAATGTTAAATCTCAAAATAGTTAATTTTATGACTTCAGAATATGACATATGAATATGAATGAATGTCTTGTGTGTTTTAAATTTTTCAGCCAGATGTTTTTTTTTTGTCTTTTTTTAGCAAACTACCTCTTTAAGCTGCTTACGTTTACATGAAATCACTTGGCAGATGCTTCTACTGGCACGTGCAGAATTGCATCATTAATCTCATGCATTCTGCACATTCATGATGATAGGCAATGACAGCAGTGATCCCGGAGGTATATTCAGTTTTACATTAGAATCTACAATTAAATAATTTAGGTCATGAATATTATTTAATGGGGAAATGAGACTCAAAATGCTTTCTTTCTTTTACAATATTTTTCTTAATTTATTAGAATCTGCAACAAAGTTACCGAGTAATAGATTTACAATTCTATCATTAATTTTCCCCTGCCAGTGATGATATTCTGCCAAAAACTTCCAAGTTCTTCCCCGCCTACAACTGGATTCTGCCTGAGGAATTAATAGCTAGATATTAATATTATTAATTAAGTCTCAATAATCGAGACGTTGTCAGTGCTTTGTCTTGTTGAACTGCTGCATGAGAGCTAAAGCAGTTGTTTATCTGTTTGTTTGTTTTTTCTTTGCTTGTATCAAGTCCATTATGTGTATGAGATCATCTCTAGCCTTTAGCAGTGGTCAGAAAGCTCTTAGCACTGCTTCTTACGACATCAGCACGACTGTTTCACTGAATCAGGGATTACAGCATCAGAAAATACTGAATGTCTGTGTGAGGCTTTATTTTTGAATGGCCTTCATATCTGAATCCATTTATTTGGATTAGTGTGGGAGGGAGAGAGAGAGGGAGAGAGGGGGAGAGAGAGATAGACAGGGAAGGAGAGAGGGAGAGGTGGGAGAAGTGAGAGAGAAAGGAGACAGAGCGAGAGGGAAAGGAAAGAGACACAAATAATAAAAAAAGAAAAGTTAATTTAATTTTGAAGAGGAATTTTTGGTACAAATTAGTTACATGTTATATGAAAAATTAAGTTACTCTGCTGTTGATAAACTTTACTTTTGTTAATGTATTTTAGGATTTTAACCTCACACACTAATGTGCAGTAGTTTAATGTATCAATATTTGTGTTTCAGTATGTTATTATAAAACATCAGTTTGTTTTGGCTTGATAACAAATTTGCTAATGCTTTAAAAAAAGAATGAATACTAAATTACATTTTTTGTAAGAGGGAGCAATGAGAGCGAGAGGTAGGACAAAAAAAGAGAGAAAGAGGATAAGGGATAAGAGAAAAAGTAGTATTTCTTTTTTCATTTTCTCTATTTGCATAGATTTTAACTGCTGTTACTCAACAAAAGCTGTGCGTTTTAAATGTTAATTGCAGAAAGAAAAATACTCATTTGCAAATTTTTACAAATTTTCATTCTGTAATCAACATTTAAAACACACAGATTTTATTGTGGCTGTAATGCAAACGTAAATTGACGGTAATTGTAATTTTGGTGTGTGTGTATAACATTTAAAACAGACAGCTTTTGTTGTGGCGTAATGAAAATTTAAAGTGACAGCAATGTGTGCGTGCGTGTGTGTGTGAGAGAGAAAGAAAAAGAGAGAGAGAGTAAGATGCCAGTGTTTTACACATTCTGTGTTTGGACAGCGACTCAAAGCCACGTATGACCTGACAACACAAGAAACACTGACACGCAGTGGCTTTTAAAATATTAAAGATTAGGATCTAAAGCAAATGTCATTATTTGATGGCATGCGGTGTATTTTTAGACTAAGGAGGGTTTTGCTAAGTAACGAGATGGTGTTTTCACCAAGGTTTTCTAGTCTCCAAAATCAGCTAATTAACAGCTCACAGCATATGCAGACTCTTACATCTGTCTCAGCTGGATATGTATGTGTTTGAAAGCTGAAATCTGTGGTGTTTCTAATTTTGTCATCAGTTTAAAATATTCTTACTGTATAACTAACAGAGTGCTAGAGTGTTGCTGCCGTTTAGAAAATGCTGTCAGGAGTATTTATAGAGAAAAGCATCAAATTACAACAAACTCTACAGCAATTTGTTACACAGTCAAAGTCTATCTCAGCTTGCATCAACAGTTGTATCAACTGATCAATAAACCATAGTGGGAAGAAAATAAAGACAGAAGAGAAATTTCTTTTTTTTATCATAGGTGTTCCCTGAAGACAGTGCTTTCCTGACTGGATCAGGAATTTGTTCCACCAGCCAGGGACAGTGAAAGAGAAGGTTCTGCTAAGAGATTTTCTGCCTTTGTGAGACAGAACCACGAGTTGCTATTCCTTCTCTAAGCCAAGGATTCTGGAGGGCATGTAGGAGTGTATGAGCTCATGGAGGTAAAAAGGGGCTGATTTAGAGATAGTTTTGTACGCCAGCATCAGTGATTTAAATTTAAGACGAGCTGCGATGGGGACTCAGTGAAGAGTGATGAAGAGGGGAGTAACATGAGCTTGCTTTAGTCCTTGAAGATAAGACGAGCTGCAGAGTTCTGGATCATCTGCAGAGGTTTGAGTGTGTTTGCTGGAAGCCCTGCTAGGAGAACATTGATTTGGAGGTAATGTGACGAAAAATTAAACACTGGAAAAAAATGGGTTCTCCACCGATATTCACATGATGTTTAAGTCACCTTTAAAGTTGATTGTTTAAACACTTGTCCAAATATTGCCTTAAAGTATATATTGCTCATATCCAGAATGAAAGGAGGCTGTGCTCACAAGCTTAGTTTCTGTGGTGAAAAAAGAACCATCACCCTGCCATACACTGATGCAAACATGAGCCCTGCATGGAGGCTGTTTAGGGGCCACTAAAGCCTCTGTGGTCACACCGATGGATGTGACCTGAGGGATGGTGGTCAGCTTGCTGTGTGTATCAGCGTGTGCTGCTAAGGGAATGAAATGAGGAAGGCGGATGGCGGGTGAATGCCCTGCACGAGGAGATTCAGGTCTATTATGTACTGTAACCACACCGGCAATTTAAAAAGGATAGACACTGTAGTTTCATATTTAAGGGTTTTCAGGGTTGTTGTTTTTTTTGTTTGTTTTTTTTTTTGTTTTTTTGCTAACAAGATGCTAAAACATGCTACATACAAAAAGGTAAGACATTTTAAAAAATCAGAAAAAGCCTGAAAGCAAAATTATCCAAGCAGTGGTGTAAAACACACCAGTGAATCACGGGTCGATGTATAAACGACCAGAACCCAACCGATGTTTTAAACTAACCCACCCACAACTCGGACTGCAAAAAAAAAGAAAGAAAATATTGTACCCAACCCACTTCCTGATACGCATTTTTTTCAAAAGGTACTTAGACATCACAATGTTTAGCCGGTTTATGGACTCGCACATGTTGCTGGTGCTGCTGCCATTTCATCAAGCAGTTTAGTTTAGTTAGTTCTTACGGTTTAATGTTTTTTTTCTTTGTATCTTGTGTCAAGCAAGGCTGCTTTGAGCATCATCCTCACGGTGGCGTTATTGGTATTTGCCTTCCATCTGCTCTAAGATGATGTGCTTCAGGTCTTAACCTGAACTCCCCAAACAGTCTCATTGCTGTCCTCTTTCATTCGGTTTAGACTAGGACACCGCCGATCAACCCTAGTAGGAATATATAGCACAGCTACTCACTTCACAGTCACATTTACAATGTGCTTGAATCAAGTTAGTAAAGTGTAGGTACAAATCTAATAGTGTATGAAACAATCCAGACACATGATCTTGCTGGCTAAACGCTTTATTTGTTTCGTTTTGTTTTTTTTTACAACGTAGCAAATGCTAAGAAAGCAGTAAAGAAATTATAATAAGATTTATTTTAGGTGTTAGAAGCAAGCAAGAAAAATAAATATTCTGGTTAAAAAGGCTTGTTAGCATGGTGCTAAAACATGCTAACAGTAGAGCAATCTCAGTGTTTAATCTTTTTAAACTCTTTCTCTCTTTCTAAAACTTGTCTGATAAATGTAATCACATCGATCGTGGATTTGGGTCACTCATACGAGTGTGGTATTGATGAACAACGTAGCTTCCATCAAGTCCAGCGCTAATGAGACTTTAATGAGCTGCTCATGACTGATATTCCCAGGCCTGTGTGAGATAACGAAAAGCTCAAGAGCTAACATGCCATCAGCACATCCATTCAGACACTTTCTAAAAATTAAACATAAAACAGCTGCAAACTCAACTAATAAAGCCTTTGTTGGTTGGGTAACATCACCCTTATCAGCTCTTTGTTAAAAATAAAACTATCATATCAGCCTAAACTTTAGCACATCACTAAAGATAAAGAGCACAATTGCTCAATGTGGTTATTTTATTGTTCAGCTGCAAACTGTCATCATCACTTGATGAAGAATTTAGGGAGTTTTTCACAAAATAAATTGCTAGATATTCATCTTTTTGTTAATTTGCCTCGCTTCTGATGTTCAAAACACTTTAGAATAAAGGATCCTGCAGCTAATCTTTGAGCTTTCTATCTCAGAATATTTGTGCTTTTGTTCCTTCCTCCAGACGACCACTCTGATTGGCCTGCTCAAGACGGCACGACTCCTGCGTCTGGTCCGAGTGGCTCGAAAGCTGGACCGTTACTCTGAATATGGAGCGGCGGTTCTCATGCTCCTCATGTGTATCTTTGCTCTCATCGCTCACTGGCTGGCCTGCATCTGGTATGCCATAGGAAACGTTGAGAAGTCTTACCTGGAGCAGAAGATCGGCTGGCTGGACAACCTGGAGCTGTCCATCGGGAAAAGAACTAACACCAGCGATCCCGGTTCAGGCCCGTCCATCAAGGATAAATACGTGACGGCACTTTATTTCACTTTTAGCTCCCTGACCAGCGTAGGATTCGGAAACGTGTCGCCAAACACCAATTCTGAGAAGATCTTCTCCATATGTGTCATGCTGATTGGCTGTAAGTCAAGAAAATGCATTCAACAGTCTATTTTATTTTAAAAGGAATTGACTTCAAATCTGATATTTAGATCAAAAAGCCTTTATCAGAGACAACCCACTAATATCTGTAGTTTTACATTATATTTAACTTAGATCAAGTGACTCATGTGAGTGAAAGTACTTTCATGAAGAAACTCCAGTGAAACTTTTAACCATATCAGCAGCACAAGTACAGTATGACTGGTAAAGTTGGTGTAACAAAATTAAGCATAACATCTTAAGAAGCAAACATTCAACTGTGTTAAGTCCAGTTATTTTTCTGCAAAATTATCAATTGAAAATAAAAGAAGACCGAGAGCATCTAGTTGCGCTTAAAATCTCTGATATAAAACTTATATTTACAAAGTATACGTAATACATATAAAACTGAATTTAATCTGAAAGTGTTCCCTCCCTTTTGCACACTTATCTGTCTTGAAACAAAAATGTACAATCCACAAAATAAACGGGGCAGTTCCAGCATGTCACAAAATGAGTAAGAACAGCCAATCACTGTTTAAAAACAAACACAACCATGAAAACGTCATACACTAGTCTGTATATTCAATCATTGCAGCACTGCACTGTTTTTCACATGCTTGAATGAGAGTAGAATAAGACTTTTATTAAGTTTTCCTGTTTCCCTCTCCAAAAGTCATTATCAAGCTATCTACAATAAGAAAAAATCTTATTAGTAGATATTTAACTTAGCAAAGGCACAAATACTTCTACTTTATGCTGCCACACTCAAATACTCTAAATAGTCATCCTTTAAAACCTTCATTGAGAAGCACACATTGTTATACTTTGATTTAAACAGTTTTAAAAACTTATATATGTTTTTTAATCCTCTTCTCAATTTTACCTTACTTTTAAATATACAAAATCTCTGTTTATTAGTATGCATGGAATGAACCTTTAGATTTAGATGACCTCTAAACGTACAACCCCATCTCTTTAAACATCATCCCCATCATTAAACAAGTTCTGAAACAAAGCAGCTTTATATTTTCCTAAACCAAACGTTTTAATAATTTTGACTTAACAAATAAAGAGTCATTATGATCGCGATATCCTAGCTCGTGAAAATTTCTTACAATCCTTTTTTGAACTATGAACAATGATTGAAGTTAGCTTTTATATGTGTTTCCCCAGCTCTCAACACAATAATCTAAATATGGTAAGATCAAAGAAAAACAAACAATGTGGAGAGTCTGTTTGTTTCTTTCATTCAGTCATTCGGTTGTGAGTACATTTAAGTAACCAATATAATAAATTGTACTTAAAAACTGGGAATCTTAGAATTATAACAAGCAAACGGTCGAACGAATCCTGTTTTAAGTTACTTCATTAAGGGTAAGGAGACAACAACTCTCTATTGTTAGTAGAGACAAAATTTAAAAAGTGCATGCAGCTTTCTCCTGGGACAAAACCCCAATATGAGGAATGTTTGTGATCAGTGAGATTTGAACCATTTTAGATAAAACAAAAAGCTTTGTTTAATGCATTTAGGAGTGTGGAGCACCCTCAAAGTAAAAATTCTCTTCTTTCATCTGCAGATTGCTCAAATAGAAATAGGTCATCGTTAAAAATCTAATTTGATGAAAGTAACAAAGCAACAGTGCTGATTAGATCGAAACATCCTCCATAGACTCTCTCACCACGTGTTCCTCTCTTCCTCTCCAGCTCTGCTAGAAGCCTCATGTCTTTTATTCTGGAATCAGAAGAAAGAATAGAGTGAACAAATTTATTTAAATGGCCTAAATTACACAGATAGACCACCCATTTCCTGAGTCTGTCCATATCTTGTGCTCTCCAGCTCTGATGTACGCCAGTATTTTTGGAAACGTGTCAGCCATCATCCAGAGGCTGTACTCGGGTACTGCGAGGTACCACATGCAGATGCTGAGGGTCAAAGAGTTCATCCGCTTCCATCAGATACCCAATCCACTTCGGCAGAGATTGGAGGAATACTTTCAACACTCCTGGAACTACAACAACGGCATCGACATGAACACGGTACACTAACACAGTGTTCCCAAACGTACCGCGGCTTTTGGGACATCCGAGTTCTTTCTCTAAGCTCTAAGAAGGCCTGGCTCACTGATAATTTTCTCCATCTTAATTTCAATAATTGTAAGTTTATCGTATTTGGCAATAGTCTGGCTAACTGCAGGGGAAGGGGTGATTGTTGAGGTTTTCAGCTGAATGGTGAGGTCATGAATCATAGAGGGATTGGCTGGGATTTCAAGAAGTTCTGTCTGGGCCAAGTTGAGCTGTAAGTTATGGTTCTTCATCCAAGTAGAGATGTTGTACAGGCAGTCACAGATTGGTCATTGGGAGGAACGACAGATAGAGTTGAGAGTCATCAGTGTAGCAGTGCTACGAGAATCTGTCTGTGAATGATAGGGGCCAAGGAGATGGTGTAGATGGAAAAGAGAACAGGACCAAGGACTAAACCCTGGGGAACCCCGGTGAGTAGTCTGAGTGTTGGAGATCTCACCCCTCCACCCGACACTGAAAGATCTAACAGTGAGATAGGGTTCAAGCCAGTAGAGTACCGATCCAGTGATGCCCATCGCAGAGACAGTGGAGAGAAGGATTTGATGGTTGACTGTGTCAAATGCAGCAGAGAGGTCTAGTAAGATGAGGACAGATGATCTGTAGTTAGCCCTGGCCCCTCACAACGCTTTCGTCACAGACAACAAAGTCGTCTCTGTAGTGCTTGTAATGATTACTTTAATTCTTTTTACTTCGACATAAAAATATACTCAAAATGCAGCAAAATGATTTCTAACCAGGACTAAGACGAGGTCTGTGTGACCTTCACTGGTCCCCGGGGAGTTCTGGACCCAGTACAAAGTCCTCACTTTTGTTTTTAAATCCTTGGAGGAGTTGGCACCTGCCTGTGTCAGTGACCTTTTGGTGAAGTATTCCCCGGCGAGAACACTGAGGTCAGCTAATCATCTGCTCCTTGTCTGTTGTGTCAGTATTATGAGGGGTTCATAATAGGGGACTTGCTCCATATGAAAATAATACTTTACAATTTAAAAATATGTAAAATTTTATTTTCAAATTACATAATAGCTGGAAATAGCTAGTAATGCATCTAACATGTTCATTTAAACTTTCAGAATTTTAAAATTTATGTTTATTTAAACTTTAAGCAATATGTTTTGGTTTTTGGTCATTAAAAAGGGAAAAACCTCAAGTCAGTTTAAGCTTTATTTAGAAAATGAGAAAATTCCAAACATCGAAGCTTACTTAAAGGAAAGTCTTCTCCAATGACTCATATCTGTGGGAAACTGTGTCAGACTTGATGGTACAAAACCCAGAGAAACGGATCTGGCTGTTCAAACTGAAGTCGCATTGCAAAAAAATTGGATATGACTCGGATTCGAATGAAAGTGACCTGGAATTTGTAAAAATAATAATTGAGCTGCTCAGACTGTCCTGAAAATATTTGATACTGGTCACATATATAGGCAGATGTGGGTCACTTTGGGATGCAGTCTGAATGTAGCCTCTGTGTTGTTGGTTCTAAATAGCACTTTCAAGGGTCAGTTAAAAATATTTTAAACCCATTTAAAACCTTGGAGATTGGTGCTAAATGGTGCCATAAAAGGATTTAGTGCTTTGTACAGTACCCAACAGTAGTGGTTGTTTTTTTAAGAGTGTAGTTCTTCAATCCTTTCTTAAGAAGTAAACATTTATCAAGTAAAATTATGCACATGTTTGCATTCAAAATCTATGTTTAAATTAAAATTATTTATTTGAAACATTTTTTTTACAAAGTTGATTTTAGTGTGAACTAAAGTTGAAAATGTACTTAAAGCCTCTTTTTCTCTCTCACACTTTCTCTCTCTGCCTCGTCTGGACTGCAAACCTTGGGTGCTGGAAGAGCAGGAGGTAGAGTGCATCTTTAAATATTGTGAGTGAGTGAGTGAGTGAGTGAGTGAGTGAGTGAGTGAGTGAGTGAGTGAGTGAGTGAGTGAGTGAGTGAGTGAGTGAGTGAGTGAGTGAGTGAGTGAGTGAGTGAGTGAGTGAGTGAGTGAGTGAGTGAGTGAGTGAGTGAGTAAGTGAGTGAGTGAGAGGGAGGATGTGCGTGAAGAAAAGTAGAGAAAAGAAATAAAGAAGTGCAAGATGAAAGAAAAAAACAAGAAAGGATGGATGAAAGAAAAATAAAAAAATTCAGTGAGGTATGGAAGAGAGAAATGAAAAGCAAAAGGTAGTTATTTGGAACATAAAAAAGAAAAGACGGAAGGCATAAAGGACAGATAAAAGAAAGGAAGAGATTTTGTATGGAAGTATGGATTTAAATGAGGACTTGTAAGGAAGGACTCATCTCCTGCACCTCCCTGCACCCCCCCCCCCTCTCTCTCTCTCTCTCTCTCTCTCTCTCTCTCTCTCTCTCTCTGTCTCTCTCTCTCTCTCTCTCTCTCTCTCTCAGGTTCTGAGAGGTTTCCCGGAGTGTCTGCAGGCTGACATCTGTCTTCACCTGAACAGCAGCCTGCTCCAGGGCTGTAAGGCTTTCAGAGGGGCGACTCAGGGGTGTCTGCGTGCCCTCGCCATCCGCTTCAAGACTACCCACGCCCCCCCAGGGGACACCCTGTTGCATTGCGGGGACGTCTTGACAGCCCTGTACTTCCTGTCCAGAGGCTCAATCGAGATCCTCAAGGACCACACTGTGGTAGCCATTCTAGGTGAGTGAGGGTTGATGAAATTAATGGTCAAAAACCCAGCGTTTCAAGCATCAGACTGATCAAAACAAAGCTGTTTCAGTTTCATTGTTTCTTTACACATCAAGCGTGTCTCATTTGAGTTGAAATCTACCAGCTCCTCAGTTATGCATTTCTCTTTTTTTTAAACAATTGTTTTCTCTTTTAAGTTAAACAAACAATCTTTCACTGCAGTAACTCTGTGTTTCAAACTACTTTCAGTGATTTTAGTGCTTGAAGACTCATAAAAACCTCTTCAGATATAGGGGGCATTTGTGTAATACGTGTTACAAGGAATAAATAATCAAAGAAAATAATGTTTTTATATATATACACACAGTTCATATATATAAAAAAATCTGGGAGCTTTAATACAATTGGGGCAACAAAAGAAAGAAAAATGTTACATAATTTTATATTTTATAGACTAATTTTACAAACAACACTCACATTATGTGCTTAATAACTTTACTGAAATCTGACCTGGCAAAAGATCAGTGAGCTGTTTATGCTGCTCCAGGGAAGAGTGTTATGAAGAGCAACTAGAGTAATGACATCATCCGATTCATAATCTCAGCCGAAGATAATCCACACGCAGCAGGATCTGACCTCGGATGACCTCTCAGATCAAACACGCTCATAGAGACGTGCTTGACATCCCAAATCCACTCCACTCATGCTTTCACTCAGGTCTCAGAAGAAATAGTTTATAGCTTTAAAAACAAGTTAAGTCCAATGTAAGGTTAAAAGAGTCGCAAGGGGGAGTGTAAACTACTACACCACAACATTCAGGTTAACGTTGTGTTTGTGATGTTGTTACTGCTACTATTTAAAATTTTTTACTATTTTACTTAACTTAATAAAACTTGTTAGTTGATTCATACTTCACATATCAGTTGTTTAATTCTAACATCTGCATGTGAAAATTATCCATTATTAACCATCCATTGTACATCCAATGCAGGTTATTAATAAAACTATATTTGTTTTAATGTGGTATTTGTCAGATCAGGTTCCTAGTTTTTATGTTTCTCAATTCCTGCACCCTGTATGGTTTCTCTGTCAGTTAGCAGCAGTGTTCTGCTATGTATTTTTGTTATGTATTTTCACCTCATCTCTTTTGGAGATTCAGACTCTTCCCTACAACGTTTGTCATAATTGAGTTTAGATGTTATGTTATATATTTAATTTTCAGTTTTCCAGAGTTCCTCATTTGTTTTATTCCTTCCTTTCCTTCAAAAAGACTTGTACGTTCAACACTGGGAGACAATAAAACTATTTTTGGTTTTATTGTAGATGCATCAGATACAGTTCCCAGTTTTTGTTGCCGTCTATTATACTACCCTGTTTTTTCAATTCTTGCGCGCTTGTATGGTTTCTCTGTCAGTTGTCTGTGATTTTCTGCTAATTAGCAGCAACTGTTCTCCTTTGGAGATTGTTGTGGACTACCCGATTCGTTTAATATTTAATTTCCAGTTTTCGATATTTCCTCGTTTGTTTTATTAACATTTATTCATATGGGATACATCACTGGTTAAATATAAAATATTAAATAATTATAGCTATATATGGTTTTATTGTGGATGTGTGTCAGATCTGTTTCACAGTTTGTACGTGTTACCTTGTTCTTTGCAACCCTTGGTCATTGCTCTATTGTTTTTTTTTTCTTTTTCGTTACTGGGCACTCGTATGGTTTCTTGACGTCGGTTTTCTGCGTTGTTAGTCTAGTCTCAGACTCTCCCGTTTTTTTTGCATGATCATGTTGTATTTAATTTCCAGTTTTCAACAAGTCCTCGTTTGTTTTATGCCCTCAACAAAATCCATTAAAGTGGAAGGAGGTATACACCCATCGCTGGTCACATGCGAAAACATTCTCCAATAACCCTGATCACCCTTTCACCCAGTGCGCACCTGTTTCCTCAGGTAAGAACGACATTTTCGGGGAGCTCATCCACCTCTATGCCAAACCGGGGAAGTCTAATGCAGACGTGCGAGCACTCAGCTACTGCGACCTGCACATCATCCAGAGGGAAGATCTGCTGGAGGTGCTGGACATGTACCCAGAGTTCTCAGACTGCTTCCTGTCCAATCTGGAGCTCACCTTCAACCTGCGCGAACAGACCCCTAGGGTGAGCGAACTGGATTTTTAAGGACTTGACCTCTATTTGAATGTCAACATAAACGTAATTTAAATTACTGTTAAATTGATCATGGATGTGTGATAGATCCTGTTTCCAGTTTTTGTGTGTTTCCTTTTGTGTGTTTCCTTGTGTATTGCCATATACAATATCAGCAAATCCGGTCCTGGAGATTCAGACTCCAACACATTTTACTCACACCCATGTTCTTGCATGCATACTACTCCAGCTTCAGACAAGCCAAGAGGATTTTAATTAGTGCAACAGGTGTGTTTCATGATGGTTGAACCAAAATTTTGAAGTATTCGAAACCTCCAAGAACGGATTTGGTGATCCCTTTTCTACTGTTTTCACATTGTAGTGGAGACGGGGAGGTGGAGGGTTGTTAAATGGTTGTTAAATTTAGGAGATGTTTATATGGGAAAGATTATAATGCTTAATTTGGCAAACTGTCCATGCTAATTGTCTTTATATGTAGTTCTTGTAACTGGTCTGATGACATCACTATGTTGTTACACCTATGCAACTCTAAGATTACTATGTTTTGGTTTTACAGGCCACTTATTCTCATCCCAGTGACTCAGACGCAGAGGAACCCCAGAACCAAAGGAAGAGCTCTATTAAACGAAAATCCTCCAAAGGTATGATCTGTTTGAAGACTTCGTCAAAACGCATACAAACTTTACACAGAAACTGAATAGTGGTCCTTAAATGACCCAAACAGCGAGAAAGACATTTATTAACCTCTTAAACTTTACGAACTCTACTGTGTTTTGAAAAACATAATTCAAACGTTTTTTCAAATTATTATTTTTTCTTGTGCCGTAATGATGTTGGATAGTTTACACGCAAACACACACACGCACGCACATGCACGCACGCACACGCACACGCACACACACACAGACACACATGGCGCCTACTTTACCAAGAGGAGACTATCGCTCTACACCTACCAAGAGGAGACTCATGCTTCTACTCACTTAAAAAAATGCTTATAAAATTTTCATTTGAGCACCTCATTCAAAATATTTTAATTAATTTATTTTTTTCTGAGCTTCTCAGCCAACAGGAGTCTTCCATAAAAAGTAACTTGGCTGTGTTGAAAAACTCCTAAGAACATGACACAACAGTACTTTGTTCCAATCTAAGTATCTTATATTTAAATTTTAAGCAAAAATTGTTTATCTTTTTTGTGTAAAGCCGATGTTAGAGAAATCTTTCCAAGATGGCACAATGACAAGAGCAAAACTATTTTTGTTTTATACAAGGATAATTAAAATACTCATCTCAGTTCTTTAGAACAATTAAACAAAGATGTTTGCTATTTATGAGGTATATAATCTCTACTAACTATTTGTTTAAGTCTGTCAATTGACAATTGAAACTTAGCGTTCCCTTTGTATCCAAGTACTTGTAAGACAGGCCTTCAAAAATATTTTTATTTGTTCATCGAGGCAAATATATAGATATCTTTTATATAAATAATCTCCAGTTTCTCCTCATTGGAAGGGATGGCGATGCTGAATGATTAAGCTTCTAAATGACTAGTTAACCAACAGGGGACTTCCACACAAAAAACAACCTAGCTCTGTTACAAAACACTCATGCAACTGACACAATAGTCCTTGATCTAACTGACTTATATTTTAATAATGCACACACACTCACAGGTGGCAGGCTAAGAGATATAAAAATTTGATGGAGGAAATAAGTCACGTCCCACACAAGCTGTAAACACTGGTTCAATTCTTACATAATCTCCTTTTTTCACAGATATTCCACAGCTAAACTTTTTTAAACTATTTTAGAATAAAACCCATCTATGTCACTGGATTTGGTAAGCTTTGCGATTACAGTAGACAAGAGGTTACTATAAAATGTTAAATATATTATAAAATCATATTTTTGAAAATGCAGCTATGTGTATAATCTTTTGAAAATGTACTCATTATTCACTTTATTGTTTAATAATGGATTAGTCTGTATTTTAATTATTTTTCTGTACCATTACAGTAACATTTCTGTGTGGTTATGATTTGCTTTTACGTTGTAAATATTTGAACTGACAAACAGAATGCTGTTGACAGAAAGTAGTCTTGCCTCAATTAATTTGAATTCTTGTGTCTCAGGCTCTCGTCTGAGCTCGAAGAGAAGCTCCAGGGATGAGCAGCAGAGGATTATGGGAGCATCCGGGGTAGAGGGTGCGCTGGAGCACAGCTTCAGTCCTCCTGCAGCTGCAGAGCAAGAGAAACATACGCAACAGGGTGAGCAGACAGCACGCCTTCGGCTCAGAGGGATACTCTCAAAAAAGCACCGGTTACTCACAGATTACTCAGCCTCGTGTGTTTGTTTCAGAAGAATACGAAAATGTGTTGAGGATTTTTTGGGGGAAGGCAGCAGGATTATTAAAGGATTTTAATAAATGGTTAAACAATTATTAACCTGACAGGGGTTATACATCCCTACCAACACTGCATCACCTGAAAACTAAACCTGCTTGTAAAACTCTTTTTTTTATTAAAATGAAGAGCTAATCTAAAAAGTGAAGTTGGGAAACTCACTGTAATAAAATAATCAAAGACTGATATTGCTTCTGGAATAATGCAACATGAATTCAAAACAAATTCTAAGAACTGATATTGAATTTGAAAAGTTAAACAGCAAACTAACATTACAAGTTTACAAAAATAAACAAGCTTTAATGTTATATTAACATTCAATCAAATAACTAGTATAGCATGTGAGTGGTTTAGCCTCAAAAAGCTTTCAAATCTCTTAGATAATACTTAGAAAGGAAGAGAGAGAGAGATAGAGAGCATGGTGATGAAATGGAAAGAGCAGGGAGAAAATAAAGAGATGGTGAGCGTGAAAGCAGGAAGGAAGAAAAAGAAATGGGAGCAGAAAGAGAGGGGGCAGGAAAACTAGAGAGGAAAGAGAGAAAAAGAAATGAGAAAGAGAGTGATAGGTGAAATGTTGAGAGGGAGAGAGCAGAGAGAAAATAAAGAGATAGAGAGAGAGAGAAAGAGGGACAGAATGAGAAAGAGAAGGAAAAATAGAGAGCAAGGAACGAAAAGAGAAAAGTATTGATCAAATCAATACTTGATCAGTCTCTTCCTAAATCTAGCAATAATGTGCAGAATGAGAGAGAGAGAGAAAGAGAGAGATAGAGAGAGAGAGATGGGTGGTGAAGCAGCCTCTCTGAGAAGCTTAAGGTTTGGTGTTTTACAGGCTTTGGGGAAAATAAAAAATCCTCTGGCCTCTGATTTCCCCAACCCTTCTCAAAGAGCACACGATGTTCTCTGCCAAAGCAGGGAGACGGCTACCGAAGGATGACCTCTATCGCTAAACACAGACATGAACATGTCTTAATAGTATCACTACTCAAGTCTACAGCTCTCCATGTAATGCTCGGCCATATCGAATAGTTATACATAGAATAAGGCTACGCTCAGAGTGCAGGTCTTAATGCTCACTTCAGAATTTTTTTTATAAAATCAGATTTTTTTTCTGAGTACTCTTTCACATTACACACAACATGCTGATTTGGTTCACTTTGGGGTGCAGTCTGAATGTAGCCTAATAGTGTTTTCGTCAGATTCCTTCCTAATTGAACAGTATTATTGGAAAACTCAAACTCTGCAAAGAAATCACAGGAAAAAGTCAGTTATTTAATACAATATTTCGTTTAATGGTACACAAATAAGATAAGATAAGATAAGATAAGATATTTCTTTATTAATCCCGAAGGAAATTATTTTTCCAGTGCTTATTTAAAAATATAAATATACAAATACAAAGAAGAAATTTAGAAAAAATAAAATACAAATAAATACAAAGTACTATAAAACTAGGATGTACTATAAAAGACAGACATACAATAGAATAAAAATATATAGAAAACTGACAACAGTCGAATTACAGACAGGTGTTGAATTATTGATATTGCAGATATTGCACATATAAGTTATTGCACATGTATGTTATTGCACACAGGATTGGAATTTTTAATTGCACAGTTTATATATTGCAGGACATGATAAGGCTTTGTTGAAGTTGCTGTTATGACAGCACCCGTGTTAAGGGGGAAAATACAACTAAACTCTGATCCTAGACTGCTGGCTGTCCACTAAACCACTAAGGTTTTACCTAAGTCAAAGGTTACTACTTAAATTTAAACCATTGATATAACATGCCAGGCTCACACTAGCAAACAAGGTATTTTCTCATGTATTTTAGTAAATACGACCAAACTTTCTTTACTTTCTATGGTGAACTACTGGAAAAGAAGATTAAGCACTTGGTCATGCTTTTGAGGGTATTTTGCCTTTACCAAATGTACAAAATATTACTTTTAACCACTCAAACATGAGTTTATATACTTCATGTGTTTCATCAAACGTTGATTTTGCACCACAGAAACCCAGAAATTTTATTTCTGAAATAGTACTTTACCTTATTCTACAGCCTATATAAAGATTTACACCTGCATTTAGTTATAACCTTATTTAGTTTCAAATTCCATTGCACTGCTTTACTTTACTTTATTTATTTTTATCTTATTTTTATATTTATCCTTACCACATTTCCAACTGTTATGACACTGTTAATTGTTAACTCAGTGAAGCAAAACTCTTCTATACATGCCAACAAAACACAATTTTGATTAAATACATCTATTGTATTTGCGCTTATTTAAATTCAGAGCTGGCCGTTCCAGACCTGCAGCCGACTGGATGGAAATCAGACGTGCACACAGAGCGGAGCGGAGCTGTGCAGCAGGAGCTGGTGCCGGAGCTGGACTGTGACATCACATATGCAGAAATGGAGACCAGATTGGACCACCTGCAGGAGCACCTGAGCAGGTGAGAAAACACCTTCAAGTGATAAAAACAGAAGAAAGTGTACATGATCTTATCTTACCTTGTTCGAACTACCCATCCATCTTCATGTCGGCATTTCTTCCCTTTCGGGGTCGCCACAGCGGAATGAACCGCCAACTTTCTGGCATGTTTTATGCGGCAGATGCCCTTCCAGCCACAACCCATTGCTGGGAAACATTCACACACACACACACTCATTCACACTCATACTCTATGGACAATTGTTTTTTTTTTCAATTCACTTATACTGCATGTCTTTGGACTTGTGGGGAAAACCAGAGCACCCGGAGTAAACCCACGCGATCACAAGGAGAACATGCAAACTCCACACAGAAATGCCAATCGACCCAGCCGAGGCTCGAACCAGCGACCTTCTTGCTGTGAGATGACCATGCTACCCACTGCGCCACCGTGACACCTTTGTTCAACTAAACATTTGAAAATTCCTGCCTCACATTACGTCACGTGTGTCACCTATATTTAGTACTCAATATTGTTTCTGTTGGCCTGGAGGTCCTGCGTAGTTTAGCTGCAACCCTGCTCTAGCATAAATACTACTCGGGCTTCGGACAAGCCTAAAGGAACTTAACTAGTGTAACAGGTGTGTTTCATGATGACTGAACCAAAAATATGCAGGACTCAGGACCTCCAGGACCAGATTTGGTGATCCCTGCTCTATACATTCAGCCCAAGAATTCCACTAATATATTGCCAATAAAGCGTCACGGTGGCGCAGTGGGTAGCACGGTCGTCTCACAGCAAGAAGGTCGCTGGTTCTAGGCTCGGCTGGGGCAGGTGGCATTTCTGTGTGGAGTTTGCATGTTCTCCCCGTGATCGCGTGGGTTTTCTCCGGGTGCTCCGGTTTCCCCACAAGTCCAAAGACATACAGTATAAGTGAATTGAATAAGAACGATTGCCCATAGTGTTAAAGTGTGAATGTGTGTGTGAATGTTTCCCAGGCAGGGAAGGGCATCCGCTGCGTAAAACATATGCCAGTGAGTTGGCGGTTCATTCCGCTGTGGCGACCCCGAAAGGGAATAAAAGCCGACATGAAGATGGATGGATGGATATTGCCAATAATCTGTCAATATTCTGCCAACAGTCAGCAAATATTTGGCCAATATGCTATATATTCCACCAATAACCTGCCAATACCCTGCCAATATTTCAATAATATTCTGCCAATATTTCTACAATATTCTAACAATATCCATTCAGTATTTTACTAATATTCTACCAATATCCAGTCAATATTTCACCAATATTCCACCAATGATCCGCCAATATTCTGGGAATATCCTGGCAATAACCAGCTAGTATTGTACAGTTCTTTTTCTTTTTCATCAAAATGTTTTTCTTAAACATATTTACACGTTGCTCTGATCAGATGTTTACGTCAACAAAGCCAACAGAGAGCATTCCCTTCAATGTTTACTTCCATTAACAATATTCCGCCAATATTCTACCAATAATCTGTCAATATTCCACCAATATTTTGCCAATATTCCGTCAATATTCCACCAATATTCTAGCAATAATTCATCAATATTTCAACAACATTCTGCCAATTTGCTGCCAATATTTGACCACTATTCCGCTAATATTCAGCGAATAATCTACCAATAATCTGTCAATATTCCACCAATATTCCACCAATATTACGCCGATATTCAGCCAATATTTCACCAATATTCAGCCAATATTCTACTAACATTCCTCTAATGTTCTGCCAATATTCCACCAATATTTCACTAAGAAGAAAGAAGGAGGCAGGTGAATAGAAGAATGGATGATGTAGTAGGAAGTAAGCAAGGAGGAAGAAGAATGAAGGACGGAAGGATTAGTAAAAGGAAAGCGGAATAAAGGAAAGAGGAGGTAAAGAAAGCAGTGTAGAGACTTTGTTTTGGTTAGAATTCGAGCCGGTGCATTCTGAACGAGCTGCAGCTGTTTAATGGTCTTTTTGGGAAGACCGGTGAGAAGACCGTTACAGTAGTCCAGCCTGCTAGAGATGAGAGCATGAATCAGTTCTTCTAAATCTTGTCTGGAAACAAAGCATCTGATTCTTCCAATGTTTCTAAGATGGTAATAAGCTGATTTGGTCATTGCTTTGATGTGACTATTGAAACTAAGATCAGAGTCCAGAATCACCCCAAGATTCCTGACCTGGTTTGTAGTTGTTAGGCCCTTGGCATTGAGATACGTGTTAACCTTAACAACCTCGCTTTTGCTTCCGAATGCAATGACTTCAGTTTTGTCCTTGTTTAATTGAAGAAAGTTGTTTTGCATCAAATTTTTAATCTCATCAAGAATTTGACAGAGAGAGTTATGGGAATGTAGTCATTCAGGGAGATAGCGAGATACATTTGTGTATCATCAGCATAACTATGGTATGATATCTGGTTCTTTCTCATAATTTAAATTCTCATATTGTAAGCAGGAAACCTGCACTGCTATTTATAGCTACATAAATCTTTTCAACTGAGCTGAACCAGGCTGAGGTGTGCTGCAGCTCTGAAGTGTGAAGAAAAGAGGGATGATTTTGTTCTTTTGTGCTCCTGAAAGCTGCAGTTAAAGGCTCGAGGTAATAATGACTAGGTGTTTCCTTACACATCTGAACTCTGATCAACCCCTACCCTACATCATACTCAGCAAGCAGCTGCTGAACTAGAAATGATACCCTGTCCTCGCCCTTACCTGACGGGGAGAAGCGCCTCCTTGAGCTCTGAGCGATTCAGCTTCAGTGCATTATTAATAATGAAATACACTGCTTATGAAATGATTATGAATGGTCAGCTCTGTACTTTTATTTAAGAACAGAGCTGCTGGTTTGTGCTCTGCAGCTCTCATATTCTCTCAAAACTAGGTCACAATTAAGTGATCATCGGTGTTTCTGCATGTTCAATGAGATCAAATTTAAAATTGACCATTAAGAATCAAATTTAAGACCTGTATCATAACATCAAAAACACATACACAATACATTGTTTGAAGACCTAACGATCACTTTTATGTTTTGGGGCATTTCCAAAGGTTCTCTATAACAATTTATTGGTATATGTATTAGTGATACAAATAAATGATTTGTAGTAGTACCAGCAGGTGAATGGATTTCTCACCCAAAATTGATAAATGTTATGCTAATTAAAGACACTATTTTATTCTATCCATTCTAACATCTAATTATTCTAAATATCAAAACACATTTTTTCAAAACTAATTCTCAAACTGAGTTTTGAAGTAGAACCAAACCCTCTCGCTTTAAACCAAAAAAGCTGTTAACCAGTAAAAACTAATACATTAGCCTCTACATTTTATTAGCCACTGGATTAAAAGTGTGAAAAAAGTAGCGGTGTGAAATCCAAAAATGCAGACCTCACAATTTGGTCAATCGCCTAATTTGGTCAAAATCTATGCGAATGAAGATGGATTCTTACCCATTTTTGCTCTTAAACAAACCCTACAGAACATATATCTAAAAAAGAGCAGAAAAAATATTTTGACTCCAAACATGATCTATTTATGGCCTTCTCTCACCAGGCTGGAGTTTCAGATGACATCAGACATCCAGAGCATCCTCACTTTGCTTCAGAGACAGAGTTGTCTCACCCCTCCGGCCTACAGCAGTCTGCAGAGGGTGCAGGTGTGTGAGCAGAGCAAAATAGAACGCTGCGCTGATTTTAACATCATACAGAAAGGTGTAGAGCACCCTCTAGTGACTTAATGCGCTTCCTGTCATTTTTCTGCATGCATTTTATCAAAGCACACTTATAAATTAAGTATTATTGTGGGAGCTGTGGAAAGTAAATACCTACAGAAACTAAATGGCGAACGTTTAATAATTTCTTTTTTTTTTTCCAGTCAAACTTAGTATATAAGTGAATTAATATCAAGTGCATATCTGTGTGATATTGTATTGCAACCAAAATGTAACATTTATTTTCAGAACCCGGACTTCCTGTCGCCAACGAGCGCTCACTTGAACCCCCGAGACTTTCCATCAGGTCTGAGCCTCATAAACTCAAACCAGAGCCCGAGGCAAACCGTGGAAGAACTGAGGAACCAGACTCTCGCTCCTCTGGGACAGGAGCAGCCCTCATGTAGGGACGCTCTGAGGTCACCTGAGGAATAAAAGCACTGCTCACGCCACCGGAGGAAAAACAAGCATTTGCATTAGTAACCCACAAATCAATTTTCTGATTTAATCCAAAACGATATTCTCATTTAAACACCTTAAAGTTATTTTTAGAGTGCTGTTTCATGGTTGTGTTAAAAAAACTCAAGGAAAAAATCGTGCCACTTTAAAAACAAACATGAGGAAAATAGCTCTTTGTTTTCTGACAGAAAAATAACAGAAAAATCTACCATTAATCAATCAAAATATATTTCTACTCCGATTTTTTGCAGTCACTTCAAAGCAGCTTTTTCTCAAGAAGTAGAATTAGGAAATCAGTATTTTTTTGTTTTCGGGGCCGAACATTAGAAGAAAATTATAAGAACAGTTTATTGTATATACAGTTATTCATAGAGCCATGTAATTATTTCACGCAGCGTCCATTTTGTGAGGCCCCGGTGGGATGAAAAGAGGAATTTAGGATAAAAAATATTAGTCAGTCTGTCGATTGTAAAGAGCTTCTTTAACAATATAAATTTAATGTTTGCATTAATATTTGTAGCCAACCCAAACCTGCAAACTCCTCTAAACCTATGCAGGGAGAACAAAATGACTAGAGTGAATGTAACATAGAGCTGTAGAATTTTTTATTTTACTACTTTAGAAAGAACATTTTTTTTTATTAAAAACGCAAACTGTTTTATACACTGCAACATAATAATGTGGAATAATACCTGTTTTTAATGTGGCATTGATTTCTGACATTCCTTGGTATTGTTTGACATGGCTCTAAAACATCTAGATTTTATTTTATGATCATATTGTCTGGTATTAACTACATTTCATCACAAATAATACAGTTCCAACACAATATCCCCAACAGCAAACAAAAAAATCTCAAATATGTGGTTTTGGCTATACAGATACATTTTATCTTCAAAATCAACTAAAATAACACTTTTGAAATAACACTAACACTGGCAAAACACCTCTTTAGTGAGGTCACTTCCTTCTCCTGTGATGTCATCGAGGGTTATATAACTTGTGAGCACATCATTTATAATCCGTCACTCACACACACACATTTCAATGCTTACAATTTTAATCTCAAAATATGTTTAAAGTACCCCTATTGTGATTTTGGAGGACTCTAATAACAGACTGACACACATGCAAGATTGATAAAAAGCTTTAGTTTTCTTATAAAATGCATTTAATATGACTGTATCTGGTTGTGATTCCCAAATGATTCGTTTAGTGACTCATTCATGATAAAGCCCTCTCTACATGACGCAACTGGAGCTATTTATGAAGCTGCTGGATTTTGACTGTATTTTGACAGTGTTTAGAGTAATTACATTGACAGAAATGACAACCACTAAACATAGTACAATGAACAAAACACTAAACTGCTCATGATTGAATAGAGTCGAGGTTTGAGTCGAGCTCACTGTGAGAGACTCATGAGAGCGTCCATCATTCAGGGTCCTGGGTGAAAATATGGTTCCAGTTCCTTACTCCACAGAGAATAAATTCATTCCCCAGCAATCAGACACAGATAAACTATAGCATTTTCCCTTCCTACAAGCTAATCTCTGTTGATGTATAAGCGTTCTGACTAAAAGATTGACCTTCAACCAGGACTCTTTTCAGCGACTCTTTCTTATTAAAGACTCCTGCAGAATATTTCTCAAAGATAAAGCTATGTTTCACACAACATGACATCTCATTTTAAAAACCCACAATAGCAGCATTTTCAATGAAGTGTCTCTTAATGTAAAAAGCTGTTTAGAGTTACAAATGTTGGGTTATAATGAAAAAAAACAAACAAACATGGCATTAAAAACTACTGAAGTTAAAAAACATAGTATATAGTGATATGATCAATACTACTTTACAATTTTGTTTAGCAAATAATTGCCATAGTATTGCTAGTGTTTCCCCTTCAGGGAAGTACTGGGGGATTTGGAAGGTTTTTTGGTCTAGACCCACCCATGAGGGCTTTTGACTGACATTACAAACAACCAATCCCATGTTATTTCTCATAGTGTCACGTGTGTGAAAAGTCAACTGACCAACATGCAACAAGTTATCCATGAAAAAAAAGTCACAGAAGACAAAAGATAACATAAAGTTACAAGAATAGAACAACAATATTCTATAATCGAATTGAGTTTTGGGACATCACTAAAAATATTACATCAGTCTATTCTACCCCAAAAAAAGTCACAATTAACCTCAAACCTTTTAAACCAACCTAAAAGCATTGTAATGTGCTGTGACGGATCGTGCAGGACTGACCGAGCATACTTCTCAACGACACTTCCATTGTTTCAGTTTCACAACTCTGTTGCACACATGAACTCGATTAAATTTGAAGGGATCTTAAAAAAAATCTTTATTTATACATATCTAGATTAACAAAGCTTGCATTAAAAAAACAGCAATACTTATTTAACACTGGATCTTCACAGTTATGCGTTTTTTTATGCTGCAAAGATTAAAATTTGGTGTGTTTTTGCATCCATTTTCTCTATAATTAAAGACTACACACGTTATGTACATTTTTATAAGTGCAATAAATCATTTTTTATTTAAAGTAATATTTTCAAACTTTTATTTGTGCGATTATTTTTTTATAAAAATACAAAAGTTGTCTGTAAAACTAGGAGAGTAACTTTTTGCAAATAAAGCATTGAATATCACTGCAATATGCTTTTTTGCATAAAGGGATTTTATCGGCACTTTATTTTGCATTTGACACTTGTACCCATCCCTGCATGAGTGTGAGTGTGTTGCCAGACTCTGGATGCGTGTGTTTTTATTATTTATTTGATTTATGATGTATATATGTAGCATTCAGCTGCATTTTAACTATAAAGTGTACAGTCTAATGTTCAAAATGAACCTGTATTTAAAGCTGTTCTTAACACTGCGAGCGTTTGCACGAAAACTTTGACTTTGTATCCCAGAGCTTCACTTGGACGGACTGGATTTTTATGGTTTGCACTGTAAAGTTTTACACCAGTAATCTGCAGCTCTTCTGAATGTGTCTGGCCTCTAAAGATTTTTATTATGCATATCTATATTTGATGCTTTTCTTTTAGGTTGTTGTTTTTGCTGAATTGTAAACACGTATATAAATAAAAGGAATCATCTCAGAATTGCATACTGTGCCCTTTATTGAGGAAAAAAAGCCAAAATATACAGAAATACATAACTAACTCAGATCATTAAACATTTTTTTTATTTTATTTAGGGAATGGGTGTATTAAAAGCAAAAAAAAATGGCATCACGGTGACGCAGTGTGTGGCACAGTTGTCTCACAGCAAGAAGGTCGCTGGTTTGACCCTCGAGTGGGTCAGGTGGCATTTCTGTGAGTTTGCATGTTGCGCTAGCATATTGTGCAGCGAGACCATTTTGCTGTCCCTTTTCATGTGGAGTTTGCATGTTCTCCCCGTGATCGCGTGGGTTTAACCCGGGTGCTCCGGTTTCCCCCACAAGTCCGAAGACATGCGAAATAAGTGAATTGAGAAAAAACAATTGTCCATTGAGTATGAATGTGAATGTTTCCCAGCAATGGGTTGCAGCTTGAAGGGCATCCATCGTGTAAAACACATGCTGGAATAGTTGGCGGTTCATTCCGCTGTGGCGACCCCAAAAGGGAAAAAGTCGAGAAGATAATGGATGGATGAATGGAAAAAACTAAATAATTACAACATAGTGGAAAATCAGGGGTCAACTCTCCATGGATTATAGCCAATTTAAAACCATTTTTTATGGGAATTATGAGGAAATAAAAATGTTATTGAACACTTGCCAGGTGACAAAAAAAACTTTTTTTTGATTCATGGAATTGACACAAAATGTTTAAATAATGCCTTTTATTGGTATAATACAGGTTATTTTTTCCGCTTAGCAGGGTTTTTTTTATTATTAGTCCGATGACCTGTAGACAGTAGTGTAGAATTTAGTAATTTTGTCTATAGGATAACAAATGCTGAAGGGCCCTTGTTTTCTTCTTCTTCTTCTCTCTTTCTCTCTCTCTCTCTTTCTATATATATATATATATATATATATATATATATATATATATATATATATATATATATATATATATATATATATATATATATATATATATGGCCAAAAATGCGTGATTGAAATTTCTTAACAAAAGCATACATTTACATTACGGACATACATTAAAATCCTAGAACCTAATGGCCTCCTTAGAATTGTGTGAATTTTCTTACTAAAGGTTGTGCGTTGCATTGTTTAAAATGTTTCCAATGTGTAGAACATTGCCTCATGTAGTATTTGTGGAGATTCGCTCTTCCTATTGGCTCACTTTTAGAAACCGGGCGCAGAATCGAAAGCGAAAGTAACAGTAACCGAGCAGCTAAGCGCGTCTCAGCGAAGGACCGGCGGAGTTTCGGTGCTGGACTTCCCTGAAACTGAACGATAATGGCCAGCGAGCAGGACGAGGAGACCCGACACATTCTCCAGAGCTTCAGAGACCGGTTGAAGGCTCTGATCCGCGTCGAGCCGGTAATGGACGCGCTACACTTTCTCAAACCGGAAACCAAAGAACAGGTTAAAGCCAAGCTGAACAACGAGGGGGACATCAGCGCCGCGAATCTCCTCATCGAGAAGATCTTCACTGGAGCGTACGAGCGTGGCTGGTCTAGGACTCTCATCACCGCGCTGGAGACCGCCGGCTGCATGCACGCGGCCCTGTACGTGCAGAACAGCCCACCAGAGCCGCGGGAGGAGGAGGAGAACGACGCGCACGCCCGGCTGATCGACCTGCTGCAGCTCAGCCTGGTCACCATGAACACCGCAGAAGTGTGCGCGCACGCAGCGGCCCTGGGGCTCCTGACGTCAGAGGACCAGGAGAACGTAAGTCCTTCAGGCTCTTCTCGCACACAAATCTTTTACACACCCTCAATATTTTCGATTCGTTCAATTCAACTTAGCCTCTTATAGTATGTTATTATACAAAACAAGTTAAAGAATAACAACTAATAACATTTAAATAGCGCTTTTCTAGAAACTCAAAGCTCTTTCTACACCTGGCTGGCATCCTGTGCCAGAACATTCCCCACATCGGCTAATGGTGAAGAGGAGACATGGGGAGCCAATCAGAGAGATGTAATACACTAATATTCTTATATAATGTATATAAACATCCCTATCGTAAACCTTTAAAAAAAAGCAAGACCAAAACAAATGTGAAATCCATAAACTCCACATATATACTTCTGTACTGTATTACTGGTCAGTCAGGGAAATGTAGTAAGTCAGACAAGCAGCATCACATTAAGCATATGCTGTAATATCCTGTAGGGGGAGCTCTATTCCTGTTTGAAGTGAAGAGAAGTGAAGTGAAAGTGACCAGTTGGCCAGTAATGGAGTGACCAAACCCATGTAACTCATCACAGCAGTGAACAAACACACCGTGAACACACACCCGGAGCAGTGGGCAGCAATGGGGAGCAGTCGGAAACCTGTGCTTGCTCAAGGGCATCACAGCTGTGGTTGTTGAAGATGGAGAGCAAGTGTTTCATCACTCACACCACCTTCAACTTGGTGAATCTGGGGATCTCCAGTCGATCTCCTTATCCACCAGACCCCGACTGTTTAATCTCTGTTGTGAGGAACCATGTAAAGCAGGGGTCTCCAAATCCGGTTGTGGAGG
Source organism: Danionella dracula (assembly GCA_900490495.1). Classification (NCBI taxonomy): domain Eukaryota; kingdom Metazoa; phylum Chordata; class Actinopteri; order Cypriniformes; family Danionidae; genus Danionella; species Danionella dracula. The sequence continues at coordinate 2,724,337 of UELW01000667.1, forward strand.
GTGGCTGGATGGTTGCTTCAACCATCATGAAACAGACATGATCGCTCCAGGACCGGATTTGAAACGCTTTAGTGTAGAGATGAGAGAATCTTATTGCAATAATTGAATATTAATTCATTTTAATTATTTAAATACAAATTTTTTTTAAATATAAAACACAGAGTATTGTGATTAACTAAATATCATTATTACTTAAAATGGAACATCAGACTATTTTAACTAATGAAAATTATGTACTAAAACGGAATTGACATGATTGAGGGATTGGAGCGGCCACTGATCTTGATGCAATAGTCTGCACTCTTTGAAAATAGTCTGCATTCTTCTATTAACTAAATATCATTATTACTTAAAATGCAACATCAGACTACTTTAACTAATGTAAATTATGTACTGAAATGGAATTGACATTATTGAGGGATTGGAGTGGCCACTGATATTGATGCAATAGTCTGCACCCTTCTAAGAGGATCTGTGCAACCGCCCACATCATATTTTTATAAAGATATTGATAAATCTAAATAATTTGGCATTTGTGTATATAAACATGCATCTCATATAACTTAAAACCATACATTTTTCAGACCGATCTATGAATAGAACCACTGATATTTAATCCTCCTTCACTAGAGGGCGCTGTGAGATAGAAAGATCCAGAAGTTCAAGGCCTATAATCTTAGTTAACCTGGGCAGAGCAGAACTATAAAATGGAAATCACTGGATAGTAGGCTCCACATTCTGGATAAAAAAAGTTTTATTTAAGAACCTCTCTTTCTACCTTTCTTTCTCAGATCTTGAAAGCCACAGAAAAGGGAAAACCAGAGGGTGCTCGAGTGCTTCTGAGGCGGCTGGGCAAGAATGAAGTGGGCTGGTTTTCTAAATTACTGCATGTTCTGGAAAAGACAGAGCATCACCAGCTGGTGAGGGAGCTGCGAGGAGAACCCTACAGTGATGACGGTGAGGAAGAAACAGATGCAGAACGGAGTAACCGACTGAAGCTCGGCTTTTCACGAACCATCAACACACTTTAAAAAAATATATGTATTAATCCATTAACACCACCATGTTTCTTTTTGTACCATAAGACAGCCAATATACATAAAATATGCGGGGAGTTTTCTTTAGTTTAATTACTAAGGCATAACATGAACTATTATGTGTATTTCTAATGTTGAAATCATGTTACTACCATACTACTACCCTGATTAGCAAGTCATTAGCATGTATCCTAACAATATTAGCAAGTTGCTAGCATGTTACTAGCATAATTAGCCCAAAATCATAGCAATCTTAGCATGCCAAAATAAATATAATGTTAGGCTGCACACAACCACCAGAAAAATCACAGCTCTGTGAACAGCCATAATGCTTAATTGACTGCACTGTTATCATCTAGTTTCAGCAGTTCTATTTAAAGTTTGAAATCTTTGTTTTTGACCTGTGTTTTATAAGCAGTATCGTGCCAGAATCCGGATCATCAGAATGCTGGTGCTCAAGAGATGAAAAGGGTCTGCTCTGACTCTGTATATGCCCTCTCAGAAAACAACTCTCTGTTGTCAGAGGAGGCTGACTCCAGTTTGAACACTAGTGTGGAGAGCAGTGTTCTTGATACCTCGGCTGAAAATGAAGGTGAGCCAACAAAGCATTCTCCTACAAAGCTGTTAAAGGATGAAGTCTCCATTTAAAAGGTGTGGTTTCCCAATTTTTCCACCACTTTGACCATGCTGACAGACCAAAACAAACTTCTGATCCAATAGCATTTAGTATTATCATTTTCCGCTGCCTTATTCAATAGAACAGCACTGCATGCATTCACTTACAGAGGTCGACATATATAACGGCTGCGAGGAGGATAAGGAAGATCTTAAAAAGGAAGAGGAGGATGATGCAACTTCAACAGGTACATTCAAGAACAATACTGAATCACACAGACTGCACAGTCAGCTAAATAATAGTGAAAGATTATCACATATTTGTAATGTTAATAATTGTGTACATGTACGTGTTTGTGTGTATATATATATAAAAATGTAAATGTATATACATATATTAAAAATAGATTAAAAAGTCATTATCATGTTATACTTGCATGACTAGTAACTAGCATGAATAAATAGTCACTAGCATGAATAAATAGTCACTAGCATGTGGCGTTACTAGCAATATTAGCAAGTGATTCGCATATTACTAAAATGGGTAACAGCATGATTAGCTAATTGTATAACATATATAAAACATCTTCCAATACTAATGCTGCCTACAAACCAGTGTTGCGTGGGTTGACCCGAAATGATTGGATGACCGCAGTCACCCGCGGTTACGAGTCATCCAAAAATATTTGTAATGATATTCCAGTCACGGTTGGTCGGGTCGCTTGAAATAAAGATGCCAATCAAACATTTGTAATTTATATAGTACTAGATACACTTCTCTTTAAATACATAGGCCTACACTTTAACACACTGCGATCAAGCTCGACTATGCAGCTACCTGCTTCAAATACAATGTTGATAAGTGGTTTGTTCAGGAAAGGGTTCAATCAGCTCCTGATCGCACGAGAGACGACGTCAGGAAATGTCGGCTTAGTAAAATTAAGTTTAAATCAGAGATTTCTGCAATTGGTTCGAAATTGGTTCTGAAATTTTGGGCAGGTTCTTTGAAAACGTCGGTCGCGAAGGGTCCGGACCATGCGTCGCGAGGGCCATGAATGTTTCGAGAGATTAGTGAACCAAACTGATCGGCGAGTTGAGAAATGTTCTATTCAGGTGAAGTTCATGTGAGCGGCAACCAATCAGGGGCTTACTCTTGTAGTGACGTCACTTTATTATGAAGTGGAAACTTGCAACAAAAATGGAGGACACAATTATCACAGTTTTTTGCCAGCCAGAACTGAAAAATGTGTATTATTACCACGTGGAAACAAAAACGACTTAAGTGGGAATTAAGTGGGTGAGGAGGTCTCTGAATCTGGTAAGTTTTACATTTTGGTAAGTTATATAATCAATTTGATATATATTGATATTATGCTGATGTGAATGAGAGGAGAAAGGAATAGGAGAGAAAGAGTGGGTCAGCAGCAGGGACCCACCAGTCTTGTCATCCAGCATGCTTGTGCCTAGTTTCTCGCCGTTCATGAAGAGAGGACTTTTCACGTGAGTGAACACTGGGTTTAAAGCAGTCAGAAAGGTGCGAGAGAAGCATTTTGCTCGAGTGTTTGGTGCTTGGTGTGAACGTCCTGTAATTGTAAGGACTCACGTCCTCCGTGCCACCAGGGGGCGCTTCTGCCATGCACTGCCTCTCCCAGACTGGTGGTGGTGCCCTTACCCTCAGTTCCACTAGGAGCGCGGACAATCAGCCTCATTGTCAGCACCTGTGTTTTGCCCTATATAAAGACTGTGCTTTCAAGGCTCTGTGCTCAGTCCTGAACCTTCCTGCCTTGTTGATCAGAAGCGCACGGATCTGTGTTTAGCACAAGTTCTGATCTTATTTTTTGGAAGTTCATGGTGAGACCCTCGAGTCTGATTTGTTTTGTGCTCAAGTCTTTTGTACCTTTTATATTTAATTTTGTTACTCAAGTTGAAAGAGTCTCAACACCTTTTGTGTTGGTTTTTTTGTTACTGGAAGTGAAGATTTTTTTGGTTTTAACCTGTGGACTCCTCGTTGTCTTCCTCCTCTGCATTTGGGTTTACTGGCGCAAGGTTGCTCACTCAGAAACAACGGTTACCAGATCCCAGCTCATGCTGGATCGTTACAGTAATAGCGACTCTACGTTTTTTTTTTTTTTTTTTTTCCTGGTACCTTTTTTGGAACCGTATAACAAACAAAAAAAAAACTGAAATGTTACAAGTTAAAATATAATGTATATTATTTACTTTATTGTATTATATAAGCGTCATATGTTTGCATTATTATTCCTTTTTTCAATTATGCGAGATAAAAATCTAATAGTAAAAAAAATCTAAATAATTTTAAAATTGGGTCTAAAAATGTCTTTAACTCTATACTTTATATTATATTTTTAGGTAAATAAAAATTATTTATAATGACAGGTTAAGGAACAAAATCCACATTCTTCTTTTCAAGCTGCATATTGTTACCTTGAGGAAAATGGAAGAACAGGCCTTGCTCTGAATGCGCTCCCCAAAGACATCCTCACAAATAAATTCCATACTTATTTTCTCATCCCCCAAGAAATTATGGCTTTTTACAAGCTAGAGAAACCGCAGATGAATGCAGACAGGCTCCAGTGAGAGCTCTTTCTGTGTTTGAATAATAAGGAATTTCCTCTTTAATTCATTCATCAGTCTGAAAAGTGCTGATCGCTGCAGGCTATGAACGCAATGTTTACATGAGAGTCTCCCCTAAACAGCCACTCACAGGAACAAGGTTCTGCTTTTAGAGTCTTAATAATGCAGTGATATTTAAAGCATGTTTGTTCAGGACTCTATTAACTTGCCGTCGACCTCAATGGAATTTGTTAACATTACAAACATTAATGTTGTTGTCTAGAGAAAACACAACAGGAAGCTGACGCACGAACCCCAGGAGCATCTACTACAAAGAACATCGAATTATACATCTTTTTTGATTTATTGGAATAAAACTGTATAAACCCCAAACATGTACTCAAACTCTCTTTGCTGAGAATGATTACTTTCTATTTATTAACTTTTTTTGGTAGCACTTTTTAATAACTACACACTATTAATCATGAATTAAGCACACATTTGTAAGCAGTGTGTAAACATCTATAAATATATGCATTTCTATAATTTATTTAATAGCATTAACTTCATGCTTTATTGAGAATCAGTTAATCATTTATAAATTAAACTTTTAACTATTTAAAATCCAGGTCGTTATTAGCTGTAAGAGATTCTCGAGATCATTTAATTAATTATTTAAAAACGTATTTGAAATCACATTCAATTTGACAATCTTTGATCTTTCCGTGGTAATTTGTCCATTTCCATTTGCAAAAATCACCCTTTTTTACAGGGCCCAATATTTTAAGAAAGGATCTCATATTTTATAAAATTGTTTTGGTTTGTCCTTCAGTGTTCATTCGGGCTTCATGTGGGATTACTCCTTTTTTTTTTTACTCACTCGACTGATGATTGGCCCCTGAATGGCATGATATCTTAGGAATCAACGGAAATACATGGGTCGCTAACTAAATTACCCGTGTGTACAGGTGTGTTTCCTGCACTGAATGTTAGACATTATAATCAGTCTAAACGGATTGATCTCTTCTCCCTCAGACGGGTTAAACACAGAGATTACGCTGCGAGACTATCAGCTGGAGGTAGCGAGACCGGCTCTGGAGGAGAAGAACATCATCATCTGTCTCCCAACAGGAAGTGGAAAAACACGAGTAGCTGTATTCATCACCAAAGAGCACCTGGAGAGAAAGAAGCGGGCGGGCGAGCAAGGGAAGGTGGTCGTTCTGGTCAACCAGGTGCTTCACGACAATCTATCCACAGGAAAAAAAAAAAACTAGAGACTATGTGGATAAACATCTACAATTTGCACCACCACAGGTCCCTCTGGTGGAGCAGCACTACAAGAAAGAATTCGGGAGATTTTTAAAGCACCAGTACGCCGTGGAAAGGGTCAGCGGAGCCTCACAGCTCAAAATCTCCTTCCCACAGATCATAAAGAAAAATGACATCATCATCTGCACGGCGCAGATCCTGGAAAACTCTTTAGCCAAAGCCAAGAGCGGAGATGAGGATGGGGTCCAGTTATCTCGTGAGTCACCTTGCTTACTAGGATCTTTGAGGAGTGGAGGAACAACATATAGATAAACAGATAAAGCAGCTGCTTAGGGACCCCCACGAGAATGAAGATAGTTGATACTAAATGCAAGATTGTTTTTTTATTGACTAAAGCAACAATAATTCTATTTCAACAACTCAATAAAAGAAGTATGTTTTAGAACAGTATTGTTAGTTAATTGATAGTGAAAATAAAATACTTCTCATTCTTCTCATGTGTACATAAATACACAATATACAAAATACTATATATGTGAAACCTATATATATATATATATATATATATATATATATATATATATATATATATATATATATATATATGTTTCACAACAACCCTTATATTCACATATATATGTTTAACATTCATGAGTGTTATGTTAATATCTGGCAACCCTAACAATCAATTTTAAGATTTTGAGCATTTATCCACATTTTCTCAATCTCTGCCAACCCTTACAATCACATAATTTGTTTTACATTTATTATTGTTATGTCAATATTTTACTGTACTTTTGAAATCCTATGGGGAATCGGTACTATTTGGACACTACTATTTGGAGAGCAGTGCACTCAAGTGGTTTGCACCTCCTGTTTGACATTAAAACAGCTCCGAGCTCCTCCTGAGAGGTTTCCGGGGACTGTTTTTCCCATCAGTCTTTGCTGGCACATTCATTTCTCCTGTGACTCTCTCTGGCAGCATCCCCCACAAGGTGGGATTCCTCCTCTGCAACATATGCTGTTTGTGTGCTCCCCTCACTCTATTTCCATCTCTTATTTGATTTTTTGTTCCACATGTCTGGCAGATCAAATTCAGAGGAGGTTTGCTGTCATTTTCCGAGTCTCAGATTTCATTCCAGCTCTCGGGGGCCAAAACCGACAGCACCTTTAAAGCACGTTAAATGTGGCCCCCATCACCCACCACCTTCATCAGAGTGTGAAATTCAGAGTTTTACCCCAAAGACCCCTGGGAGGGCTGCATAAAATACGACCGTAAACGGAGCCGCTGAGACTGGACTGGCGCTTTACAGCAGCCGCCCGGGTTGATTGGAAACACATGCACGGAGAAGAAAATCCACAGCAGTTTTTGCTATTACGGTGCAAGGACTGAGTGTTAGCAATGTGTTTCAGGTCCAGCACTTAGTTTTTAAACAGTGTTTAGGCAGGGAAAATATCAGGGAATTTCTGTGATTATAGTGCACACTGTTCAAATACCAGGTGGTGCCAAATGCAGAGGCATCAAGCTCAAATCCTGGAAGATGAAAACTCACACATATACCAATAGCTTTCAAGCAGACCCTGCAGAACTTAATTGGATGCAACAAGTGCATCCAGCAGCAGAGTTGTTGGCCTCTCAGGCTGCTGGTAGAGCTGTTTCAAACTACTTTAAAACGATCCTGAGGTGGCCGCTGAGTGCATCACTCATTTGTTTTTTGCTGCCTTGATCCATTACAGAAACACGCTGTTTTTCAGGATGGTTCTTAGAGTTTGTGATAGATTTAAAAAATCTTGGTTATCAATCTTTCTGCATTAGATGAAAGTTAAAAGTTTTGCAAAATGACATAAGACTGTAGTTTTTTCCTGAAGAAAAATAGTAAACATTTTTGAGAATTTAGCTGCAAAGTCAACTCATTTCTTATTAGAGAAAGTGACCAGTTTGCCTGATATGGAGTGACTCATACCCGAAGTTTGTGCTCTGCATGAAACTCATCACAGTGTACGCACACAGCAGTGAACAAACACGCCATGAACCCACACCCGGAGTAGTGGGCAGCCATGGCTGCAGCGCCCGGGAGCAGTATGGAAACTAGTGCCTTGCTCAAGAGCAGCACAGCTGTGATTGTTGAAGATGGAGAGCAAGTGTTTCATCACTCACACCACCTTCAACTTGGTCGATCTGTGAATTGAACCAGCAACCTTTCGATCACAAGTCGATCTCCTTATCCATCAGACCACAACTGCCTCACATATCAGATCTCAAAGTAGATGAAAAAGGGAATGTGTTTATTGTGTAGCACGTGGTGGTCCCAAACCTTGATGGCAGTCTGGAAAGAATATTTTTTTGTTATATTTATTATCAGTCTTTTAGCTTTTAGATTATTTAGGAGGCATGTTTGCTTTCAATGGGATAGGTTAGTAGAGACGGGCTAGAAAAGAACAAGAGATAGAGATGAGTGCCACAATAAAGGTCTCTACACATCTAGTCTAATTTGAGATTGTTACGAATCTCCGGATGGCTTCTCTGCAGGGTGCATTTCGCAAGCAAGTGTTTACAGTGCATGTAGTGACGTTGCCCGGCCTTGGATGGCGCTCATATATAGTGATTGGTCGAAAAAATGGAGTCCGACTCTTAGTAATAACTCTTTTTGGCGAGTCATTCCTTTTCTTTGTTGCGGCTTAAACTGTTTATTATAAGAAAATGCAATTAAGAGTTTATTTACTTAAATTTGTGTATTTTTCTCTATTTTTGGGTCTTTGTCGTAATGGTTGGCAAGTAAATCTTCATTCATCTTCATGTCGGCTTTCTTCCCTTTCGGGGTCGCCACAGCGGAATGAACCGCCAACTCTCTGTTGTTTTTAATCTTTGAGAGCTTTGTTGACATCTTGATGGTCGGACACCAGCAAAAGAAGCACCAGCAATCTCGTTGTTCTTCAGCGAAGTTTCCTGTTGTGAGATGGAAGTGACAGTGTGTATTGAGCACCATCGGCTCTTTTATGTTCATTTCAGCTCAAAACAGTTTTTTTTTTGCCCAATCACTTGCGAAAAACCAATTCGATGTAACTCTTTTTTGTTCACACCAATCATTTAGATAGATGTGTCAGCTCCCGTTGATGCCGATGGTTTCCGATCAAGGCATGTTACGGACCGAAACTTCAGACCAAATATTTGGGTAAATGTGGAAGGTCTTATCTCACTCCTTGCTTAAATTAATGCTCCAATTTATTGCTTTATTAAATAAATCATCATTACTAGTTGGAAATATCACCAAATGCACAGAAACACTGAAACATCAGCCAGTCAAGCTTTATTGACCAAACGTTGTTAATATATATCCTCGGCTGAATCTACCTCTCGTTTTAATTTTTTTATTTTACCCTTTTCAGTCATTTGGATGATGGTTTTAAACAAAGCCTTTGTTTCAGGGAAGAGTTACTATCATAACACTAGAATGATGGCAACTGTTGTGGTTCGATGCAGTGACTTTATATATTAACTCTGAACAATACTAAAATATGTAACTGTTGCAGATTAACTGAACCGTATGCATTCTGATTGTAACGTTGATTAATTTCATGCACTTCTAGAAATCTCCCTGTTGGTGATCGATGAATGCCACCACACCAAGAAGGGTGATGTGTACAACCACATCATGATCCGTTACCTGAAGCAGAAGCACAATAACCAGCTCCGGAAGAAGGAGGAGAAGCAGCCCGTGCCCATCCCGCAGATCCTGGGTCTCACTGCTTCACCCGGCGTCGGAGGGGCTGCCAGCCAGAAGAAGGCAGAGGAACACATTCTTCGGGTAAGAAAGATGATTTCTGTTAAAACTGATAGACAAAATGTGATACTATTTACTCACCCAAGTCCAGTGATGTTATAATTTTTTTTCTCTCAGCAATCGTTTAACTTGCAACACGTTTACCAAAACAGGAACTATAGATATTCAAAGAAATGTTCTGATGGAAACTGTAAGTTTGACTTTCAAACCTTTATAAAATAGTCGTTTCTCTCACCAAGAGGCAATTTCTAAAGTGATATTAGTTTGAAACTTGTGAGATCTTGCTGCCGGACATCTAAAAAACATTAAAAGTAACATATCATTTTCAAAGGCTTAAAATTGTGTTCTTGAATGCTGGATTACTAAAATAATTAAAAGTAAAATTTAATAACAATAAACAAATCGTATTAAAAGAAAAACACAAACATAATTAGTCAATGAATTAATTTTATGGAATTATTAGGCAACAACTTAAAAAATATCATTATGAATTTTTATTTAAATTATGTCCTTCCACAATAGGTCATTAGTTTGTAAAGCTGCTTTGAAGCAACTGTAGCATAATAATACAATTGTATATAAATTGATTTTAATTGATTGAGTGATTGATCATACATTATATTTCCATGTACAGTAAATTTATATTCATCAAAGGTCCCCAAATAACTCATTTCAAAGCAAGCACGCATATATATATATATATATATATATATATATATATATATATATATATATATATATATATATATAGTTATGGAACAACTATGGTTAATTTCACCATCTGCTATTTTCTAGTTCAATATATCTATATGTGACTGTGATTATCATAAATTGCTTCATCATGAATCCACTTGATGGATTTTAAAAGAAAACATGTACACACCGATTAATTTTACCATTTACCAAAACGAATAGAACAAATATCAACAAATCAAGATATTTTGAATGTTTTGTCCAAACAATCAGGGACAATAAAATAATAGTAAACTTAATGGAACAGGAAGCTAGATAGAAAATGGAACTTGAAAAGAGATTACTGGTTGTTGTCAAAACTTTCTCTGGTTTCAGACGAGAGCGATGTCTGTTGGTATAGCCAAGAAATACATTGATTTTAGGACTTCATCACGTTATAAAAGGTAGGGATTACTACTCAGAGAAAAATAATTTAGCGATTGCGCGATAGAACTTTCATCCAGTGTGCGGATTGTTTTCTGAAATCCTTTGTTACTGACAGTGTATTAGCTTCTGATCTTTTACTAACCAGTGCAGAAAGCGATTTTCGATTGTAGTCCTATAATTTGTGCAGCCTTCCAATACCTACAGAGATTTCAGAAAACCATCGGCCCCTACACCAACCATCATGGGACAATTCCAAACCCAGGAACTCGCTCACACTGCTCCCCCACATCATTTACAGTCTCCTCCAGCAAAAAGCTGTTTCCAATGTTCCGGGCGGCTGTAAACCTTTGCATGCCTCTCATGCTTCACCAGCCAGCAGTGAGAGCTGAGCGTGCTTCAGTTACACGATCACTCTGCTCGCCTGCTCCACCGTCAGTCTTTATGTCAACACCAGCAGGTCAGCCGAGAGATGTTCTGCTAATACTTTGCCTGCTCACTTCTAGAAAACATGAACAAACATTTTCACAAGCTTGATAAATCCAGAGTTTAGCTGTGTCAGACTGTTCATGTAACCACAGACTGCAATAGAGTTGTATTGAGAAATTGATACCGATACTAAATATTAAGGTCTGGTTAAAGTTCTTTCGCTCTGAGGCGTACCTGTTAAGTGTCAGGGAACTACCGTATTTTACCCCTCATTCACACCGTTGCCCTTAATAAGTCTCAATCAAATCAAAAGCGATTAGATCACTACTCATCACCAGTGAGTGACGAAGCAGTAGCTAGCGGGCAATGCACTGTCATTTCGCTTAGTAATGATTGGGTGACTAATAATGTGACAAATCCACTGTCTTCCCTTTAAGAATCACATGAAAATGCTCCTCTCCTATTGGTTGTCACTCGCGACAGTCGCTTGTCATTTGCATCCAATTTTTTTTTTTTTACCTTTGTTGCTTGTCGTTCGTTGCCAGACACACCCAGTTGCCATCGCTAGCCGTCGCTTCCACTCTCATCGCAGGAAGTTGCCTGTTTCACGTAGAAAACAATGGAATCATGTCACCCAGTCACTGCTAGTCACTTTTTATGTGAACAAGGCTTTAGTATTCACTCATAAATGTCCCATATTATATAATACACCAATCGCACACATCCATCTTTGAGTTTTGACACACTCACACACCACTCTAGGTTTCTCATACACAAATACTGTATTATGACAACACCCACTAAGGAATAGCACCATATGATCACCAGAGATACACTAAATCAACACTTAAAAACCATGGAAAATCTGCACAAATATTTTGCAGTGTAATGGCAGCGATTACACTGCAAAATGTGTTTGACATCCAGGTGGCCAGTCTAACGCAAGCTTATCATGTTCAAACATTCATAGATGTCTACAGGGAGAAAGCACAGGATTGTTTATCTACATTATTACGGGTTCCCATGTTTTCTTTCTTGTTGTATAGAAGCATTTGCTTCAAATACAAAACATTTCATCTGTCATTTTCTCATTAAGCTACAAAACTGTCACAAAATCTCTACAAGAAGATTTATCGAAGTAAAATTTTGAGCTAAATAGTTCATTATTAAAATTAAACATAGGTTAATTAGACTAGAAGTAAGATTCAATACCTTATCTGATGATTAAATCAATGTTTTTGCTGACCATGTATGTGTAACATTGTAATTGTCATGTAATTTGTATTTTTTAGTAAAATTATATTTAAATGAATATGGTTTTATTTTAGAAGATACATTATATATTTTCTTATATTTATATCTTGTGTAAGTAATGTCATTTTCCGGTTTTGGCAAAATGTGCAAATGTGCCTTATTTTTATATTCAAAACTTGACAGGTATGCTCAGGTGTAGGCCACATTCATATTTAACCCAATGATGCGCATTAACTGAGCAATCGCATTGAATTCAATAAATAATAGAATCAAACAGGACATACGTGAACACACCATAAATAATTTTCATTAGATTTTTATTCATTTCTATTAGTTCAGCTTTTTATTGTACTTTTTTAAACACATTACTTGAAACTTGCACATGTGTACATTTACTTTGCACAAAAATGATTCATCAGCAGGAAACTAAACAAAACAAACAAAAACGTGACAGAAATGGTTTTTGGTGTTATCGAATGAGTCATATCTACTCAAAATATTTACAAAGACCACAAAGTTTGGAGCCAATTCATCTGGATCTTAAGCTCTCCACTTTGATGTTAAAAAAAACTTCTAGTTTATTACATTGTGTCATACAAGTCAAACTTTATTTCTCCTAGTGCCTACTCAATGAATCAATCAAGATTTTATTTATAGAAAACTTTAACTATAACCTTGCTTGCTCAAATTCTCTCCAAAGGAAAACAAAGACAACAATTGAACAATGTAACAGCTGTAAAGTCTAAACAAATTACATATAAAACATCCATATAGCATCTTAAAAAACTCTTTGAGTCGTGTTAAATCCATCATGGTCCTCAGTTCACCTGGCAACCCGTTTTAAAGCCTGGAACCTACTACACCAAAATAACTCTCTCCAAGCTCTTATTTTACGCTCTCGGAACAATCAAAAGATTCTGGGAAAACCGATCCTAGGAGCAAGTTTGGAAGGTAGCATTATCTGATTAAAAAACAAACATTAAAATCTCAAACTACACTCTAAAATCAACTGGCTTTCTGCCACAGGTCCTTTCACAGCTCATCTGTTAGCCATCTATAACCTGGAACTCCACCATGTTTTGATTCATTGCAGATCTGTGCAAACTTGGACGCATTTACAATAAAAACATTCAAGGAAGACCAGCCCAAAATGCCGTACAAAAAGGTTGCAAGAGCTGAGGAGAGGAAGGAGGTGAGTGGACTTTAGGGTTCATGGAGTATAGTGAGACTTGGATTAAAAGGCAAAGTGAGTAATGCTTCATTAAAAATTATTTTTAAAGTATTTCCTGAATCACTTTTAGGTCTTGTGACCATTTATGGTAACTTAACTGACAGGAATTTAAGTGTTTTACTTGACTGTTTACTCGTGGGCTTCCCCTGCAGTCTTGGAATGGTAGTGTCTGAACAACTGCGCTAGGCTACTGCTTCAATAATTTCATGGGTTCTCAAATTGTGGTCACAACTCAGAGTGGGATGTTTATGTAGTTGAAAATAACTATTACAATATGATTATTTCATTTCACCAAAATGAGTTCAAATACGGTTTTAGTCCTAAAGTTTAGGGATGAATCAATGTGTCTTTTATAACATCAACCACCGGAAGGAATGTGAACAAACCTAAACATTGGCCTTGGTCTGTTTTTACATCTAGAGAGAATGATGAACTGAACGAGACTCGAATCAAATTAATTTGATTGGAAAGTTTTCTCAGTGTAATTACTTAGCTGTATATACCCTGACACTCTCAGCCATGGTCGCTCTGCCTGGGCTGATTTTGGCTTTAAAATAAAACCTGATTTGATTTGATTTGTAACAGCTTTATGGATTTTCGCTACCTAAATTAAATAAATGTTTTTGACAACATTTAATGTGGGTATGGGTGTTCAATGACAACCGCCTAACTATCTAACCAAATTATTATTTAGCAAATTTTTTTTACCTTTTCATTGTACTAGTTGTAGTAGTTGTATGGACCACTTGTTATTTCTACAACACGTATGCGACTAGTCACCAGAAGCTCTGCCTACATCCAAACCCTGCATGGGCTGTAGTTTAGCTAAATGTGATTTCGTTCAAAACAACAATGTTTTTGTTGTAAAAATCATAATATCCTCAGCGAAAATTATGTTTATGACACCTAAAAAGGTCATAAACATTTGTATAAAATTTTTCTCTCACTTCTTTTTTTTTTAAATCAGACCCATACACCACATTAATAAATGCATAAACGCCAAAAAAAGCAAAAAATAAATAAATAAATGCAATAAATAAATAAATGCAATGCAGTATACAGAAGGATAACAAGCTTAGAGTAAAAACTTATGCACAGCTGTATTTCTGTTTTAATATGTACATCTGAATATTTCAACTTTTTTGAAAAATGTAGTTTGTGCCTACCTTTTAGAAAATTGTATTAATAAAGTATGTAACAGACTACAAGCTTAAGTTTTTGACACCTAATCTTTATTCTAACACATTTGAATCAAGAGTAGCTAGAGGTCAAAAACTTCATTTGTGTTCAGCGCTGTAACCTCTAAGCTTTTATCTATGGCTGTTGAAGGATCCGTTTGGAGACGTGATCAAGAAGATTATGGATGAAATTCACACCCACGCTGACCTCCAGCCTAACTCTGAGCCTGGCACGCAGAACTATGAACAGTGGGTGGTGCAGAAAGAGCAAAACGGTGAGTTTGTGTAAAGATACAATACATTAGGACATAATTTGCTCCAAGCTCTTAGAACAACTAGATCATTACAGCAGAGTGGCATAAATGTTGACGTTTTCAATAAATTGCAATAAATGGTGCAAAAGGCATCTCTGCAAAGCCATTGAGGTACACTCAATGAACTAACAGAGTACGCAAAACACGATTCAAGGAAAAAGGACACAAAAACACAATGCAGGCTCTTAATTCTATAAAATGTTATTTTTCTATTCAGAAACATAACAAATATTTTTAAGGTGCCTCTGCATCTGCTACATTAAATATAACATTTTGCAAAAGTAATAATTGAAGAAAGATACACAATTTCTTAAATTTGTTGCATAAACTAAACTAAAATGAAGACAATTAATCCATATTCAATATATATTGTTCTTCTCCAGATTTCCTGATCTTTCCTGACATTCTAAAGTCTAAGAAGTCTAATGTCTGGAAAATTTGATTTGATTGAAATGTAAAAAAAAAAACGGAAAAAGATTTTATTGTCTGATGGAGTTAAACCTAACCCCTACAGTGACTATAGATGGTGTTTTTTGGAATTCTCCAGAATCTTCTGCACACCATAAAATCCTTTTTTTAACCCAGCTCGACATTTTTCTAATAGACAGCTCATATGTTTCCAGGATCCGATGCAGAAACCCTTATTTAAACTAAAACCAAGATCAGAATTTGATCCGCAGTTATGCACTCATGCAAAATGTGTCATAATAAGCCGCAGGAATAACAAGTCTCTTTCCTGTTTTGAAAGGAAGCCAGTGTTATTTTAATGTGAATTCCAATGGTTTGGTTTCCGAGTAGACATTCAGAACATCCCAACAGATCCAGCAGTAAGCCTCTTGACAGAATGGTTATAATTACTGGAGTATTAGCAGATATTTCAGCAAGACAGTACAGAAATATACAATAATTTATGATTATTTGAAGATTGGTTTTTGAAAGAACATCAAATAACAAAACCAGTGGAGGATGATGTTTGTAAAACATCAGGAAATTAAGGTAAAATCATTTATGTTAAACCCATTGACCCAAGGGTGAATAATGTCTCTCCTTTATTGTAAGGTGCATTAGAGAAAAGTTATGCCAATTGTATAAATGTAATTGTATACAGTCAATTAAGGTATACTAATAAATTATTAATACTAATTAATGTGGTATACTTTTTTTCAAGAAAACTGTAAATTTACTTAGTTTAAGTAAGTGTAATTTTATCTGATAGAAAACCTTGAAAATAATCAGACTTAAAAAAAAAATATTTTTCCTAAATGTGCCCAGCTTAGGTTCTCTCGTTCGCTTTAACTATGACTAAAAAAAGATTTATTTGCTGTGAAAAAAAAAACATTTCTACTTGTTACTTATATCTTACTATATTTTTGTTAATATTTTTAAGTAAAATTAAAAAAGTAAAAAGTAAAAGTAAAAAAAGCGCTATATATTTGTTTGTGTCTGTATTTTAAAAACTGTGCATGTAAAAAGACTAGCCTAGGCATTGTACATACACTCAATTGCATAAAAGTACAAATAGAGTAGCATTTATCATGTTTAACATAAGTTGTTTGTATGATTATTATTTTTAAAATATGTCAATTTGCAACTATTGAATTTCATTCCCATCTTTTAATGTATCATTCGTAAGTAGCTATACAGTATATCTGTCTTTTTCTCCAGCTGCTAAGGAGGAGAATCAGAAGGTACGAGTGTGTGCTGAACACCTCAGACAGTACAACGAGGCTCTTCATCAGAGTAACACCATCCGGATGTCTGACGCGTTCAGTTTTTTGGACAAATATCACAACGAAGAGCTCAAGACTAAATCCTGCCCTGATGAGGAAGACAACATCATCATCACAGACACAGAACGCTTCCTCTTCTCTCTGTTCAAAGGTATCACCAAGAACATTATGGTCTTTTATGGGTCATATGGGAAAAACAATTAAAAAGAGAAAAAAAATTTGCCAAGCGTAATCAGCATTACCTGTGTTTCTCTCATATTTAAACTACTTTTTAAAGAATATAATTGTTCAAGTATGACTAGTCATGCAAGACAAAATTTTCACTGTATTACAAAGTGACTTCTTGGCAGATATATGACTGCTGCAGTAATTTATTCATTAATTCATCTTCATGTCGGCTTTCTTCCCTTTCGGGGTCGCCACAGCGGAATGAACCGCCAACTCTCTGGCATATGTTTTACGCAGCGGATGCCCTTCCAGCCGCAACCCATCGCTGGGAAATGCAGTAATTTAAATACATTTAATTTAGAGACACCTTTCAAGAAAAAAATTATGAAAAGAAGAAAAATTTCAAAGTTCTCAGAATGTATGGCATTTCTAAGAGAAAGACGAGGAAAGGAATGAAGATAGAAGACTGGTAGGAACATATGAAGGAAGGAAGGAAGACAGGTAAGTATGAAGAAATGAAGGAAGAAAGACTGGAAGAATTGAAGGTAGGTTGGGAAAAAATAAAAGAAGGTTTAAAGGAAGATATGAAAGACATGATTGAACATAGAAAGAAATTAAGAAGGTAAGGTACGAAGGAAGACAAGTAGGTATGAAAGAAAGAAATGAAATATATAAGGGAAGATAGGAAGATTGGTAGGTATGAAAAAAGAAGGTAAAGAAGAAAGAAATATAGGTAGGCATGAAGGAAGGAAGTAGGGAATGAAGGAAGGAAGATAGGAAAGAGATAAGGATGGTAGAAATATGGGTGGGTATAAAGGAAGGAAGTAGGGAAGGAAGATAAGAAAGAGATAAGGAAGGTAGAAATATGGGTAGGTATGAAGGAAAGAAGTAGGGAAGGAAGAAATATGGGGAGGTATAAAGGAAGGAAGTGGGGAAGGAAGATAAGAAAGAGATAAGGAAGGCAGAAATATTTGTAGGTATGAAGAAAAGAAGTAGAGAATAAAGGAAGGAAGATAGGAAAGAGAAGGAAGGTAGAATGATGGGTAGTTATGATGGAAGGAAGGAAGGAAGATACTAAAGAGATAGGGTAAGTAGGAATATATATAGTTATGGAGTAAGAAAGTAGGGAATTAAGGAAAAATACAGGCAATAGATAAGGGAAGATAAGAAAATGGGTATGTATGAAGGAAGGCGGTGGGGAAGGAGGTAAGAAGGTGTGAAGGAATATAATAGGTAAGACAGAATACATGATGGTGTGAAGGAAACGATGGAGGAAAGAAGGAGGGACTGAAGACAATCTGAAAAGAAAAAGACAGATAGAAAAGAAAACATGATGGTGTGAAGGAAGAGATGAAGGAAAATGGAAGAAAGACTGAAGGAAGGTGGGAAAGAAGACGGGATGCTGTTAAGGCAGACATGGAGAGGTAGGAAAGAATGAAGGTAAGGAAGACAAGAAAAAGACAGAAAAGTATGGAGGGAGATAAGTAGGAAAGGTAGAAAGGAAGGTAAGTATGAAAGCAGCAGAATGCAAAAGAAAAAAATTTGGGAAATAAAAAAGCTTAAACCATTTTTCTAATGTGTCAGAAAAGATTTCATAATGAAAAAGCTGAAGTTACAAGTAGCTTAATTTTATTGGATTTTTTTCTCAGTTTCATGGAACAAAATGTGAAATATATTTCTATTTGCTGTTCAACCCTTTCCAGACAAAAAAGCTAAGCTGCAAGAGCTGATGGCAAAGCCAGAGCATGAGAACAACACCCTCTCCCAGTTGAAAACCAACATTCTGAAGGAATTCAGCACCAGGGAGGAGGTCAGAGGCATCATTTTCACCCAGACCCGCCTCAGCGCTATTGCTCTCTGCCAGTGGATTCAAGAAAACCCCAAATTTGAGGAAATCGGTGTCAAAGCAAGCTATCTGATTGGTGGAGGAGATCAGAGCGTGGTTAAACCCATGACTCCTGTAAGACTCAGTCTTCTGCTTAAAATCTGTCATGAACGGCCTGTTTTATTCCTATAAAAGTTGTTTATCTATTTATTACAGTTTCCATTTAATTATTATGTTGTGTACAGACCGGGAATTGGTAAAAGTAGGAATCGTTACTTAATGAGCACTAGAAACGCTCTATTCACTCGCTTTCTCATTGGTGAACTCCACCTGACACCATTGCTGGTTTCCAAGTTTCCATCATGTGATTACTACAGGAAGCTCCTGATTGGTTGATCCGGACGTGATGTGTCGGAAAAAGTAAAAAAAAAATGTGAACTTCTTAGGTGTGCCATGATCATTGTGAGAGGAAAAACAAAGTTCCGCTTTATCATCTTGTCCAGGTTTGCCGCAGTGCGTGAACTTGTGCTAGATAA
Organism: Danionella dracula; assembly: GCA_900490495.1. NCBI lineage: Eukaryota > Metazoa > Chordata > Actinopteri > Cypriniformes > Danionidae > Danionella > Danionella dracula. Next base: position 2,743,395 of record UELW01000667.1, read on the forward strand.
ATGAAAGCTCACTCTTTTGATTTAAGACCTCTTTTGATCTTTTTAGGTTTAAGACCTAAAAGAGCCTTTGGGTGGCGCTCAATACACACTTGTGTCAACTCACGACAGAAAGTAGAGCAGAACAAATTTATGGAAGTGAATGGAGAGTGAAAAGCTTATCATGTTGGTGTCAGAGTATGCAGAGTTGTTCGATAAATCCCATAAAGACTACAAAAACACAGACAAAAGCTAGGAAATATGACATGGCGTTTTTTTGTTTTGAAATCTGGCATGTCCCCTGAGCGCCATCCGAACACAAGGAGTGTCATTGCACCAACAGAGGAGTGAAAACCTTCTGCAGAGAAGTCGGTTCGGAATTTACTTTCACATAGGTGTGTGGAGACCTTAACGTCCCACCCATCTGTCGTAGACGCTCCACCTACCCACATTCCACTTCACGACTAGCTGTTAATTTAACACGCAAAAGGAATGTAAAGGAAATGATTACTTTACATCAGATAATAGTGACTCTGGAGACAGAGATACAGAATACAGCGGTCATTTATTAAGGAAACCCAAGTATAAGATATAACTCAGACCATTCTAGAATCCTATCGCTGCACAGGCAAGTGGAGTGTCCATAGAGTGTGTCCAGAGAGGAAGAACCAAGAGAGGGTTTGCCCCCCCCCCTCTTTCTCTCTCTATAACACACAAGCTAGCACTCTAGACAATCACTCGATAGACATCTCGATTACTTATATGTTTCAATTTCCCCAATACAGTCTACTTGCCCTGTTACACACCTATGTAAACAAATGTATCTCCTTGACCCAATGAATGTCATTGAAGATTGATGATGAGTTTATCGACTTCAAGATGATGTTCTTCTGCATCTACCTCAAACTTCTGTCCAAATCATGATTTGAACAGGTCAAATTAATCTTATACTTGTTTCTAGATGTCCTAAATTATTGATTTCCATTTCAATTGTTTCCATTTCGTCTTCAGAAAGAGCAGAAAGATGTGCTAAAGAGGTTTCGTAAAGGTGAGATCAATCTGCTCATCGCCACCACAGTAGCAGAAGAAGGTCTGGACATTGCCGAGTGTAACGTGGTCATCCGCTACTGCCTTGTGACCAACGAGATCGCCATGATTCAGGTCCGACTTAGATTGGTGCTTTGAATGAGCTCATGATTATCATAGAACAATAGTTGATATTTCCCTCTGCACAGGCGCGTGGTCGAGGGAGAGCTGAGGACAGCAGCTACACGTTGGTGGCCTCGGCCAGCTCTGGTGTGGCAGAGAGAGAAATGGTCAATGAGTACCGAGAGACAATGATGAGCAAAGCCATCGCTAAAGTCTGCAGCATGAATCAGAAAGACTATGAGAAAAAAGTGAGAAATTCTACTTTAGTAGGCTTAAAGGGATACTACACCCTAAAAGAAAATGCAGTCATTAATCACTTACATCGATGTTGTTCCAGACTTGTTAAGACTTCAACACATTTTAAGATATTTTGGGTTAATTCAGGATATTCTGTGTATTTAACACCAGATGGGAGATGCAGAAGTTTTATGGTGTTTTAAAATCCATTGTTTTAAAATCCAGCTTTAAAATGTATTGGTGTTAAAAATCCATCTAACTCGAGTGTCAATGGCGCAATACCGGCCTCCTGGATTAACCAAATGATCTCAAAATTTGTTGGGAGGAAGAACTAAGCCTGGAACAACATGGGGGCATCAGAATAATGACAACATTTTTGTAAAATGAATTAAGATATTCTGAAGTTAGAGATTTTAAGTGATTGTTTTTGGACTGACTTATAGACACATTCACTATAATCAGATTGCTGGCAACCAATACATCAAGGCTACCTGGTGCAATTCTGCAATCTGCTCAGATGAAAAAGTGAGCTGGATTCATCTGTGACCTGTAATTTTGAACTGGAAAAGTCTGAAGTCGTTGATAAGTCTAAATCTAAGATATTTACTGATTAATTATTTTATAGTATTTTTTTCTCCATGGATTTCCATGTACTTGTTCAGGGTAAATGCAGTTGCAAGTACAAACATTTACTTAAACTGTGACAAAACATGAATTTTTCATGAGTAAGACTTCTAGGTCATTGAATAAAGAAAACAAGTTTTCTTGCTTTTGCAAATACTCCAAAAGTCCAGCGGAAACAAATTCTTATGTGTTCATTATATTTTCAATTTTTATTTTGAGTGCTGTTGCGATTGTCTGTGCACACACACCATGAAGGTGGTGCACAAATGCACAAGCAGGCAGCTGAGAGAGAACACTGGTGACCGGCTCACGAAGCAATTATAAGCTATGTAAGGCTCCATTTTCAATGGCAGCTAAATGCAACAGATTACAGATTTTTTACTGAAATTTGACACAGATCAAAAATGTTCTACAATGTATAGGAATGCATTCAGACATTTCAAGGTCATATTCCACTCTTATTCAAATGTGAAAATAATAGTCATCTTTCATTACACTACTAGAGTAAGCGCACAAAATAGCCCAGGGTGGAGAAATGTTTGTACATGCTGTATGCCCATGTCCAACTCAGAGTCAACTTGATTTAAACCTTTGTATGGTGTTCAGTTCTGTGGGACCCATTTTTAGTTTTCATCAAAATAAAAATTATACAAGCAATTATTATTTGAAACTTAGATTCACTGCCACACACTGCATCCCCCTCATACACATTTATTTATTTAAATACAAGGTGTTCTTCTCTACTGGATCCGGGGCATGTAAAAGTGTGGAAATGGTATATTTGCGGTTTAAATCACTTGTTTCCTGGCTAAAGTAAATATCTTTTAAGTATTTTTAAATAAAATTATTATTGGTTAAATTAAAAAAGCCAATGTGTCCACCAGAACTGCAAACACTGCCTGAGTAACAATAAAGTCAACACCACGCTATAAAACTGGATACACAGAGCTCTTGTACATTTAAAACTCAAACTGCATGTTTTCATGAACTCAGAGCCGTGTTGCATGTCGTTTGAATCTTTTGTCTTCGTACAGATCAAAGAGTTTCAGATTCAGGTCATAGTGGAGGAGAAAGTAAAGGTGAGGAAGAAAAAGCAGAAGGGACTGATGGAAGAGCCGCCATCAAAGATCAGCCTGAGCTGCAGAGATTGCAGTGTGTTCGTTTGCTCTGGAGACGACATCGAGATCATCGAGAACATGCATCACGTTAACGTCAATAAACAGTTCCGGTAACAACCTCAGACCTTTACATCAATCTGCCGTTTTACGCTCTTATGTTTTTCTTAGCTTGAGTAATTCAACTTTTTAAAATGACCGTGCACTTTTTAATCAATCCTGATGAAAAAACAAATCTGGAGGAAACAAAAAAAATTCATCTCTGTTTGCAGAGAGCTGTTTATAGAGCGAAAGAATGTGTCTCTGCAGGAGCGACTCTTAGACTATGAGACCAATCTAGTCATTGCATGCAAAAAGTGTGGACAGGTATGTACAGACTTCTAATCTTCCTGTTAAATAAATTATCATTGCATTAGAAAGTGTTTATTACACTACCAAAACAATGCTAAAAACATATTGTTTAATAAAACAATTGGAATCTGTTTCTGTATCTGTAGTTGCTACTGATCTTTCCATGTTTAAGTGAACGGAGTACCGAAGAAAAACATTTAAATTAGATGAATACAAAACATGTAATCATTGAATTTATAAAGCCACCTGATTTTGTTTTATTCTTTATGTTTAATAGATAATAAAAGTGGTTTTGCTTTAAACTTGGGTGATTTTCACTTAGGTGAAACCTAGATTTCAAAAAAGCTGAATAAATTTCAAAATTCTAAATTTCATACTCCATATTACTGTTTAAGAAAGAAAGTTTAAAAACTTGGAATGTTGAAAAAAAACTTCAAGTTTTCCCTTCACAAATCTTGCTACTGGACTTTATTTTGGAAGATCTTCATGTTCCTTTTCATCTAAATGCAGGCTAAAATACTATGAATAACCTACATTTATTTATTCAGTTGTTTTATGAAAACGTTGTCTAATTGGGTAAAAAAACATGTTCTAGCATTTTCTTCTAGTTGCTATTTGCACCAAACACCTACCTTTCAAAGTTCTGTTTTGTGGAGATTTACTCCGGACACTCGTTTTTTTTTCCTCCCACAACACAAAAATATTAAAAAAATTGAAGTGGATACTCTATATGATAAATTTGGCTAAACTGGTCTTGTATAAAGATTTAATGATTAAGGAACTTTTATTTATCTTCTTATTAATATTAACCTGGCTCCGATAGATTAAACAAGGTAATTATATCTCTGATTGATAATTTATTGTTACATTTAAAAAGAAATTCTATGGTTCCTAAGATATTCCCAGTATATTATAATTCCACTTTCCCCTTAAAATAACAAATTTCAACTGAATTGAAACCATGTAAATCCACAGGCCTCTTCCTTCTGAAGCTGTTTTTAAGCAACTGCAAAAAGCACTATAAATATAAATTGACTCAACAATAAACCTAACTTTGTGTTTTGTCTGGTTCCTGTACAGAAATGGGGTTCAATGATGCTGTATAAAAGTATCGAGTGTCCCTGCCTCAATATCAAAAACTTTGTGGTCACCATCGACAAGAAGAAGAAGACTGTAGACTACTGGAAGAACCTTCCCATACGTTTCCGTCCATTCGATTACTGTCAACATGCCGATCTCCCCACACAGCACCCGAATGAAGAGGATGACACAGACTCTGACTGAAGTTTAAATAGGATCTCCAAATATTTAAATGTAAACGTGAGATATTTACTCTGTGCTGTAATTCTCAAGCTTTGAGAAAGGCAGCGAGAATAACTTTAAATCATTGCACTCTAGTGCCTATTTTAGAAATATTATGCACAAATTCAGGCCAGAGGACCTAAATAGTATGATCAGGTGTGTTTCCTGAAGGTTGAATCTAAAATGTGCAATGCAGCAACCTTTAAGAATCAACCTTGGACAACTCTGCTAACCTATGTGTTCTCAAACACACATCAAGGATGATTTGGTATAATTATTAAAATATACTACTGATTAAAAACTAAGTTGTGTTTTTTTTTTGAGAGAAAAAAGCGTTTCAGTCATTTGATACGATGCCTTAAACACTAACCAGTAATGGAGTGCAGCTTTGCAATCTCTCAAAGAGTGTTTCACTAAATATGCTAATTGACTCGAGAGGATGTCATACAATGGAGAAAAACACATTCTAATGACCCTTAATGTGTCATCGGCTTTCTCGCTCGCATGAATAATCTGATAATGAATCACGCTTTCCTGGAAAACAGATCGAGTCCATCAAAACATATACTCTCACACCTGTTCAGGTGTTCTCATGGGGACCGGGCTTCCTTTGACCAGAAACCGCCAGAGGAAACCTGTCAGCAGTCTGCATCTCATTATGCATGACGGGTCTTGAACGCTCAACAAGTTTTTCCAGTGTTAGAGCATTTCCTGTACCTGATGTACTTTCACGAGGCAAACCACATACACAATTTGGTACATTTTGATTACTTGCCCATGCTTCGGGCTCGAGACGGTTTCAGCGAGAGATAATCTTACAAACTCTGCAGTAGAAAACAGCACAACCGTATGCAATTAGCAGCAGCACAAGAGTTAGGCAAAGTTCTGACTGGATAAGAAGAAAAAAGATAGTGTGTTTAAATTCCAGCCAAGAACACGAATAGCTAAAAAAAGTTTATACAATGAGCCTGCTTTTACAGTTTGAAGAAGAAACATGGCCATTTATAAAATTCTCAACTAAAAAATTAGGTCCAAACAATAAAGGAAAGAAAAAAGAAAGAAGGACTCATAGACAGACAGAAAGAAGGAAAGAAATGAGGAAGGGAAGAGAAAAGGAAAGAAAGAGATACAGAGGAACAGAGAAAGAGAGAAATACAGAGAATGAGTAAACAAAAGCAGAGAGAAAAACTGAGAAAAAAAGACAAACAGAGAAAGAGAAAGAAAGAAAGTCAGAAGAAGAGAGAAAGAAAAAAAGAGAAAAAAGAAGTTTATCATTTAACAGCATCCAAAAGTAAAACAGAAACAGTCATCTTTAATATGAAGCTCAGACATCAAGGGTCATAGTTTCTGCAGGAAAAGCAGCTGTTTAAAATATATTTGAAAAGATGTTAGCGTAAGTGGCTCTGCAGTTTGATGTTACAGCTTGCAGATCCAGGGATTTAATCATCTCCAGTCCTTTGCAAGGCCTTCTTCCTCAGAGTCTCTCTCACCAAACCTTTATTGTTCAAAACTAAGCCGTACAATATAATGCAGAATAATATTATTGTTTTTTGTTAAATTCTCATGTAAGGCATGAACAGTAAGGCATGCTTGGGTGCTCCCTCTTTGGGGGAAATAGTTTTCAATGAGTGTTCTAGCCTGATCATCTGATATTGCAGTCGAAACATAACTAAAGCCAAAGTGAAAAGCTGTTCATTTTGCAAACTGAAACACAAATATTAGATTTTATTTCATTCCATTGCAAATGAGAAACAGAGTATTGCAGTTTATAAATGAGTAAAAGAGAGAAAGAACGAAAAAACACAGAGGAAGGGAGGAAGAGAGAGATTGAGAGAAAGAGAGAGACAAAAAGAATGAACAAAAGAAAAAGAGGAGGAAAGAGATGGATTGAAAAGAGAGAGGAAGAAAGAGACATAGACAAAGAGAAAGAGAGAGGAGAAGAAAGAGAAAAACAAGACAGGTAGGGAGAGAGATTGAGAGAAAGAAAGGAAAAGTGAGAGAGGGAGAAAGAATGAAAGAGGGAGGGAGCGATTGAAAGAAAGAGGAGAAGGAAGAAAGATAGGGATCGAGAAAAAGAGAGGAAGAAAGAGAGAAGGAAAAAAACAGGGAGGAACGGAGGAGTGATTGAGAGAAAAGAAAGAAAGAGGAAGAACGAGATGGATTGAGAAAGAGAGCGATAGAGAGGGGAAGAAGAGACTGATAAAGAAAGAGATAGAGGAAGAAAGAGTGAAAGAAAAGACAGATGGCGGAGGTAGAAAGATACTGAGAGAAAAAAAAGATAATGAAACAGAGAAAGAATCGTCCACAAGACCAAATGCCCTTCGTGAATGCAGTAGATGCTGCATGCTAACGCATCCCAGCTGAACTTTACCAGGGGTGGATTTGTATCTTGTAGTAATATATTTTTGCAAATAAAGTCTGTACTGCAGCAATTCTGTGTCTATTTATTTATTTTTACAAAAATTGTACATTTTATATAACGCTCATTCATTTTTGTATTGAATTTCTGCAGCAAAAGAAAATAAATTAATGCAATTTAAAAAATGTGGAGAATGTTCAAATAAGGGGAGACTAGACATAAAATATTGCCGTTTTTGTCAGTGTGTTATATGGTTGACTAAATGTTCCTGTTTTAAGAGAACATGTGTTAGTGTTTTGAATATTTTTTTAAAATTTTTAAACATGTTTGTTTTGTTAGTGAGTTTTGTGGTTAAGTTTACAATGAGTGGCATTGTACATTTACATTTACATTTATGCATTTGGCAGACGCTTTTGTCCAAAGCGACTTACATTAGGGAGAGACAATATGCAATTTGTTACACCGTCAAAGTCTATCTCAACTTCTCACAGTAGAAATTGTATCAACTGATTAAAAACCAAAGCAGTAGGGGAAGAAGATAATTAGGAGTTTAAGAAACTTAAAACAAAAGCAAGTGGAGCGACTTCATGTTGAATATTGTGTTTGGTTGAAATGATTGTTTGTGGGTTTTGTCCTGTAATCTCTTTCCTGTCGCAGGGCTCTAATGGCAGAGAGTAAGGCAAGGCAAGGCAAGTTTATTAGTATAGCACATTTCGTACACAGGGTAATTCAAAGTGCTTTACATTGGAAATAAAGAGTCAAAAGAAAGTGCATACATTAAAATCAAGCATAAAAAAGTCATATGAATCAAACAGATTTAAAACACTGAAATTTAAAACATCGATTAAAACAAAGATTAAAATTTGAAGTACAGAGGTAAAATAGTTGTTCGGACGTTGGTGCTCGAAACCCGAAAGCGAGGCAGTCCGGGTGTGATCTGTGCTCCCTCTGGATCTCTCTCACAGCTCAGCTCGGAGTCTGCAGACCGGTTGTGCTGGGCGCAATTAAAGCAGCCGAAGGGAGTCAGGACAGAGTTACAGCCGCTCCCGGAGAGAGGAGGCACTTCATAAACTCGCGTCTGTGGAAAATTGCGAGGAATGCTGATTCTTGGGATCTTTTCCTTCAGTCCAGACTCAACGATGCATCGGAAGTGCATTTTTATTAACCCGGGAAACTACAGAAGTGTGGAATAAAGGCACAACGAGACGCAAACCCCGATTTTAGAACCCCATTTTTGCGCAAAGTTTCACAATCTGCGGATTCCCGGAGTTTGGATGACATTTTTTAAAGTTTCGACGAAGTTATGGTTGGTAGACTACTTATTTGAGTTGCTGTGTTATGCTTTAGAAAACTAAACATGGCCATTAAAAAGCATCTGCATGTGTCTCTTTAAACGCCAGACTGTTAACTTGGACATATTTTGGAGATGTTGACTTTATCCGAGCTGTTTTTCTGCTCATCCGAAGGGCTGTAACAAGGTGTGCATGGCGCTGGTCGCGGCTGTTGTCGTCATCACGCTCATCATTATTCCCACCGCGATTTACGTCAACAGTAAGTACGGTTAATTCATTAAAAACGTTCATTTCTGAACAACACAGCTCTCTATTTACCCTCTTAATAACGTTAAATATGTGTGCAAATGTCGAATAACATTAAAGTTAGCTCTTCATAAGTTGCACCACTAGCATTTTTGTTGGCGTTTGCTTAATGATAAACGTTGCTAATTTTTGGAGTAAATATATCAACTTCAACTGATTCTTTTTAGTACTTTAAGTGTATTACAATTTGTTTATTTCATTTGCACGAATACATTTACATTTTTATATTTATGCATTTGGTAGAAGCTTTTGTCCAAAGCGACTTACAGTAGGGGAGTGACATGCAATTTGTTACAATAATTACTGATCAAAAAATTTTCCTGTTACTGATCAATAAATCATAGCAGGAAGAAAATAAAGACAGAGGAGGAAAAAACGTTTTTTTCTTTATAGTAGGTGTTCCCTGAAGACACATATTATACACATATTTTCTGTGTTCTTCTGTTCTGTATTTAATAATCCACGACCTAAACAATTGTTTACATCCCACTAACATTTTTAATCACAACAAATATGGGCACATCAACCAAAAAGGCATAAAACCATTAACATATTAGCTTTACCCGAACAGCCTGTACTGTAAATCAAAATAAATAAACATGCTCAGTAGCGCCCCCTTGTGAGAATGTTCTCTTACTGAACATTTCAAAGCTACTTTTTCTTGATAAGATCCAGTGGGTAGAATAAAAGAACTTGTGAAAATGTTTACTCAATTACTCAAGTTTGAGTAAAGGTGCTAAATAATTTGATTGCGTAAGAATAAAAAGTATCAAAATAAAAAATGTACTCAAGTAGTTAGTTACTAGTTATTTCTGATCTGAACAATACAAGCAAAAACGCTGATCGGCAAACTGCTAGAAGAGCATCTCGTTGTCTTTCTCCTCAAAATTAACTTCGTTCTACTTATAAGAAACATTTTTAAGTAAAAGAACATATCTCAGTTTCTGTATCTCAGTATCTGTTAAAGTTAAGGTTGGAGCTGGAGTTCAGGAATACCTTGATCTCCATCTCATTTGGTGCAAAAAGTATGCACTGCATCATGAAGCTGCTTTTATTTGCATCTTTGAGAGTATATGAACTTAGAACATGAGACCATGGAGGATCTCCCATCATTGATGCAAGTAGCTGCAAACTATCGCATCAGCTTCTTCAACATCTCATGTGCTAACTTGCTGAAAATAGCTTGCTATCAAAACATTTTATGTATTTCCATGATGATAGTAACGTAGAACACAGCTAAAATGTGAATCAGAGATTATAGTAATACAGATATTTTACAAATGCTGCCAGTTCAAAGCCATTTTCATCCTACGTCATGATATTAACCAGGAGTGGAAAGAGTACAGAAGTTTTGTTCTTAAGTAAAAGTACCACTATTTTCTGTGTAGCTGCACTCAAGTACAAGTTACAAGTACAAGGCAATTTCCCTTAAACACATGTAAAAAAAATCAGCAATAAAGGTCGAAAATACTTTTTGTTCGTGAGGGCAGGATCAGCACTTACACAAAGTTAGCTCTGAGCAAACAGCTGTTCCCGTGTTATCCCTGAGTGGTGATGGCCTGCCTCACTCTTTTTATTCAGAATCGGAGAAGATATAATCAATGCATTTACTTACACACGACATGATTACATCTTGTTTCTTGAATCAATACCAGAGATCTTTCAGATTTCAGATGCTGATTGGCATTTTGAAAAGGTATGGAAAGAGAAGAGCGCTCCTAGCGGAACTTCCCATAGTCGTCACCGACATAAGTCTCTTTTCCCTATTCGGGGAACGGAGGTTATAAAAGTAACCATTATGTTTCTGCAGGTTTCATAATATTAAATATAAAACTTTTTAAGACCGTTAAGATTCACATAAGATTCACATTTAAGACCTACATCATAACATCAAAAACCAATACTTTTAAAATAATAATTTCTTGAATGGTCATATGCTTTAAATACATTGATGGAAACCATAACCCTCACTTTTATGTTTTTGAGCATTTACAAATTTTTTTCAAACTCTGGTAACCCTAACCGTGACTTTGAGAAAATTTGCAGAGATGCTCAAAAACATCTAAGTCATGGTTAGGGTTGCCAGATTTAGAAAAAACCTTTGTAAATTCTCAAAAACATAAAAGTGATAGTTAGGGTTGCCAGATTTTGAGAAAATGCGCATGCCATCATTACACTAATGATATTTTTTATTTCTCTCTCTGATAACCCCAAGTAATAACAAAAACACATATCAGACGAGCTTTACATGGACATCAGAAAAAAAGACGTGGAAATTATTGAAGACCTAGAACAGTGAATTTAAAACATCTCAGCCCTTTTTTTTATTGTTCAAAAAGCTTTTTTGAACTGCTGTCCTCCACAATTCAACCTTTTCTTTCCATTTCTCCGATCCCTCCTCTAAACTCCCTGCTCCTGTGCTTTCAGGAGACCATTCTAGATCAAAGAGGACGTATTCCTTCAATGACTTCTACAACGACAGCATTCGGTACAAAACCTTCAACCTGCGCTGGATATCAGGTACCAGCGCTTAAGGCGCTCCACAGGACTTCAGAGGTTTTTATGGAAGTGACCTTTGATTCACCCAGACAAACAAACCCAGCTCTCCTTCTCGCTTTCCCACAGACAAAGAATACCTTCACAAGACCAGCGAGGAACACATTTACCTGCACAACGCTGTGACAGACGAGAGCTCGCTGTTCCTCAGCAACTCCACTTTTGTGTGTTCTGACAATATTTTCAGAACACTTTCTCACGCATGATTTGATTGATCACGACTTCTTGTTTATTCTAACATACTGTAAATGTTACTGACTAAATAAATTTATAATCACAAAGTAGTGTGTATACTATTAAAAAAGTAAGTCGTCAAATTAAAACCAAAGCATGGTTTTGAATCAGACAATCATGTGGCTTTAACTCTTTATTTAATTTATTTTGTGTTCAGAAAGGGCCTCCCTTTGGGGTAATAAATTAGTATCTAACCCTTGATGGAGGCATTTGATGGTATTTTAAATTGGCCATTGATTTCTATTCTGCTTTCTACATTGACAGAGATGTGAATTCTCTGTTAAGTGTGGCTAACAAGCAGTTTTTTTGATGACAGGCGCAGGTGGATGCTACCGATTACATTTTATCAGCAGACAGAAAGTTTGCTGCCTTTGAGAGCAACTACACCAAGGTAACACATTTGCATGATTTTCAGATACTTCACATTATATGAAAGTATTTTGAGATGCATGGACCACTATTAAAGGACTTAAAAAAAATTACTGTGCCTTAAAAAAACCTGTAAACTATTTTTACTGTTTATTTTTATGTATTTATTCTCTGTACTGCAGCCTGAGCAACAGAAATGCTGTTGTTTGGCTTGGGAAATAAACTTTGATTTGATTTAAAAAAAACTAAAACAATAAAAGAACTTGGATAATTTTTTTATCTGTAGTTTTTTTTAAATGTAGATCAACATTTGTATATGAACTTAAAAAGGAAGTTAAATTCAACATGAAATGTAAATTCTCTGCATCGAGATTAAAAAGTGCTCTTACTAACATACAAATCTCTACATAAACTATCTCCATCTTATCTCACTGAACTCATTTCTTCTCATACACCCGACCGGTCCCACAGACCTGCAGCCTCACAGTCTCTTGTTGCACCCAAACCCTCGAGATCATCACTGGGTTCTCGTGCTTTTAGCTCAGCTGCCCCCTCCTCTGGAACAAACTGCCTCTGGATGTACGGAATAGTCCTGATATTGATCATTTTAAAGTTAGTCTCAAAACTTTCCTTTTTAAACCGGCCTACAGTGTGCAGTTTAATGTTTTTTGATGTTTTACCAGTTTCGCCAGCTTGGTTTTATTTGCTGTTGTTTAATACTAATTTTATTACTGTTGCTATTTACTGTTGTTTTATTTCTATGTTTTCTTGTACGGTGACCTTAAGTACAAAGAAATGCGCCTCAAAATAAAATGTATTATTATTATTATTATTATCCTCCATACAGTGTCTGTTGAGAGAGGTTGACTAACCACAAAGTTGACTGCCAACAAATACATTTTTGAGCTTTATGTGCTAGGTTTTTGGCCCTTATGCTTGAGGTGTTTCCTTGAGTGGTCATGTTGAAATTTGGAAACAATTCCGATTTTTTTTTTGCATAAATGTTTAAATTGTAATTTAAAAGTGTTCCATTGGAGTTGTATTATCTAGAGAAGAAGTAATTTTGATTGGTTTAATGCTTTGATAAAGTGCAGACAGAGGTGTAAGAGTATACTGTACTGTAAGAGTTTGTTTCAGAAATCTCTAATATAATTTTAAATCTTTCAACAGCAATGGAGACACTCCTTCACAGCCTCCTACAGTATTTACAGCATGGATTCAGGGTGAGAATATCTGATACCGCTCAACTCTCATGCAAATCTATATGAATATCTGAACAGATCAGAGAAAATGCTCAATAACAGTATAATAGAGTTGCCCAATTAGAAACAGGAGCAGTCTTTTACATATTCTTTGAAAGAAGAAAAAATCGGCTACAGACTCCACTTGTGGGCTTACGCTTGAACGACATAATGTTCTGCTTTCACTTAGTACAGAACATTTTCAAAAGTAAAACGCAAGAAAGAATGTAATATTTACAGGTCATATTGTTTGTTGTAGTGAATATTTGGGACAAACTGCTGGACAAAATGTCCTGATTTTAGTCATTTACAATCTAATATTTTTCTTCTGCTAGCTTGTTGTGTTCTCATACATGCCAGCTCTTAAGTATTCTCTGATTTATCCTGTCAACCTTGTTTTATATATTTTACTGTAAGGTGTCTTTGAGTGTATCTAAAGGTGCGAAACAAATCAAATGCAAATGCAAGGAAGGTACATTAAAAAGATTTTAAATACATTTTATGAGTGAGCACCTTTAAATTTTACACCAGATGTGTCAGTAGTACACAGTATGACTACGTTTACTTTTACCTGATGTAAGATAAATCTGACCAGAGGTTCCATTGTAATAAAAAATCAGATATGAATGTGACCGGAGTCATATTTGAATTCTAAAAAGTTTGAATTGAGTGATTAGGAGTGTCCTGAAAATATCAGATACAGGTCGCATATGGGCAAAAAAATTGTAGGTCAGTTTGGGCTTCAGTCTGAACGTAGCCGTTGAAAGCAGCTTTTGTTGTCCTTTAAGAGCAAAGTAAGTTATTATACCTGAAGCTTTAAAGTGTATTGTCATTGTTATAAGCCACGAAACTCCAGAAGCTCCTCTAGAAGTATGGATTTCCACATTTTTTTTATGGAATATCGCTTTAAATCAACTCTACATACCTTGACATTTGAAACATTTGTAACTCTGTCAACATGTCAAAATAAAAGCTCTCTTGACACTGTCTATGACTTCTCCTAAAAGTCCTTTATTAATTGTCTAGTGAATTATGGTGGTCCCGAGGTCAAAAGAAAAGAAGAATTAAGATCAATTATACGCAGGACATTTGACCCCTCACATTTCCTGCTGTTGGATGATCAGTTTTCTTCAAAGTAATAACCCAAGTTTGGAGTTATTTCTGGTTTGTTAAAACATAATAATTATAGGCAAATAATAATATATAATAATAATAAATGTAACCACTTTATAACCCAATTTAGTAAATTCTGACAAGAAAGGACTGAAAAGAAAAAACATAATCTTATTAACCCATGTATTTATTTTCATTGTCTTCAGGAAGTTCCTCCTCGAAGGTTCTTTCACTTCTCAGCTCTTGATTTGGGCCCCAACAGGAAATAAGCTGGTGAATGACAAATTTTTCCCATTTTAAATAATTCTCTTAGGAGTTTAAATCTCAAGCGAGTTTTTTTTATCTATATATATATTTCGCAAAACTAACATCTTTCCATCGGTTTCCCCTGAAACTGTAGATAATACATTACTCCTTTTAGTATTTATTAACTTGGAGGGGTGGGAGCGTGGCAAATTTGATTTAACTTTCATGTACCACCTGTGGCACTAATAAAGATCCTCTTGGCTTGTCTGATGCTGGAAGTAGTATGGATAATACCCTTCAGCGAATTTGGGAACCCCAGAACAACATCGGTCATCTGGGTCCTAAAAAATCTAAGTAGAGGAGTGTACCTTTTGTCGCTCCAACAGAACACTTACTTATTGGTACCTTTTTGTACCTCTAAATACAGAGTGGTTTCAAGCTACGACGATACATTTTAAAAATAATATTTTGTTTTAAACAAATCAAGAAATAAAGATTTACAATTTTTTTTCTAAAAATAGATATTTTTTGTGTAATAAAAATCTTTTATGATTAAATTGCTGCATGCACCTTAAGCCTATTAAATGCACAATTACGTACTCTTTTGTTTTAAGCATCACTTTTGTAGATCTCCAGTTGGTAGCTTAAGGTTACCTTTGTACCCTAAATTAGATTTTTCTTATAAATGTACCTGCAAGTATAGAACTAATACCTCTATATTTCTGTGTGTTGATCCTCTGATTAATTAGCTACAGTCATCTTTCAAATCTCCCCTACAGGCCTACGTCTGGAATTACAACATTTATATAAAAAAGAGCGCAGACGCTGAAGCCATCCAAGTCACACATGATGGAAAAGCCAACGAAATCCTCAACGGCGTACCAGACTGGGTTTATGAAGGTAAAATCTCTTTTTGCTAAAAAGGATCACCAAATCTGGTCCTGGAGGTCCAGAGTCCTGCAGATTTTTGCTTCAACCATCATAAAAACACACCTGTTGCATTAAGTAAGGTCTTCTTGGCTTTTCTGAAGCTGGAGCAGCTAAAATGTGTAGCTCTCCAGACCTCCAGGACCAGATTTGGTGATCCTGCTGTAAACAAACACATCCAAACATACCTTTTGATCCGTTTCTTTTGATTCTTGCTTGTCAGAGGAAGTGTTTGCATCCAACGAAGCCCTCTGGTGGTCCCCACAGGGGAAGTATCTGGCTTATCTACAAGTGAATGACACTGGAGTTCACAGCATTGAATACACACTATACGGGAATGAGCAGTATCCCACCACAGTCTTCATCCCCTACCCAAAAGTAAGTCAGAATCGAGACATTTAACATTATTTGGAAGAGTTTTATTGCTCTGTAAGTGGATGTCTAACATTTTTTTTAGGAGCAAGTACCAAATAAAAAAAATTCTCAAACTGCTTAGATATTTTCACTTCTATAACAATGATTTGCTTATTGCTTATCCTGAACAACCTACCTTAAATCTAGGAAACCTGAGAAAAATGTCTGTTTAACAACATTTTTTATAGGGCACCTCTGCAACACTTCAGGTTATGGGACCTAAAGGTTCAGCAAATGCATTTCTTTACAGACCATCACAAATCAGCAAGTCACAAACTTAAACCTCAAACAACCTAAAATGTAAAACACTAGTATACAACACTTTAGAACCACACAAAATTGATTAGAACTGTATACATATATTTGATTTTGAGATTTTTATAAACAGTGTGCTGGATACAAATAGAAAATGTTGTGCATTGTGATGTCATCATGGTAATGTAAACCAGATTTTCTGCTCACTACTCGTTTAGTTTTATTTGACACTTCTCCCTTGGCCTCTCACAGGCAGGCTCAACTATCCCCAGAGCAAGGCTGTTTGTGATCGATGCGGAGAATCCAAGCAGGCAATCAGAAGTGCTGGTCCCCAAATCTGTCGGAGCCGGGTTTGTCCCTCAAAGCCTATGACCTGAGCGTTAATCACAGCGCACCGTTTGAAGGCCACTTTATTTTTTGATTGTTTTATCAGCGATCACTATCTGAGCACAGTCACATGGGTGACGGATGAGCGGCTAGCAGTTCAGTGGCAGCCGCGCAGACAGGACCGAGTGCTTCTTCAGATCTACGACTACGATGGCACAAATTGGAAAGAGAATCAGGTGAGTTTTAATTTCATTACCAACAAATGTTTCATCTTTGGGAGCAGTTTGGGAGTTGCATCTCACATACTGACTTTTAGATGAAAACTAGCAGAAAGCCAATCGTTAGCTTTTTTTTACTCGAGGTTAATTTCTGATTTGCGTATGTCTTGAATCTGTTTACCAATGTCCATGTTTATTTCTCAAATATATATAAAGAATATATATATATGAATATGAATATATACATTCCACTTATACAATTTTTATACAAAAGTCAAAAATCAAAAACTCTAACAATTCCTATTCTCTACTTCTTCATTTGGACAATTTGCTTAGACTCAACTTGAACTTGTGTGTTCTGGTGCACACTCTACTCATTCAGTTAGGCCCAAGGAATCTATCTAGGACTGTATGGTTACAGTTTGTCAACCAGACTTATTAAGATATAATAAAAATCCATTGCTACGTCATACCCTCCATCCGTTTGTCATTAAGGGTACAAAGAGGGTGCTGATGAGTGTGAAATTATCAGTTTGGACACCCTACAAACTTCACGAACATGAAGAATCATGTCCAAATCGATTAAGATAATTAGAACAGGACCAAAAAACTAGTGTTTAATGTGGCTAATAAATATATTAAATTACAACACTTTTTAGACCTGTTAATGGACAAGGAAGACATGCGATCTGTGATTGATAAACCAAATTGTGCATAGAGAAGTGAGTAACATGTTTACAAATGGAACATAGTAGTGTCTTGTTTACGTTCAATGGGATAGACACAAGAGAACATGGCAGACAAAAGTGGTTTTGGAGAGACTGGAAAAGTGGTATGTGCACACCCGAAGCATTGCTGCTCTGATAAAAGCATAACATCAGCCACATTTTTTACTTAATAGGTAGGATGAACTGGAGGAGCAGATTTTGCAGATATCATACAGATTTTTTTATTTTTATTTATCTGTTTTAACCCCTTCAGACCTGAATCATTTTCCAGTTTTCAGAAAAATGCAAATGTTGCCAAGATCTGAGAAAAATCTGATGAAAAACCTCCAAAGCTAAATATTATTTTTATAAAATATTTGTAATAATTTTTTTTTACATTATTATCATGTTGCGACTGAAAGGGCATCCGCCGCGTACAACATATGCCAGAGAGTTGGCGGTTCATGCCGCTGTGGCGACCCCGAAAGAGAAGAAAGCCGACATGAAGATGAATGAATGAATTAATTATTACCATGTTTAGTTTACTAATGTAAATTGTATTTTAACAATCTTTGATCCCTCTATTTCACAACCTGAAAAGTAATGTGACTTTTTTTTATATTGCATCATAAAATGTCTTGCTGCCATTTGATTTGATGACAAACAATGAACTTAATGGACAATATGCTTTAATTGGAGTGAAAGTCCTTAGAAGAACAAATTTTGATAAATACATAAAAATTCATCTCTGTATTTAGGTTGTTCAAATGTTTATCACATTTCAGAAAGTCTTTACAACTTGAAGTCTCATATTGTTTTATAAATCAGAATTATTTTTTTAAATTGTGCATGTAAATGTTGCCTCTGACATATACTATGTATTTATTTTATTCCTAAATCTATGTAGTCCTTCTTAAATGAGACTCCTACTGAGACTCAACCTATAAACAGTACCGTTTTTTTTATCATCTCTACTCTTTAAATAAGAAACACTAGCTATATTTTAACTTTTAGCAGTAACCTTCAGAAACTGAGCAATTAAATTCAAAAGAAAAGCATTTTATTGAAACAAACCAAAGCTCCTGAAAGAAACGTTAAATGGAACACAACTCTGTGAGCAGAGTGGTTCATTTGTAGGAGTCTATAGAAAGTCTCGGCTGTCTTGTTTTCATTATATTCTTCTGCACAAAAGGACCAGGAAAGATGATGAGAGCTGACTGTTAGTGTCCAGACTGTATTGTCTGCATAAATAATAAAAAGAAACAGGTGTAACACAATAGTGTCCTCAACAACATGTGCAACTCATTTCAAGTTCTATGATGTCATGAGAGCTCTACATTACAGAACTCCAACCGGATGATCGTTTTCTCACTTGATCCTACATTAGTCGAACGAAAATCCATTTATCTGTGTTACGCAGAATTATGCATTATCTCTGTCTGTACTTTTAAAAAGAACTGCAGATCAACATAAGTCATTTTTTTGATGGCTAAATCAATATTATTTGCTTGTTTTTGACAGAACTTTGAACAAAAGAGCAAAACTGGATGGGTTGGACGGGTGAGTTCATGAAACAATAACTAAAAAAGGTTCAAAGTGAACTTTTTATGCTTTTTTTAGGTTTGTCTGCAGCCTGTCTGGGGGGAGTTTTAAATTGTAAAGCCTATCTTATTTAAGATAGTTTGAAATAGCTAAAGGAACAATTTGAGTAAAAATTTTATTTACAAAATGCCTGAAAATTAAACATTCCAAAAATGCTGGTCTGTCCAAAGAAACCAATAACGTTATACCAATAAGTATTTTCAGACACATTTTCTAATGTTATTGCCTGCTCTACAAACACTGGGCAGATGATAATTTTGTGACTGAAGGTGAAAGGAGTGGGAAGTATGTGTATGGGGTGATGCATAACCAGAAAAGTCCAGCGAGCCGGTTATAACCTCTGTGGCCCGCAAGCAGTAGCAAATCACATAAAATCAGTTTATTTCATGTTGATTTAGCTACTTTCAGTGACCCAAATACATTTTTTTGCAGATATGTTATCTATATCTGATATTTTCAGAAAAGTCTGAACAGCTCAATACTGATTTTTTCAAATCCGATCCAGCTTACTTTAATATGAGCACTTGGATCTAATTCATATCAAATTTTTTTGCCACGCGAGCTCAGTCTGAACAGCCTGGTTGTATTTATATCAACTTAAACACAGTTTGTCACAGATACGACTCACTGGAGAAAACAATCCTTTATTGGAATAGTTACAGGAAGAACACACTGCAATATGTTTTTTTCCATTTTCAGAATTATTATTCTTTTATTTATTAAGTACTAATAAAGTTGTCAGATTTTTGTTATCGGATATTTATTCACACAAAACCTCAACCGTGCCCAAGAGCAGGTGCTTCAATGGTTACGTCTGTTAGCAGTGCATTGTGGGGGATATAGTTTCCTATTCTGCGTAGGCATGTCACTTTTTAAAAAATAAAAATCTTAAAAAGAGACCGTTCTTGCATGCAGTTTAAAATTTGTTTTGAACCATTACCAAGTCTAGTAATATAAATATGTTTACGATAAATTTTTAGATATTTCACAAATTTATGCAATAATCATCTCTAAAAATAATGAAAAATTCTGTAGGTTTCTGTTTTGTACACTACAAAATTATGCATTTAAGGGAGCCTCTATCTCCCATATTTCACAAAAGCCATTTTTAAATGCACATTAGATGCTGCTGTATTGTACTTTGTGCTAGATTGTGCTTTATCTGAGATAATCTCTGCCACTTCTGAGAACCTTCACAGTCTTGCTTTTTATCTTAATCTCTCTATGCCGTGTTTGAATCACGCAAGTGTCATGTTGATGCTCATAAACGGTGCAACGGAAATTGGTATTTTTATTAAACAAAGCTTTGATTTGCAAAGATTTAGATTTTGGATCACTAACCTCCTATGGAAAGACATTGCTACAACGTCACACCAATGATATCCAAAAATAATAATCAAACAGTATGTTTGACACCCCTGGGCCCAAGTATTTCTTTAATTTATTTTGTTATATTTAAATGCATTGCTAAACTATGGTATGTAACATATGGAACTACATCAAAACCTTTTCTGGAAGATATCTGACATCTGATTTAAATTTAGTAATTATTTCTTTATTAATTTCTCAGCTGATCAATTTCAGATATAAAGGAAAGCAACACATGATGACCTGTTTTTCTCCTCTCAGTATTTCCCTTCAGCTCCATACTTTGCTGCAAACAACTTGAGTTTTTACAAAGTTATGAGCGACGACAATGGTTATAAACATCTGCACTACATAAATGAAGTAAGTATGTGCTTTGTGTTTTTTCCAGATTGCTACATTTCAAGATTGAATTTGAAGGGAATTTTGGGGGGAAAATCGTAAAACTAATACACTAACTTAATTTACAGGGCTTTTACTGATGGTTTGATTTAAAAATTGTACAATCTTGTGTAGAGAAAAATGTTGGAATACTTTTTTTAATGCATTTAAAATGTATTGTGTGGCAGTGCCATCATCCAAAAATCGTTTTAGCAATCCAAATTTATATCTAATGAATTAGTTTTGAATTAAAATTGAATTGAATTAAACTTTTTAAACATTGGAACATTTACAAGCTACATTTTTGCAAATAAAACCCTGTTTTACAGAAATCTGTACACTGTTCTCTCGTGTAACCTCCGTTTCCTTTGTAGGGAACAGCAGCAGCCATCACCTCAGGCAAATGGGAAGTGATCTACATCTCAAAAGTAACCAAAGACTCCATGTGCGTCTGAAGCACAAACCAGTCTAGGTTTGCCCCGAGTTCATCTTTTTAATGTATTTCTGCAAACATCTGATGCCTGTTCTCCCTGCAGATATTTTGTGAGTAATGAACACATGGGGAGGCCAGGACAAAGAAACCTTTACAAGTAAATTTTTATTTTATTATAAATTAATCGAAATCGTTCTTTTGCATTGATGAAAACAGAGTAATTGTAAGAGATAGTCAGTTGCCAAATAGAAAGGTGTAAAGTTTAAAGAAATTTCTTTTTTTAAGGCATATCAGAATAATTTTAATAATAATGATAGTACATTTTATTTTAGGCCAGAGATGATGAGTACTACGTACAATAACTACTAAACAATGAATACAAAAATGTAAACAGAGAAACAAAGGTCTGTAAACAAAAAAGGGTGACGCATTTAGCATTTCTCTTTTTTTGTAGAATTTTTACAGCTGATGAGAGACTGGGCTAAAGGTCACTAGCTGTGCATTTTTGCGTTTGTCTATATATTCTTACCTTAATTTGTTTCACTGGAGAAAATTGTGGTAACACTTTAGACTATAGGCCACAATTTACGGAGCATTTACAAGCTAATTACAGAGCAATTATTCGCAAAAACAGGTTGCTTCCCCTTCATTAATTTTAATTGCATGGTAATAACCTGTAAATTACAGTGTATACATTGATAGTAACACTAAAGCATCACTGAACTCCACTTATACAGTAAATATATCATAATTCGCATAATTTCCCCACCCTCAAGATTTTATTTATTTTATTCGTGAACTATCACTTTACTAAAGCTCCATTAATATACTTTGAACAGTTTGTGTGTGCTGTGTTTGTCAGGATCTCTCTAAGCAAGGTTGGTCATTCCTCACCCGAGTGCTTGACCTGCTCTCTGCGTCAGGACCGGTGTCAGTATAACTCCGCTTACTTCAGCCTGAATGCCTCTTTCTTCCGAATGGACTGCTACGGTGAGTCAACACTCTCTGACGCCTGTGAAACTCACTCAATCATGCAGCTGAGTGATCCAGCGGATGATCTGAGCTGACGCTGATGTGAATCTAACACGCTTATGTTTACAGGACCAGGACTTCCTCTCTTTACACTGATGGATAACCGAGGGCCTCCTAAAGGTCTGTGCTGGGCTACAAAACAACGGTCTTCATCTTTCATGTTGCTTGATGCTAAATCGATAAATGCCAAACTTCATGTTAAGAAATCAGAATACCTGACCATTATTTATCAAGATTAAAACCATTTATGTAACCAAACAATAGAAATATGATGTTAATTGCAAACATCTTTGAAAGTAATAATAGTAATAATATTTTTTAAGGTACGTTTCATGACTCTTAAGGTCACCGTTCATCAAATACAGCAAGAATAGTACTGGTTTTTACAAGATTTTGCTCTTTATTAAGGGGTCCACCAGAACAAAAATTCATAGCAGAAGCTAAATAATACACTTGGCCAAAGAATGATTACCAAACATGACTTAAATGTTTTCCCCTTCATTTATTTTGGCAAACGTGAACTTTTGGCATGCTTTTTCAAAGGAATAATCAATTGCAAAACAACAATTTAAGCATGTGCAGTGTTTGTTCTAGGTTTGCAGATTTGGGAAGGGGTGCTCAAATGATAAATCTACCTTTTAGCACAGGCTCCAAATATTTCTATTATTATTTACATTTATTAAATTCTGCTTTAGAGATTCGGGTCCTTCAGGACAACAAGAAGCTTGAAACGATCCTGACCACTGAGCTTCTGATGCCGACCATCAAACGAGCCACAATGAAGATTGCGGGATACAGTACGAACTCATATCCTCATCGTCTCCAGGATTGAGGATCGAGTCTAAACCTTTTATGTGTTTCATCTTTCTACAGACCTCTGGTACCAGATGATGTTCCCGCCTAATTTTGACTCCTCCAAAAAGTACCCGCTTTTAATTCAAGTGTGAGTTACAGTTTCTCAGTCCTAATCATAATAGATGTTTTAATAAGGGAAAAAAGTGTTTCTGTACTGTACACAATAACAACCCCTTGTGGTGAAACTGACAGGAAGTGATTGAGGCCATGTCGGAAAAGTGTTTTATTTTTGTATTCTGTTTAAAAACTAATGTCCACATCAGCATGGTTTTGAAAAAAAAAGATTAAACACTAAAGATTTTGGCAGTCGACCTATGCACGTTATATCAGCCTATCAGAAGCTTCTAACTTAGTTTCACTTTAGACTCATCACAATTTCTTCAAAAATAATAATTAAGTCTGTAGTGTGCACGCAGACTTCTTTCAAACAGTTTTGGTGTGTATATTTTTACATCCAAGGCTTTTATTTTTCTCTCATATACATCATGTGGTCATCCTTACCTTATAAAAACATGCTTTTCGTGTTCTTTCTTGTTTACAATTCAGCATCTTTTAATATTTCTTTGCATTTGTGTTTGGTCAAAACTTATATGCAACAAATGCCATCACCTGAACTAAAGTTCTCTCTTCTAAAAAAAAACTTCTCACAAACCAATGCTCTTCAATAATCGAGAAGCATGACGTCATCTGATATGCGCAGCAAAAAATCTTAAACTCATAACTTTACAAAGAAAATATACAATATAATAAAAATAACAAAAATGCCAATAATTACGAAATACATTTATTTAAATTATTTATATAAGCTGATCTATGTCTCATACAAAATCCTTGATAAAGATTTTCTTTACCTACATCTATTCCACTCTAAAAACTCTGACATTTATATAAGGTTTACTTGGTTTTGTCCAAAAGCAGCACAGTTTGCTCATCCCAATTTTGTGTCTTTAATGAGGTTAATTAGTCAATTACCATAATATTTAAAAACCAACTAAAATAGTTTTTCTTTGTGTTCATGTGTATTTTTAAGCATGTTAACATTAGAAATAATCATAACTTAAGCTACAAAATCACACATTTATTATTATGTTTCAATTTATACATTTATTGCATGATAAAAAATCAACTTTTAAATAAAAAAGTTATAAACGAATTAAAGCGTCACGGTGGCGCAGTGGGTAGCACGGTCGTCTCACAGCAAGAAGGTCGCTGGTTCTAGGCTCGGCTGGGGCAGGTGGCATTTCTGTGTGGAGTTTGCATGTTCTCCCCGTGATCGTGTGGGTTTTTTCCGGCTGCTCCGGTTTCCCCACAAGTCCAAAGACATGCGGTATAAGTGAATTGAGTAAGAACGATTAAGTAAGAACCATAGTGTTAACGTGTGAATGTGTGTGTGAATGTTTCCCAGCGATGGGTTGCGGCTGGAAGGGCATCCGCTGCGTAAAACATATGCCAGAGAGTTGGCGGTTCATTCTGCTGTGGCGACCCCGAAAGGGAAGAAAGCCGACATGAAGATGAATGAATGAATGAATAAACGAATTAGTTTGTAAGCATGTGTTAGAAATGGACATGTTATCAAACTATGAACAATTTAAGATTTTAAAATAAATGCATTACTCATTAACTATCATTGCTATAATATACATTTTGACCAACTCCATAATTTTTGGAAAATATCTTGTACATGATGACATACTTGATCATTACTTTATTAAATATCTATCTCTGGATAATTACTTTATTAAATATCTGCTAGGTGTTTGAAACTGAAAAAAAATGACAGTATGAGCATTAATTGTAAATGATGCAAAAGTTAGTTTACATTTTTATTGATGTGGTTTTCAGGGAAAACTTCAAAACATATTATCTCCTCTTTACACATTGCCTTCCATTACATTAAAACACTAGGCTTAAAAAAAACTCTGATGCAACAAGAAGTTATTCCTGATCTCCGTGTGTTGCATTGCTACAGATACGGCGGCCCATCCAGCCAGAACACAGACTACGTGTTTCGCCTGGAGTGGGCGACGTACCTGTGCAGCACCGAGAGAGTGATCATCGCCAGCTTCGATGGCAGAGGAAGCGGTTTCCAAGGAGACGAGATCATGCACGCCATCTACGAGCGGCTGGGGACGTACGAGGTGGAAGATCAGATCTCGGCTGTGAGGTGAGACGGAGGATCGATGTGCACACGCTCACGCTGATGCAGTGAACACTCACCGACCGGTGAGGACAGAGGAGCAAGTCGTCGAGGAGAATGTGTCGGAAAGAAGTCAAGCGTTGCAAGAGCTTGAGCGCAAATGTTCCAGTTGATTTACGTGTGAGGAAACAAACCGTCATGAGGAAAGTGTCAGATAGGATGTTAGAGTTATGCACTGGATTGATTAAAGTGAGAAACACATTGATGCTGAGATTGTTCAAATGAACCCTTTTTTTACAGTTCCCAGTCATCGAATGTCACATTTTTAATATTACAATCTCAGTGCATCACAAATATTAATAAAAACTCATCACCCACCGACAAACAAGTCCAGGTTTTAAAGGGGCCATGAATTGAGATAAAAAAAGAAGTTTTTTTTTTTTTTACACCGAGTTTCAACAGGTTTCAGGTTAAAGTAACAATTTTTTTAAGACCATTAACAATCAAACTTAAAACCCATAATAATCACATCATCACAAACAAATACAAAGTTGAATTTTCAGAATCAGCTTTATTGCCATGTGTGTGCACACACAAGGAATTTCCTGTGGTACAATGGAGCCGTAAAATGTAAACAGTTGATCAAAATCTATAAAGTGTAGTGTGCTTAAGTGCAAAATGCAAGGTGATGAAATGTGCGAAAGTTCAGGTAACAATTGGCCAGGAGCTATGAGTTAAGAGTTTAGCAGACAGATAGCTTGGGGAAAGAAGCTCTGTTTGTGCCATACCGTCCTGGTGTTAGTGGCTCTGAAGCGGCCACTTCACAAATCTTATGTATTTCAATAGATAAAATTTAGTGACTATATAACAAACTTCCATAAAACTGGGTCGGGCTGCAATTATTACCAAATATGATATCTAAATGGATTGCAGTGGACTGGAGGCCCGTTATGTTGTGGAAAACAAGGGGCTTATTGATGCATTTAGAATCTCAGCCTCTGACACATTCTTCAAACTACTGCCACCAAAGCTATAGGTTTGTATTCAGTCATTGATAAAAATGTCATGACCATTGTAGCCTATGATATAGGTTTGTATTCAATAGTAAATGGTAAAAAAAAAACTGCTTTTTGCAATGTCTGTATGTATGTGCGATTAAAATGTTTAACATTTAGGAGTCTTATGAGTCATAAATTGTGTTTTTGAGCATTTATGTACATTTTCTCAGACTACGGCAACCCTAACCATGTTTTTTTTAGCATCCAGTAGATTTTTCTCAATCTCTTCTTAAAAATACTAGCCACACTAGACCTTTTTAATGCTGCTTTGAAGCAACGTAAAGGCAGTATAAATACTTTTTGGTTCATTGATTTATTGCATGTGGTGTCCTTTTTAATGAATGCGGTGGTTCGAGTGGGTTAAATGAGAAGGAAAATGAGACTTTGACATGGCTTTATTAAAGGATGATTTTGTATCTGTTTCATTCATTTCAGGAAGTTCATTGACATGGGTTTCATTGACAAAAACAGAATCGCAATGTGGGGCTGGGTAAGTGTCAGTTTCCTGTGAATAAAAAAATATAAATGAAGAGTGCTTCCATGAAGGGAGAATAAAATTAAAGATGAGGCAGAAAACATAAAACTAAGCATGAAATATCTTGGTTCCAGTCGTATGGTGGCTATGTGACCTCCATGGTTCTGGGTTCAGGAAGCGGGCTGTTCAAATGTGGCATTGCCGTGGCTCCTGTCGCAAACTGGGAATATTATGGTATGCATAATCTTATTTGTTATACCAATACTTTTTCATTCAATGGAAATTTATGACTACCACCTAAATAATTTCATGTGAATATTTTCTCTAAATGATTTGCACAGACAAATCAATTGTAACAAACACTGCCTTGTTTCTTCAAACTTAATGGTGTTTAATATAATTATAATAAAGTGCATATAAAAAAAAAAAATAGGCGTCACGGTGGCGCAGTGGGTAGCACGGTCGTCTCACAGCAAGAAGGTCGCTGGTTCTAGGCTCGGCTGGGGCAGGTGGCATTTCTGTGTGGAGTTTGCATGTTCTCCCCGTGATCGCGTGGGTTTTCTCCGGGTGCTCCGGTTTCCCCACAAGTCCAAAGACATGCGGAATAAGTGAATTGAATAAGAACGATTGTCCATAGTGTGAATGTGTGTGTGAATGTTTCCCAGCGATGGGTTGCGGCAGGGAAGGGCATCCGCTGCGTAAAACATATGCCAGTGAGTTGGCGGTTCATTCCGCTGTGGCGACCCCGAAAGGGAATAAAGCCGACATGAAGATGAATGAATGAATGCATATAAAATATAACTTGATATTATGAAAGGGTTCCTCTTTTCAGGTTGTTTGTTAAGATTGATTGAACAAAAGAAGGATATATCAGCTTTGATAACAGGCCATTTGACACACTATTTGTGATAATCATTCATCTTCATGTCGGCTTTCTTCCCTTTCGGGGTCGCCACAGCAGAATGAACCGCCAACTCTCTGGCATATGTTTTATGCGGCAGATGCCCTTCCAGCCGCAACCCATCGCTGGGAAAACATCCACACACACTCATTCACACTTTAACACTATGGGCAATTGTTCTTACTCAATTCACTTATACCGCATGTCTTTGGACTTGTGGGGAACCGGAGCACCCGGAGAAAACCCACGCGATCACGGGGAGAACATGCAAACTCCACACAGAAATGCCAACCGACCCAGCCGAGGCTTTGTGATAATCAGTTTATGCTTAATAGAGTTTGCAACTCGAACTTCTAGCTCAGGCTCTGGTCCTGTCTTGACTGAACTGCCACAATGCTTTTCTAGCAGAACTTCCAGAAAACACACTCAGACCTCTGCAGACAATCCAGAACTCTGCATCTCATCTTATCTTCAAGGAACTGAAGCAATGTCTTTTTACTGGCTACCCATCACAGCTCGTGTTAAGATCAAATCACTGAGGCCTGCTGACATCAGGGTCCTTGATAAAGAAGGACAGGCACCAGTGTAAATATGTGAATAAGGTGAAACCTAAATGAAAACAGGCAGAAAATATGACCAAGAGATAGAGAAAAAAAGAAAGAAAAAGGAGGGAATGCATTCCTAACAATAAACACAGCCAAAGGTCCCCAACATCTTCTCTGGACTACAATCCTTAAAGCCTTCAAGAAGCTTGTGTTCAGTGAGTGAACAGCATATAATAGGTCTGTCTCAGTAAGTCAGCAAATTTTTCACCAGAACTTTCTCTCACAATCTCCGGCTGGTGGAATAATCTCCCCGACCCAAGCAGCAACATTAACATCTCTTAAACAGCTACAAAATACTATTATCTTCCATGAGCACCTAAACTATAAAATTTATTGCATAAATGTAAATTTATTTAATGGTTATAATTATGCTTTTTATTTAAAATAACATCCATTGCTTTATATGCAAGAATTTAAAAGTTTTTAAAACAGAACATAAACTGTTAGACTAAGTATACGTCCAATCTGAGGAGGTCACACAATGCAGCACAATGTAGCTTCA
This sequence comes from Danionella dracula, assembly GCA_900490495.1. Lineage (NCBI taxonomy): Eukaryota > Metazoa > Chordata > Actinopteri > Cypriniformes > Danionidae > Danionella > Danionella dracula. Next base: position 2,772,059 of record UELW01000667.1, read on the forward strand.
ATCTTCATCCATCACATCTGATACAAATAATTTTTGGATCTGGTAGGAAGGCTTGTTTGAAGCTACTTTCCTGGTGTGTCTCTTGAAACAGGGTTTACATGTGGCCCTCAGAGAATGACCCGCCCTTTATCTAATTTTTTTTTAGTTTATCTAAAGTTTCATTGTCCTGTATAGCTTGGCACAGTGAAATTCTTATTTTGTTCATCTTTGAACAAATGTTAAACTTTCGCATTCCCTTAAAAATGGCTCCCAAAAAAAGTCACCCATCGTTGACGTTAACATTGGTTTTTAAATGATCAAATCATCCTTTCCATCCACAGATGCTGTTTACACAGAGAGATACATGCATCGCCCTCAAGACAACTTCGAAAGATATAAAGTAAGTAAACCTACAAGTAAACTCACGCTTGAATCATTTTATGTCTTTATCTCTGCATGAATGGCTCATTTGTTTGCTTGCAGAATTCTACAGTGACCATGAGGGCCAAAAATTTCAGGTCTGTGCAGTACATGCTGGTTCACGGCACTGCAGACGGTAAACAGCTCATCGTCTAATCCCAACAGTACACAAAAAAACTCTACAAACAGAATGTTTTTATAATCAGAGTTTTACTCTTAGAGGTCATTTTCTGGAGAATAACATCACTCGTCTGGTGCTTAGCATTTAAAAGGGGTTTAGTTTTCACACAAAAAAAACATAAAAAATGAATAAGTTAAGCTCAAGACTATGGATGGATTTTAAATAGAACATTGTCTTTGTAGTTTTGCCACCTCCTCAATTAGAAAAGTCTCAACTGACTGTTCAAAAATTCTGTAGATGACATTACCACCTAATTTGCATAAATACCACCTTAAGTAAAAAAAAAAAGATAGCTCATTTCAGCTCTCTGATTCTTAGCAAGGGAAATCTACTGACACCCCAGAAATGAACCGGCTCACTGAGAGGGGAGATGTCAAAGTGTATATGCACATCATTTTAAAAGTAAATGTTAATCAGAAACATGTTAATGTGAACAGAATGTTCGGTCTGAAAAATTCCGATGTTCTAAAGACATTGATTAGACCTTGCTTTTTCCTTCTTTCCGCCAGATAATGTTCACTTTCAGCAGGCAGCACAGATTTCCAAAGCACTGGTGGAAAATCAAGTGGACTTTGATGCAATGGTGAGTTTTAGTGAATCTATTCTTTGTTTAATTGATGGTTATTTGTAGAACACAGTCACACTTGTGCTTCACTACTCAGCTATTTAATTTCAGGGCAGGAAGTTTTCCAGGTGAATTCTGTACAGTTTTTTTAATTAAGTGTTTTTAATGGATGGGAGAACAAAAACTGCAGATGATGAAAGGACTGATAGAGAACAGCTGTGAAAAATGATTTAAGACTTAGAACAGTGAATTTAAGACTTTTTAAGACCTAAATTTGAGCTTTAAAATCTTGCACTTTTTAAAACCCAGCAGAAACCCTGCTAATAGAGTAATCTTTTTTCTGTTTCAGTGGTACACTGATAAGGACCATGGGCTGTCTGGGAAAGCACGCTACCACCTCTACACACACTTGAACCACTTTCTGAAAAACTGCTTTAAAGAGAAAAAGTGATCATGATGCTTAACAAATGTGAAGATCAAAGGAAACCTGTTCCTTCGACACACTGTACATAACACGAGAGGCTTAACAGAACCTGTTGATGTGTAACAAACTCCTGTGATTGGCTTCTTGTGTATTGTTTTTGTTTGTATAATGAAAGCTGGACTGCTCATTTGTAAACATGTTATCAGTTGAGTTTCGTTGTGAATGTGACCCGACATGAATGTAGTTTTATCTCCATCATTTGCCGGTTTTATAATGATGCAGTGAAAAGACTTGATCGGGATTTTGTTTTTATGCTGCTGTTTTTATGCAATGATTTTAATGTGACACAAACTTTCACTTCAATAAAATCTGGGTTACAGAAATTTTACAGAAATGTATTTTTACAGAAATGTATTAGTTTAAAAACACTTTGCTACAGTCAAAAAATATCCATGGAAACAAAATTCATGGAGGTTTTTAAAGGAAACAAAGAGGTGACGACAAGATAATTACAGAGAAAGGAGTATTTATTTAACAAAAGTACAAAGAAACAAACAAACTGGAGCAAATAAACCACACATGGCACAAGACAATTCTGACAAAGCAAAGCAAATGCTACTAGTCACATGATCCAATAAAGCTCACACGACCTAAGGAAGCTCAGATTTTTCCTAGAGGCTTCAGCTTGATGTAGATATAGTGAAACCTGTTACCATTTCAATAATTTATATCAGATTTCTAAAAACTTTGAAAAAAGCCTTGTGATGATAAAAAAGATAACAAGGGTATGGAAATCTCTTTTTAAAGCAAGATAAATGCCTTAGGACTTTATTTGGACGTAAAAAATTTAATTAAATTGCTTTAGGACGTTTTTATGCAACTCTGAAAAGCAACAAAACAAAACAAGTCATGTAATCCAATAAAAAGCACATGACCAGTACAATATAGGGTGGACTCAAACAACTACTTTTTTCAACTACTTTTTTTACTTCTGAACCTTTACGGGCTGCTTTAATTTTACATAATATTTGAGGGAAAACATTTTATTTGGTTGATGAACTCTTAAATATATTAGTTTATGTTACATTTGACTTATTCACTTAAGTTTACTGTGCATATTTGTTTCATATTTCAAATCAAACCTTAAACAAAAAATTAACAAATGTTGAATTTTTGAAAGAAAAGGTAATGAGCTAACTGAATTCTTGTTTTAAAGCAAGTTTAATTGATAAATACAAAGAGTGAACCCCATTGCCAATTGGATGATTTACATTTAGTGTTTTGTATTCTCTAAATGTGATGACCATCACTCATGAACATCATCTCTCAAAAGCTACTATGAAAGGACAAAAAGATGAGCACACAGTGTAACATGAATCTGAAAAACAATAAAACACGACAAAAACTACTAGTCATGTTACTCAATAAAGAGCGCATGACCAGTACAGTTTGAAATAGACTGATACCCTAACACCTATTCAATTTCTTTTAAAACCACTATATTTTAACTTCTGAAATGTTCCAGGCTGCTGATTTAATGTTACATAGTTAACTGATATAATATGTAGTTCTTACTATTATCTTCAAATAAACCAAACCTTTGGAAGAATTAAAAAACTATGCAAAAAAATAGATTTGGCCTAGAATAATACATATAAAAAATAGAGATAAGAAGAAAACGAGCTTGTCAAATACAAGACAAACATGTTTTCCTGGAAACCCGGATGAACACATCTCTTCTTAGCAACTATTTGCTCTTTCAACCCAAACAGATCTGTGTTTGATTTCAGAATTAGCTGACCTTTTGACTCTTTTTCCCGCGCTCTCTTTCAAACAGCTTCCCAGAGCAAATACATCGGTGCATTGAGACTAATGGATCGACACTAATGAGTGCATGCCTGAGTGTGTGTCAGGGTATCTGGTGCCACCTGGGCATCACTATATAAGGCTGAGAACACCAGGCTGGGACCGTGAAACCACACTGGGAGCCAAACAGGAGAAAGCACGGATTCTAGTTCTCCCGACAGCCAGGCAGAAAGCAGGTAAGTGTTAAAGACTATTAAACATCTGCCACTCTGTTCAATCTTTGTATCTAAATTTGCTGCATGATCCTCAGGTGAGATGATGGTTCGGATCTTTGCACTCATTGGACTGTTACTCCTCGTCCTGATCCAGAACAGCCTGCAGATCTCCGTTCCAGACAGCGAAGAGAACCGCAGGTGAGACACAGAAATCTCTCTATTATAGATAAACATAAACTTGCCCCCAAGGGCACCGATGTTAAATTAATTGGAAACTAATTGTGAGTTACATAAACTTCTACTTTATTTTCCTTTTAAAGCCTTGATGGTAGTTTCTAAGGATACAGTATTTCGTTTTCATTGACATTGCTATTATAATCTCTTAAATTCATCATTATTTCAAAATTGATTCAATTAGAATTTCCAGTACAAGTTTGTCTTTAATAAAAATGTTTTTAGTCTTTTAAGATCATCATGCATTTCGTTCAACTCTCGTTTCATGAAGTATCTTCTCTTTATAGTTGTATAAAATTGTGCGTTCCACCAGGATGTTTTAAATGGATAAAATACAACTGCAATTACAGTTACACAAACTAAAAATTATTTTAGGTCACAATATTTATTTATTTATTTTTATTTTGTTTTTTAACTATTGATGCTTATTTGATATTTATGCAACAAATATCCCATTTAAAAAAAAAATACAAAATAAATTTCAACAAAATGTTTATTGTTTTTGTTTTAAAATATTTACTCATTTTTATTTTTATATTGTACTTTTAGTTGATTTAATTTTACATTGCTTTACTTTAAGTATATTTATTCATTTGAAAATAATATATTTTTCTATACATGCATTGCATGCACTATTCAGAAAGCTCTCCTTTTGTATACATATGTATTATTCATTTGGTTATCAAATTTTTTTTTATTTCTATGTAAATGCAATAATTGTATACAAATTTGTATTATGATGAATGTATATTTTATTTTTCTCTTCTCATATTTTCTCATGATAGGTTATACACGCAAACAATTTTATTAGATCTGTATTTTTTTGTTATTTTTACACTACATTTTTTACACAATTTGTTTTAAGTCATCTGGTTTCTATCTGATTTTTGTGTACTTGTTTTACTTGTTAAAAGTATGAACGATTTATTCCAAAATAAAACAGAAAACATTTGAAGATTATTTTTTTAACATAAGCGACCATAATCTTATTAACAAGATAATCAATGTGCATTTGTTTTAACAGTATGTGTAAAATAAAACTGGCTTAACGACAATTAAAGTTGGAGGTGTTTTAGATGTGGCTATTAAAAGCTTTAAACCACATCAACAATGATTAAAAAAAATTTTTTACTTTATTACTAAAAATCTACTTTTTTCAAGAGGATCAAAAGTTTTGCCCTTATCACCAAGCTCAATGAACATGTGTAATTTTGTCAATTAAAAGTTGTACATTGTCAACCAGTTTTTTTAATGACTGACACGTGTGAACTTCCCTTGCAGCCTGATGTCAGAGGACGCTCTCTTTAATGACCCGAGGCAGGTGAACGCCATGAAGAGACATTCAGAGGGCACCTTCTCTAACGATTACAGCAAATATCTGGAGACGAGGAGAGCACAAGACTTCGTTCAGTGGCTCATGAACTCCAAGAGGAGCGGGTACGTTCTGTAGCCCCTTCACAACAAAGCAGTTTGTGCCTGTTACTGTTTTCATAACTGTTTTATAACCATTTCACCCCACAGACTCCCATTACGGCGTCACGCAGAGGACAGCCAGCACAGCAGTGACGTCAGCTCGTTCCTGCCAGACCAGGCGGCGAAAGAGTTTGTTTCCTGCCTAAAAACAGGGCGAGGACGACACGAGTGAACGAAGCTAACAAACTAAATGAAACCTCCCCTCCTATAGCTGTGATACTGGACAATACACTGTTTTATAATTATGCATCTAGTCATTGAATTCGATCATGCAAATAAAACTCTATTCAAAGGAAACAGGTGTTCTGGCTCCATCAAATATAAAGAAAGCTTTTCTGTTTTTTTAAACGCTCTGCTCAGAATTCTCAACTTTGCAATGTAAGTTCAGTAAATACTAATGTAAATTAGGAAAGACAATTTAATTTAGATGTAACCTTTTACACACTTCAACAAGGAAAAAAGTTTTCGACAGAAAACAAGAAGATAAAACTAATTTAGGAGGTAAAACATTCGTGAAATAAAAGAAATCTGATATTATCTTAAGTGCAGCATTGATCAGTTCTTATTTTGATTTAACTTTTCAGACACTTCTCACATGTTTTAGTGTTGTTGTGGTATCAAAAATACACCTCGAGTTATATTCAGATCGGTTCATGCATGTTTGTGTAATCATTTGCTACGTCCCAATCCACACACTATTTACACTTTTATGGGCAACAAATGAGAATTTGGGTGTCCCAAACCATTTAAACATTTAATAAATATATATTACATATATATGTAACTTGTACATATATAATGTAGCTCAAACTGAAAATCGGCTCAACTGGCTGATATTACCCACAATCCACTGCGCTCGAGTTTTCTCTAGGACCCAAATTAACATTTTTAAAGAAGATGCTCATAAATAAACAATATCAATATAGAGTGTTACATTTATTATTAGAATCTTTTTTTAATGAAGGAATGGAAAAGAAAGAGTTCCGTTCTCTCACAAATCGTGTATAATGACGTAGCACAGCCTTCTCCGTCACGTAATGTTTTAGTGCATCCCTGATCGTGCACACTCTCGTCTCACACGCTAAAACGTATGTACATATTCTTCTGAAAACTAGTATTTACTTTAAGGGTGCAGAATAAGTGTTCTGATTCAGACGCAGCTTTTGGATACTATGACATATAAAAGCTACATTAGGTAAACGATAATTAAAATAAATCAGAACATCAATGTGAATTTAGCTTGTAACTCTGTTCATTTTTTTGTGGAAAAGTAATCAATAAAATAAGTTAAACCAAGGCTAAAAAAAGATGATCATCATCAGCCTCTCTTGTATTGTTACATGTTTTTAGTCTCATAAGTTTCATCCTGTCATAAAAACAATTTTGATAATTTGACCCTTTTTAGGCACTAAATGCAAACATTTCCAAAAATGTAAAATTGACACTTTCTCCAAAACTGATATAAAAACACAGACGGGTAATATCAAACTCCAAGTTTTTCTAGGCAAAAATAAGGTTTGCATTCTAAAATAATATTTTCAAAAATATTGCACAGACTGATTCAAACAATTACCATTTTAATGTTTGAGTGATATTAAACCGCAGTTCCTTTTCAAGCCAAAAGGAAACCTAACATATCTGCAGATAGGTGCACCTCTCTGTTCCTCTGAGAAATGCTCGTTTCCTCAACCAGACATTCCAGCAAACACTTCAAATCAAACACACCTCATGAGAGAACACAAGTGACAACAATCAAACAGAAAAAGACACGACACCAGTTGATCAGTCTAGAGTTTAACCCTGAAGTGAAGACTCCGTGTACCTTCTCAAAAACGTTCCGTTATTCCTCATGGACAACTTCCTTTAGCGCTCTGAAATGTGTCACTTCTGCTTATCACGCCGTGTCTAACATGACACTGACAGGAGATGACAGTCACCAAATGAGTCGCTTGACTGACAGGCGATGAGGGACTTTCTGTCGCTGCTTTGTCGGCTTTAAAGGATTACTTTTTTCTGAGTTTGGCTCATTTTACGATTTGTCTCCAGTTAATCTGTAGTACAGGGATCATCAAACCCCATCCTGGAGGTTTGGGGCCCTGCTGATTTTTGGTTCAACCATCATAAAACACAACTGTTGCACTAATTAACGCTCTCTTGGCTTGGCTGAAGTATGAATAGAATGCACTCCAACGCAGATGTATTCCAGTACCGGATTAAGTGATCCCTGCAGTAGTGTTTTGCTCTGTCCTCTGGTTTTTGACTGTGATTTTATGATTACTGTTGCTTTTTTATTTGATAAGACCATTAGTTTTTCCCCAAATAAATCATGTTCAGCCACAGAAAACCCTTGCCTATTCACCGGAAAAAACTGTAAAAAATCCAAAGGTAACAATACGTTGTTTTGGTCGAATGACTATGCATCGAATAACTATGTATTGCTGCTTTTCTTCGCACTTACTTGATCCGCTATCAGGAGACAAGAGTCAGACAACAGGTGAGTTCTCCAGCTTTTCCAGGCTCTGAGGGAATTCATGTCTCTGAATCTTTGTCGAAAAGAAAACAACTCTGGTGCCAGAAAAGCCACACATGCTGGGAGCATCAGAGCTGCCAGTTGATGGAATAAACCATCTGTTTGTTAGAAATAGGAGAATCCATATGATTCAAAACATAATAATAAAAAAAAGAATACATTTCGCTAGAATAAACATTACATTCGAGTTCCCTCCTTTTTACGCACTATTCTTTAATAAATCCTCTATATGTTTTCTTGAGACCACGTGTTTTTTTTGTTCTTACAGCAGTATTTTATTTACTGTAATATTATTTTAAACACATTTTACACAAGATTTTAAATTTTAACATCAATTAAAAAATATATAACTATTATATAACTATATATATTAAAAAACAAGTTTTACACACAAATACATAATGTGAAATATAAAAATACATAAATTGGTAATTGAAAGAGTGTGCCTTGAATTGAGGAAATGTAAATACATTTTCATGTCAAATGAGAAATATGGTTTATTACATTAATTCATCCTTTATAATCCTCCTTCATCATTTAATGCACAGAAAGACGTTAAACACGTTAAATTAAAGGTCAAACAGGTGTTTACTTTCCGCTACAGAACAGGGCCTAGCTTATAACACCGCCCTCAAATCGCAACAGCCAATCCGATTTAAGAAATCTTGAAAAAATAAAATGATTGACAGGTAGCTCATAATTTTGACTGGATAAAAATGTCAACGGCTCATTTACGATTTCTGTTTAGGCTAAGCAACGAGAAATGTTTAGCCTTTTAGTTCCTCTTTATTTAAGAATTTTTCTAATTTGTACTTTAATAATGTATCTACTTTTTAAAACACACGTTTTGATTAATTCGCTTAGTAAACCTTGGTTAAGTAAAAATGTTTGCTTTATTTATCTTCTTGTCAGTAAATTTTTTTGGGGAGCAAAATAACAATGTAATTCATACAATTAATTGTTTGAGTATAATCACCAATGATTCCATCAATTCATATTAAATGAAATTAAACTTAAATTAAAAAAAGAAATGAATGAATACTTCTGGACACATACACGTGAACACCACAGCCTTTTATTTTGCAGCAGAAACAGAACTCCAAAAATTCTAATAATATTTGTGTTTTTGTAACACAAGTGCAACTGAAAGAAACACAAGCCTGTCTCATTAAAACCAAAATCACAAAAATATCAAACCACGCTAATATTAAAGACAAGATATAACGCTCACTTCAGTGGATGGACATAGTTATATTTCATTCAAGTTAATGTACAGAAACAGCAACACAGATAATTCAACATGTTAAAACAAGAACCTCGGCTGCTCAATTAGAATAAAGACCAGAATAAACAGGTGACAACCATCTTGCAGTTCCTAATAATCATCCGTTAAATAAAAACTATGCATGAATCACTATGGTGCTAAACATCATAAAAGATTTGTGCAAGTAATATTTAATTCTCTACTTCAAAATGATGTTCTTTTTTAGGATTTAGGAGGATTACAGGGATGTAACTGAAACACTGGGGCTTTGGTGGCAGTATTTTGAAGGCACGGATTGCACCTTTCGTTACTAAGGACAGTATGAAGGTTGAATTCTTAGAAGTTGAACATCATGGACTGCAGATTAACAGAAATTAAAAAAGAGACGTATCAGAGTTATTTATACTAGTGTATGTCTAAAATTTCACACTAGTGTTTCAGTTTCAACATCCAACACATTTACAAAAAGTAAAGCAAATCAAATGGCTAAAGTTATGCAAAAACACAATCAATGATGATGAACATTTTAAAGCATTATTTTATAGATCTAATCTTGAAAATTCTATTGCTTATTTCCAATACACATCTAAGAACAGACAGAATTAATGTTAATTTTAGAAAGAGTGTTTCCGGATATTAAGAAAAACATTATATTCAGAAATATGTTATTTAATTTTCCAGCTTTTGTTGTATTTTTTTTTTACACGTAAAGGTAAAAATTGACATTTGTACTTGGTGGATATTGTGCAAAATGTTGCATTCAGTCACTTACAAATGTACCATACATGGAGATGTCTACTGATGTGATTGCATGTATGTGATTGATAATTTAATACATTTCTCTTCCACTGTACATTAGTTAAATGAACACACACCACGAACATGAAACTGTGTTAATAGCTCTTATGTTAGCATATACTCTGAAAGGATATATTCTGCTATGTTAAAAAGAACACACATTCACTTTGGCATTGCAAGGATCAACACACAGCCTTCAAAATAGGAATAAAAACTCTTGAGAAGTTGGATGGCGAGAATATTTACACGAGCAGCATTCTTCCTGTGAATGGCTGGAAAAAATGTTTTCATAAACAGGCTTGAATTGTAAGTGCAAAGCAAGCAGCAAGCAGCAACCTGCTTTCCTGCGTAACAGTAAGTGATGGAACTGCAGTCCCTCGAGCAGCCACTTGAGGCTGGCTCCAGAATTGAGCAGGTTCTCATTCACTCCCATGTTAAAACTGACCAACATTTTGAGCTGAAAAAATATGTTTGCACCCCTGGCTCAATTTGATTTTTTGATTCAGATAGCTAGATTTGATCTTCATAAACACTCTGAAGAGGTCTTTTATTTTAAAATTTGTTTAAGATTTGGACGCGTTATCTCTGCCAGGATGTCATTACAGACACTCTGTGTCTCATGTTATATACACTTAAAAAAAGCAAGAATTTTTATTTTATTTTATTTTTTATTTTGCTTTAAGGTGGATTTAATTACAAGCTGATGCAAAATAAATGTTTTTTTCTCTCTAAAGAAGATCTTAAAGAGCTTTGGAGGTGAGTTTTTAGAGTCCGCTTGCAAGTGACTACCTATTCATACAAACTTTAAGTATTTGCAGTGCAGTCACACTGCAGAAAAAAGTCTAAGTCAATTTGTGAAGGGTCCAAATTAAGCTGTTTCAAGAGACTCACCAGTAGCTCCAAACAAGCCAAGATCTTAAAGGGCTTAATTAGTGGAATCAGGTGTGTTCATTTATCGTTGGAGCAAATCTGTGCAGGGCTGTAGCCTGGGCATACATATGGAGCTAAAGATATGCCGAAACTGAATTACATTTTTTTATTTTGTAACTTGAATTTTGAACTACTGAAATGTAAAATATCTGAATTGTTTGCATTTAAAGGCATAATTATTAATAGATGTGTTTTCAAACTATTCAGTTTGTAAAAAATACAGTTTTTTTAAGATGAAGAAATTCTAAACAATTCAATATTCTATCATTCAAACTGCAAGTGAAGAGTAGAAGATCACAGAACAGTAGATAAAGCAATTGGAGTATGCTAGTGAGTGATTAGTCATGCTAGTAACATGGTGGAATCATGGTTACAGGGAAGAACTGCACCACCTAAGCCACACACTTTTCTAGAAAATTGCACATTAACCAAAATGCTTCTTTGACTGTTCGGTGATCATCTACTATTCCCTGATAATGATCCCTGACCTATGCCACCGGTGTGTGTCTCTTGATACAGGGTTGGAACACAAATCCAGGAACTTTTATCCAGCAATCAGTGACTCAGGTTTTTTGCATCTACAGACTTCGAATCGAGAAGCTGAAAGCAACAATGTTGAGTATACAGTACTTAAAAAATAAGCAACACAACAAGGCAAGGGGATGAAGTTAACATCGTCACATTTTGAAGATTAGCCTAACTTAAAAGAGAATCTACAATCATTTATTATAACGTCAACCATTTTTAAAACTCAAACATACGCAAAGGTATGCTGCAGTGACTTTGTATATCGAATATTTCTTCGCAGCTTAGCAAAGAAAACACAATAAGAGGATTGGATTCAAAGAACTTTGAACTATCTACATGATCTTTTTTGGATATTTTGCTGCCACTGCTCCATCATCTGATCGCCTCGGAGCAAGATGATGCTGTTATTTTAAGATAAACAGAATGTCACAATGAATTTTTCATTTTTTTTATTTTTTATCACCTGCTGGTTCGCCATACGATTTTGTGATGTGAAAAAAAATATTCCTTTCTTTCAGGTCTTGTTTAAAAAATGTAGAACGTTTAGATCTCGTTAAGATCTCCAGTGGCAATTTGTGTTTTTAGTGAACTACTCTTGAGATGAAAAGGACTCCATTACGATAGCTCTGGGTGTCCTACATAAACACAGTGGATCAGATTCTCTCCTCTCCCTCTCTCTCTCCATTCATGGTCTTTCTGCGCTCTTATAGACAGACTGGGGGATAAAACATAAAAGTGATAAATTAGCTTAGCTAACTTCTGTTTAAAACATTTTTGTGAAATTTGCATCTTTCTAAAGACAGCATCAAGCATGTTAGTGGAAGGTGCTATAAAATAAAAAGCATCTGCTAAAACAATTCAACTTAATGGTGTTGTATTATGAAAAATTTACTTTTTACACATTGCACATTTTAGTATTGTTCCTCATCAAAAACATGCCTCACGTGATAATCAGATTGGTTCATGCATGTTTGTTTATTTTTATTTCTTATTTATGATCTCAAAATGGCTTGATCATCATAGTGCCGTTTATTGTTAATTCACCTCACACTGACCAATCAGATGAAAGTGTAATGCTTTGTTCACACTGGAAAGCAGAAAAAGCAGATGTTTATATGAGTGATTGAGTGAGTGTGTGTGTGAGGGAGGGAGTGAGTGGGTGTCCGTGAGTGAGTGAGTGTGTGTGTGAGGGAGGGGGTGAGTGAGTGAGTGAGTGAGTGAGTGAGTGAGTGAGTGAGTGAGTGAGTGAGTGAGTGAGTGGGTGAGTGGGTGAGTGAGTGAGTGAGTGAGTGGGTGAGTGGGTGAGTGAGTGGGTGTCCGTGAGTGAGTGAGTGAGTGGGTGTCCGTGAGTGAGTGAGTGGGTGTCCGTGAGTGAGTGAGTGAGTGTGTGTGTGAGGGAGTGAGTGTGTGTGTGTGAGGGAGGGAGTGAGTGCGTGTCTGGGAGTGAGTGAGTGTGTGTATGAGGGAGGGAGTTAGTGGGTGTCAGTGATTGAGTGAGTGTGTGTGTGAGGGAGGGAGGGAGTGAGTGGGTGTCCGTGAGTGAGTGAGTGAGTGTGTGTGTGAGGGAGGGAGTGAGTGGGTGTCCGTGAGTGAGTGAGTGTGTGTGTGTGAGTGAGTGGGTGTCCGTGAGTGCGTGAGTGTGAGGGAGGGAGTGAGTGCGTGTCTGGGAGTGAGTGAGTGTGTGTGTGAGGGAGGGAGTGAGTGGGTGTCCGTGAGTGAGTGAGTGAGTGTGTGTGTGAGGGAGGGAGTGAGTGTGTGTCCGTGAGTGAGTGAGTGTGTGTGTGAGGGAGGGAGTGAGTGGGTGTCCGTGAGTGAGTGAGTGAGTGAGTGAGTGAGTGTGTGTGTGTGTGTGTGAGTGAGTGAGCGGGTGGGTGTCCGTGAGTGAGTGAGTGAGTGTGTGTGTGAGGGAGGGAGTGAGTGGGTGTCCGTGAGTGAGTGAGTGTGTGTGTGAGTGAGTGAGTGAGTGGGTGTCCATGAGTGAGTGAGTGAGTGAGTGTGTGTGTGAGGGAGGGAGTGAGTGGGTGTCTGTGAGTGAGTGAGTGTGTGTGTGAGGGAGGGAGTGAGTGGGTGTCCGTGAGTGAGTGAGTGTGTGTGTGTGAGGGAGGGAGTGAGTGGGTGTCCGTGAGTGAGTGTGTGTGTGTGTGAGGGAGGGAGTGAGTGGGTGTCCGTGAGTGAGTGAGTGAGTGAGGGAGCGAGGGAGTGAGTGGGTGGCAGTCCGTGAGTGTGTGAGTGTGTGTGTGAGGGAGGGAGTGAGTGGGTGTCCGTGAGTGGGTGTCCGTGAGTGAGTGAGTAAGGGAGGGAGTGGGTGGGTGTCCGTGAGTGAGTGAGTGGGTGTGTGAGTGAGTGGGTGTCCGTGAGTGAGTGAGTGAGTGGGTGTGTGAGTGAGTGGGTGTCCGTGAGTGAGTGAGTGTGTGTGAGGGAGGGAGTGAGTGGGTGTCCGTGAGTGAGTGAGTGAGTGTGTGTGTGAGGGAGGGAGTGAGTGGGTGTCCGTGAGTGTGTGTGTGAGTGAGGGAGTGAGTGGGTGTCCGTGAGTGAGTGTGTGTGTGTGAGGGAGGGAGTGAGTGGGTGTCCGTGAGTGAGTGAGTGTGTGTGAGGGAGGGAGTGAGTGGGTGTCCGTGAGTGAGTGAGTGAGTGTGTGTGTGAGGGAGGGAGTGAGTGGGTGTCCGTGAGTGTGTGTGTGAGTGAGTGGGTGTCCGTGAGTGAGTGTGTGTGTGTGAGGGAGGGAGTGAGTGGGTGTCCGTGAGTGTGTGTGTGAGGGAGGGAGTGAGTGGGTGTCCGTGAGTGAGTGAGTAAGTGAGCGAATAACTGACCCATGGAAATTACTTAGAAGACCCAGCCTACAGTACTTCTCGATAACGTAAAAGTCCTAGCTCGATGTGTTACGTTTGTCCTAATTTTTGTCTGTCCCCTCACGCGAACGTGAGCGCTGTGATTAGATTTGCTTCTATGTGTGATTATTTCATTGTCTGGGTCACTGTTAATGTCACAAATGTCACTTTTTTTTAGTGTTCCTTACCCAAACTCCAAAGTCGTTATCATCTGAAAGGACTGAAACTTCCATCACAATATTCAATGAGAATACACAAGCACATGGGAGAAGCAGACTGGCTGAGCAGATATTCATTCGTTTCGATGCTGAGCAAGCATATCAAATGTCTGCAACTCCTGTTTCTCCATATGAACAAAGCATTAGAGTATGATGCGATATATTTTCTTTGAAGAAAATAAAACAATACAGCTAATATTTGACAGATTTTATTATATTCCATCCAAAACTGCTCAAATTCCGCTTTGCTAAAGTTAGAGATGAAGACAAAAGTATAAGTGGACTGCGTACCTTTGGGCACCAGCGTCCGTCAGCTTAGGAAACAGGGCTATGAACACACAATAAAAGAAAGATTAAATTAATGACTCATTTCAGGATTTCTGCAGGCTTCAAAGGGTCAAATGTAAGAATTTAACAATCAAATTTAAGACCTATATCATAACATCAAAACGCTTTTGCACACTTTTATGTTTCTGAGCATAGGTTTTCTTAAACTCTGCCAACCTAAACCATGGCTTTTACAAAGCTGATGAATTGTTCATGAATTTTTCTCAAACTCTGGCAATCCCAATAATCACTTTTATGCTTATGAGCAGTTGTGAACATTTTTTTCAATCTATGGCAACCCATACAATTACATTTACCTATTTTAGCATTTATGAGCCTTATGTCAATATCTGACAATCCTAACAATCACTTTTAAGAGTTTGAGCATTTATGAGCATATATGAGGGTTTCCTCAAAATATAATACTGCTAAACATCACTTTAATATTTTTGAGGATCACTTTATTACTTTTGTACTCGAAACTCAAAATAAAGTTATCTTTTTACCTTTTTGGGTTTAATTCAGTTCTGGAGTTGAAGGTGTTCCAGCTGCTTCCGAAAGAGCCTTTGGACATCTCATCGGTGATGTTGACGATTGAAGGATCATCTCTGAAAAGAAAAAATGGGATTGAAAATGCATTATAAATGCATGTGGTGATGGATATTTAAGAGTAACTAAAGAAAAAAAAAGGTACTTGTAATGTCCCTCCAATGGCACTTGTACAACTCCTTCGTCCTCTGCCAGAATACTTTGCTCCTCCTGCCAGTAAAAAACACAGAGAAAGAGAGGAACTTCATTCCTGCTTTGCCAAGGAGAACATCAGGGAATTTTTTGCTAATTATTGCAGGACTTATTTGGATTGATACGATTGAAATCAGAGATGAGGTGCGTGAATCAGAGTCTGATTATAAGAAAGACATTAAATACAGCTAATAGACGTGAGGGTGCACCAGAGAGCCAGAGAGTCTCAATAGAGGAAAAACTGGAGCATGTTTCAGGGCTCCTCGTTTAAATTAATCCTTCATCCAGAAGGTGCAAACATTTGATTAAGTTAAGATGTTGCTTTCTATTTTCTAAAGACTTGTTTGGAGTTTGATACATTACTAGAATGACAGTTGTTATCATATAATCAAAATTTTTTTATTTTATAATAATAATAATAATAATTTTTGCTGTCAGCTGTAACAAATACAGAAAAATGTTATGGTTTTGAACACTTATTCTTCCATAAACTGATTGCATTTTGGGCCTTAGAACATCCAAAATGTCAGTTCAAGATTTTAACATTTGCTCGTAAATTTCTTTCAATTATATATTTTACTGAAAAAATGATTTGCGTGTAGATTTTTGTGTTTAGCCTTTTAGGTGATGTTTGAAGTTTCTTTATTGTTCTTTCATTTTGTCCAGGCCTTTTGTCCAGGCGCAAACAGGAGCCATTACAGAGCTAGCAGCTAACCTACTAATTGTACAGCAGCTGCTAAAACTAGCCTTTAAGTAGCTAGAGCTGTTCCCCCGTCACCTGCCACACTAACAGGTAGAACAATCCCTTATTTGTGACGGGACACATTTTCATAAAGTTTAAGTAATCTCATATAGACATTCAAAAATACAATTCAGAAATGTATTTTAACCTCTATCTCGGCGTCCTCCAGCTTCTTCTTCTTGCTCTCAGGCATCAGGTCGTCCAGCCAGCTCAGCTCTCGTTTGGAGAAGATGAAATCCAGAAGCTTCCTGATGAAGACTAGCGCTAGCACCTGCAGGACACAGAAGATTGGTTCAACAGATTCCAAATACAAAAAAAAACTGGGGAAGATGGAGGACAAACCCTACCAAGAGTAATGTTATAAACATTTAAAGCATTTAATGTACCATCATGGGGAAGACGATGGCAGCTTTGGAGGTCTTGATGACCCAGAGCAGGACCAGGCAGCTCAGCTGGATTACGGTGAACAGGTGAACCTTCCGCAAGGGAACGTGCCGCAGGTAGATGAAGTCTGGCTGGTGTTTGGCTGGCATCCCGAACAACCTCAGACGATCAAAAAACTATGATGGGGAAACAAAGAAGAAAAGTGTGAGCATCATTTCAAGAAACCATGAACTTGAATCAAAATTGATAATTTTACACCGGTTTACCTGAATTCCTCTGAGTGATGATGCTCCCATGTAAAGGAAAACTCCATACAGCACCGGCATTGGAATGAACTGCAGACAAGTATTAAAATGTTGCAATTCAGTAACTCTCTTTGCTAGGTGGCGGCTTGGGTGTTGCTATGTGCAATGGCTTGCTGTTACAGAGCTTTCCAGGATTTTGTTAAAGGTTTGTTGGTGATCCGACTGTGTGTAATGGTAGTTTTGACTTTTCAGAAATTGCAAAATTATATCTTGCAGTTATAGAAAGCTCTTTGCCGTGCGATAGCCAGCAGGGCACCTCCGTGTGTAGCAGGAGAGTTTGGTGAAATTTTGGAGCTGTGGTTTGTTTCGAGCATATGGTATGGGTATGAGGGTAGTGTTGCGAAAGTTTACACTCAAAATTGCTCAAAATAAGTTTTTACACACAAGATTTTACACAAATTTTATTCACAAAACTTAGCTCACATGTGTGCAAATTAACTATTTGCATTCTAAAAATTTGACTTTTTGCACTCAGAATAGTGATGCTAGTTAACCCCATAATTTTATACCTCGACGCTACCTTTTCTACCTTTTCATGGGATTGAATCTAACTGAAAATTCACACATCCATTAGGACCCTTTTGTACTTATAATTATTATGATTTGGGACACACTAAATCTCATGTTGTACTCTTAATAGTAAAGATAGCGGACACAAGGAGCCTGACACAGAGGCAGGATTTGATAGTGATTAGTGAGACCAGTGGCTTGAGACCAGCATCTCACTATGGACAGTTTTATGCAGTTGTGATAATATACATACAATTACACACAGCTGTTGATCATAAAATAAACACTGTGCATTATATACTACAGATGAACTATACATCCATCATCTTGTCAGCTTTTTCCTTTCGGGGTCGCCACAGCGGAATGAACCGCCAACTATTCCGGCATATGTTTTACACAGCGGATGCCCTTCCAGCCGCAACCCATTACTGGGAAACATTCACACATACATTCACACTTTAACACTTTGGACAATCGTTCTTACTCAATTTACTTATATCGCAGGTTTTTGGACTTGTGGGGAAACCGGAGCACCCGGAGAAAACCCACGCGATCACGGAGAGAACATGCCAACTCCACACAGAAATGCTAACTGACCCAGCTGAGGCTCGAACCAGTGGCCTTCTTGCTGTGAGACAACCGTGCTATCCACTGTTCCACCGTGACGCCCCACAGCTAATTAAATGTAATTGATATAGTAAAAGTGATTGAATATTTTCATAGCGACATGAAAAGGGACAGCAAAATGGTCTCGCTGCACAATATGCTAGCGCAACATAGTGATTGCGCAATCCATGGTGAGACTCAGTGCTGAACGCCTCTTTTTACTATTTAAACATGAATGTGAAAATTAAGCAATTTTGAAAAGCAATTATAATGTGAAATTACAAGAAAAAACACTGCATAAATATAACCCTTTACATTTTGCAACCTTTGCATCCTGATAGTATCACACAAGAGGTCAGTGTCCTCTAAAAGCTTCTGACCTTGAGCACGGAGGTCATGAAGACGGAGCTCCCCATGAGAACAAAGATCATGAGCCCAGTGACCCGCTGCTCTCGGATGCCCAGGAATTTTGGCTGTTCTCCGGGTGCGGAGCATTCAGACTCCAGCTTCAGACTGTTCACATGAGTGATGGAGAGGACAGTGGCCGCCACAAACCAGGGTAGCCCCATTATTGAGCAGATCCCAAGCATAACGCCAACCACGAACAGGTCCAGGTGATAGCCACAGCCTTTCTGAGGGTGCAAGAAAACAAAACACAAGGGTTGGTTTCATCTCAGGACCTCAATACAAACGTTTATCTGCTGTAGGGAGACCTTCAGCTTATGCTCCTTGCGGTTGATGATGACAGCTGTGATCTGCTGATCCATGAAGATGAGGATGGTACAAAGAAGAGCTGGAATGACAGTGATCAGACACGTCCACCAAGGGTTCGGACCCAGAGGGGCAATGAACCATCCACGGTCATCACGAGTGGGCTGAAACAATGTTGAAAATATGTGTTGAAATAAAGATTAGAATCAAATAAATGTGATTTAGAGCAGTTCATGTTTTGCAAACATAATTAACTTTAAATCGCGCATTAAATCAAATTTACGTCTATACCTTGATATGGATTTGATATTCAGATATCGACACCCTGACACCACAATAAACAACAGATTTGAGCATCCCTTTCTCTTTTCAGAGCAGCTATGTGTGTCTCTTTCTGTTGCTTGTTCTTCTGGATCAAGAGGGGGGCAGCTGAGCTAAAAGCACGAGAACCCAGTGATGATCGAGGGTTTGGGTGCAACAAGATAAAATGGAGATAGTTTATGCAGAGATTTGTATGTTAGTAAGAGCACATCAATATGAATTCAATATTTTATAGGTAACCAGTGGAGGTGTTGCAAAACTGGAGAAATGTGCTCAGCATACGGTGTTGGTGTGATCAATATGGCAGTGGAAACATTATGGCAGTTAAATATTATTTCAATATTATTAATAAATAATATTTATTATAAAATTATAATTATTAATAAAGTAATTTAAAATAGCTATTTAGCTGTATCATTTGTCATAATTCAGGTGTCTATAAAAACAATGTTTGGGAATTCGAGGTGTTGAAGGTGAATCTGCTGCTCTGTAATGGAAGATTAAGATGAAACTGTTGAAGCAGTTGATTCAACCCTGGCACTTTTTATTTTTAAAAATGGATTTAGCATTTTCAAGGATTTATCTCGGTAGCTTGATGAGATAAACTGTCAGAAAAAACTAACCTTAAACTCGTTGGGAACCTGTAGTTTTGGAGAAGGCACGCCTAGAGCGTAATCCACCAGAACCATGGTGAGGATAGTGATGAAGACGGCAAAATCACTGATGATGGATCTGACCTGGAGGACATGGAGGAGAAGGAATTAGTTTAACACCAGCTTCGATGTCGGTCAAAAATAAAGAAGGCAACAACTAATTGATAAAATCAATATTAATCGATAATGAAATTCACTGTCAACAAATGCCATTATCGATTAGTTGGCCTGATCACTTGACACCACGGAGGTGCGTGACATCAAAATACACAGATCACACATAGATACACAGACAGCACAATGGAGGAAGCATTGTCTTCAGGAAAAAGTGTGTGCCCAAAATCTTCAAAACTGTGGAATCATTTCTCATTAAACGCTCTTTAGAAGACAGGGAAACTGCATGCTGTACCAGCCGACCTTTCATGGCATGGAAGCACAACGGTGATGCACAAGCACCTTAAATAAAAGCATGTTGCCATTACAGATGCTGAAACATCAGTAGGGTAAGTAAAAACTATCGCTAATATCACTATCGATAATTATCATTATTAATAGTATTTGTATAGTGCATTTGTTTAAACTGTTTGCTAACTTCGGGACAGTCGCTCTAGATTCTATGGGCTACTAGCACAACTACTTCCAGGTTCTTTCAGTTTCTTCCAGTTATAGCAAAGGCAATGGCTGCGTGGTGCTATTTTAAATGGGCTTAAATTAAATGATGCGATTAACAGTAGGATATTATATTTAGTAACTGTTGTGGTTTTCAGTGAATGCAAGTAACAGTTCATCTGTACAATGAAATCAATGAAAATTATTCTTTCCTTTCATATTAATAAAGACTTTTAGCTTTTTTCATTTCTAGAGTTTTTATTTATAGTCCACAACTTTTTAACTACCAAATCTGTTTTCAAAGTGAATTGTTTAACAAGTGTTTTGCTCTTTATTTATTTTTAGAGACTTCTAAGTTTCACAGTTCAAGAACAAACTTAGTTTTTCATTTAAGGCTTACAATTTCAGAATTAAATATCATTTAGCTATTTATGTTTTTTGCATTTTTTTTAAGTTTACTTCTATACATCAATAATACCCTGATTTAGTGTTTTAAATCGTTATAAGTATATCATCTAATAAAATATGCATTTAGTTTGATCCGAGTAATCGATTAATCGAAAACATAATCAGCCAGCGAATCGATTATCGGAATAATCGCTGTAGTCCTAGTCAAAAATAACTCTTAAAGAATTTTTTGAATGAAAGAATTCAGGTGTTTTTTGTGCATTCGTTCACTTTACAAATAATATGCTCCTGCTCACTGTCTTCTGTAAGAATGAAATGTTGCTCCGATGTGACAAGAAGAAACTACGCCCCCCAGAATGCACTGCTAACAGATATAAACATTGACGATTCTGCTCTCGGGACTGCTTGAGGCTTTGTGAGCTTAAATATCTGATCAGAGTCAACATAGTACTTAATAGTGTTATGAACAAGATTGAGAAAGAAAAGAACAAATATTACGGAATATTGGTGGAAGCGAAGTTAGTAGTGCTCAGATAATAAATATACGTATCAGATTCAGAAGCTCGTATGAAAGTAACCTGGGTCGATTTAAAAAAAATTGGAATTGAGCTGCTCCGGCTTTTTCTGAAATATCTGGTACAGGTCACATATAGGCAAAAAATCTGATACTTTTCACTCTGAATGAGCTATAGAGCTCCCTTATCATGTAGAAATCTAGGAGTTAAAATGTAACCTTTTTAGAATGATCTTTCTTTTAGAATGATCGATTCCAAGTTAAGTGTAGACAATAACTCCTTACTCTTGGTTCATATTTCATAAGTTGTTTGTTGGCTGAATCTAATGTATAACTTATTTACTACCCATCAATGATAATAAATGTTTGAACCTTTTTCATTATTTTTTCTTTTACTGAAACACATTTAAGGGTTAATAAGAATATTAACATCAAGTCAATTAAGGGTCATTGAAAACTTAAAAGTAACATTAAAAATCAACATTCTAATTTATTTGGTTATGACCAAGAATACTGTTAATGAGAAACCCTTTAAAAATCAATTATGGAGTCAGGTGTATGAATTTATGTGAATTATTAAAAATTCTTTAGCACTGTTTTAAGACAGAACACGTGAGCCTTCAGTCCCGACTGGTATCCAATTTGCCCTATAATCTTCAGTAACACTAGAGGGCACCAGCACATAAACAACTAGAGCACACTTTATGCACAGTACCTTGGCGGTGAAATAACGTTTAGCTCCCATCTTTTTCTGGAGCAGCTTTGAGCCTCTGAAAAGGTCTCTTTCTGCTCCGCGTTCTTCTGGATCTCTTTTAAATAACACAGATTTCATCACACAGCTGTCTATTCATGAGAAGGGCACAATTTGGGATACCTGAAGTCTGTCCTCGTCGAGGAGTGTGAACAAGACAAATTGACCAAATTAACAACCAACTTTATCCTTTCGCGTATGTTCTGCAGACCAACTAATAAAAGTAACCTTTAAAATGTTCATGTTGGCAAATGATCATAGCCTCACAAGAATAATCATCAGTTTTATTGCTTCACTTGTTATATCGCAATTTCCATATTTACATCTCTGTAAAGCTCCTTTGAATTTATCTCTCCCTATAATCTTCAGTAACACTAGAGGGTGCCAGCACATAATTAGTTAGAGCGTGTTAGTCCTGAAAGACTCACGGACTGTACCTTGGTGGGGAAATAGCGGCTGGTCTTGAACTCTTTCAGAAAAGCAGACATGGCCACGGTGGAGAAGAAGAGGACGACACACCAGAAGAGAACATCAGGGACGTACGGGCCATGGTGCCCACACGCGGAGCCCAAAAACTCTCCTTTGTTTTCGATGCAGTCCTGAGACGAGAACAAGAATGAGAATGATTTGGTCAACGTTTGTGACTAATCTATTAACGAATTCATAAAAAAACATTTATTTATTCCAGTATTCCGAATATTTAAAATCTTGTTTATATAATGTGATGTGTTTTCTAAGTTATTAACATGTTTTGACTATTTCTTCTTCTTCTTTGTTTGTTTTTAAAGCCTTCACCGTCATGGCCATTTCATGGCTACTGTAACATGGCTACAGTATTTTAATTTTCATTGACATTAATTCTCATAAAAGCGTCACGGTGGCGCAGTGGGTAGCACGGTCGTCTCACAGCAATAAAGTCGCTGGTTCGAGCCTCGGCTGAGTCGGTTGGCATTTCTGTGTGGAGTTTGCATGTTCTCCCCGTGATCGCGTGGGTTTTCTCCGGGTGCTCCGGTTCCCCACAAGTCCAAAGACATGCGGTTTAAGTGAATTGAGTAAGAACGATTGTCCATAGTGTTAAAAGAGTGAATGTGTGTGTGAATGTTTCCCAGCGATGGGTTGCGGCTGGAAGGGCATCCGCCGCGTAAAACATATGCCAGAGAGTTGGCGGTTGATTCCGCTGTGGCGACCCCGAAAGGGAAGAAACCCGACATGAAGATGAATGAAACGAATGAATAATTCTCATAAATTCCTTATTCTTTTAAAAACAATAATATTAATATATTCAATAAACATTAATGTGATATACAGCATAACAAAAAATCTATTTCATCATTTTATTTAATGTTTTACAACAAATTGTTTGAATAAGATCATAGTTTTCTCTGAATGAATTCCTTGAATGAATGATTTGCAGACATAACCTCATAATTCCAAGCAGAAAAAGACTTCTCAGAATTAAAAAGCTCTTTGTTTGAGCATTAAATTTACGAAGAACGTAATACTATACATTTAGAACATATTTGTGTTTATGCTTTGCTTCAAAAAATGCAAAATCTTTGAAGCTCAATATCTTAAAACTCTCTGAACGCAGAGAGATCCATAGAATTCCAATGGGACCAAATATAAATGACAGGACAATAATTGCTTTAAAATGACATTGGTTTCAAATAACTTCTGACCTGAACTTCCAGAGCCTCCCACGAGATTTCACGAGCGGAGATGTTGTTTTTTTCCCAGTACTGCAGGGTGGCATTGCTGGGGTTTACTGGTTCAATACAGGAACATCTAAAAGAGATTAAACATCTCTTATATTCTTTTGTTTCAGCATACTTCTGCTCAGGATTTTCATTTGTATTCATGTTCAAATTTTTATTTGTATTCAGATAAATCAGTACCCGAAATTTTTTTTTATCTAATTTAACTACATGTTTACATATCACATTTAAAATGATGTGTTGGCTTTCAGAGCCCTAATACAAAATCAAGTTTTTTTAGCCAGAAGTCTAGAGCAGCTTCTTTTCAGTGACTAAAACTTTTGCTCACATCCGATAGAGGACACAAATCGGATCATCCCCTTTTTACGTATCCAACATTTACGTATCTTAATCTAGTGAAGAGGTAATGCTGAAATTCAAATCAAGCATTATAAATGGAGAAGAAAGAGAATTTATATGACTTTGAAACTGATACATATAAAAAAACATTCTCTACTGTCTCTAGAAACTCCATTAATAAGATTTATAAAGAATAGCAAATGAAAATAATAATAAAATCCATGTGGGGTAGCTTAGTGGAGGATAATGCATTCATGAGATGTCAATTACTTAAAAACACTGCTTTTTACACTCCAGATATACAAAAAAGAGGGGGTACTATCAAGATGCATCTAATAAAGTGGCCAGTGAGCGTATAACAGTGAGGGTGTAACAAATACCTGCTATAGCATATGACTCAGTTATTTGATTATAAGTTACATTTGATGCACTAATGATATACTAATAACTACCCCATTTACTAACTAAAATATAACTGTAAAAATCTCTTTAACATTTATTTCATTCGACAGAAAGAGCACTTTATGTAGAAAACGATTGTTTTGTTACTGAGGCGAGCTGTCCTAACTCTCAGGCTCCAGATCAGTGGAGAAGGTTAGGACTTTTGGCTCTGGAAAAGATTCTGAATGTTGTTCTTTCTTGTAGTGTTAGAAGAGAGCAGCCAATGTTTTTCAATGTTCATCATTCACTGTTTGAACTGCTCTTTAGACTGTTTTTCTTATTATAAAGCACCCTTTTTTTAAACGAAATGTTACAATGGTTATCAATATTGTAATTCATGACCCCTACGGTGGGAAGCTCAAAGCTGATTGGCTCAAACCAGACCTGTACGAGGTGAGCTTCTCCAGATTATTGTTCATGTTGAAGGGATATGTTTCCCCAAGGTGGATGAGCTTCTCCAGGGCCTCATAGATGAAGATGATGCAGATGAGTGAGGCAAAGGCTTCCTCCGTGAAGCGCGTGATGTAGCAAACGAGGGAGCTGGCATCTGTGGCCACCAACAGCAGACAGAGGAACGCCGTCCAGAGCCCGATACACACCCGCAGGGACAGATAAGACAGGCCATACTCCCTGGGAAGCACACATCGCGTCAGTGTCAGAGATACTCTGAGTAATGGGGATAAACCTCTCTCTTTTGATTTTTGGGTTCTCTTTTTTGTTTCACTGCGATTCTACTAAGGTCCAAGCTATGTTCAGATTTTTTCAGAAGTGTTCAGTTGTTTAGAAACCAAGAAAAAAAACAGATCATCTATTGTAGATTGATATCTAGAACAACAGGAACTAAATTACAAACATTTAAATTGATTTGTTTCGGTCAAACATTGACGTCTACTTAAGAAAAATTGGCTTAAAATCAGACTGAAATCAATTGAATCAGTCCCACATTTAGATTTTTCACAAATCAGCAAATTATTTACTTAATTTAACTTAACGATATTTGCTTGATTACACTTTAATTGGCATGATGCTGTCTTGAGTTCAATTAAATTAACATGATATTGGCTTGATTTAACTTGAATTAGTATGATATCAGTTTGGTTCAACTTGTACTAGCATGTTATAAGCTTGATTTAACTTGAAGTAGCATGCTATTGGCTTGATTTAACTTGAATTAACATCCTATGGCTTGATTTAACTTGAATTAGTATAATTTCAGTTTGATATAACTTGAATTAGCATGTTATTAGATTAATTACATTTGAATTAGCATGTTATTAGCTTGATTTTACTTGAATTAATATGATATTGCATTGATTTAACTTAAATTTACATGATATCATTTTTATTTAACTTGAATTAGCCTGTTATTAGCTTGATTTAACTTGAATTAGGATGTTATTGGCTTGATTTAACTTTAATTAGCATGCTATTAGCTTGATTTATCTTGAATTAGCTTGCTATTAGCTTGGTTTATCTTGAAGTAGCATATTATTAGCTTATTTACACCTGAATTAGCATGGAATTAGCTTGATTTATCTTGAATTAGCATGTTATTAGCTTATTTACAACTGAATTAGCATGTTATTAGCTTGATTTCACTTGAATTAATATATTATTGGCTTGATTTAACTTGAATTTGCACGATATCAGTTTGGATTAACTTGAACTAGCACATTATAAGCTTGATTTAACTTGAATTAGCATGTTATTAGCTTGATTTCACTTGAATTATGCTATTAGCTTGATTTATATTGAATTAGCATGTTATTAGCTTAATTGCACTTGAATTAGCATGCTATTAGCTTGATTTAACTTTTGGGTAAACAAGTAAACAAGATTAAGAAGAAAGAACAAAACAAGAGATAAAACAGAGGTGGAAGACAAAGAAGGGGATGAGAAAGATGAATACGAATAAGAGGAATAGCAAGAGAAAAAGACAAATTATTTAACAACTTTATGGTAAGCTCGTTTGGAGCAGAAAGCTTGCACAGACCATCAATAGCTACTGTAGAAAAACGACAGAACAAATGACAGACTGGAAGATAAATAGACACAGATTCATACTTGCAGAATTTGAAGAGGATCTTCTCAAACACCAACACAGGCCCGGTGCTGCCCAGGATGGTGAGCGGTTGCCCAGCAAACAGAGAGTATGCGATGCCAGTCATGGATGCTCCGAACAGAGACTCAATGGCACTCTGACAACGGAATAATAGATTCAGTCACTTCAGGACTCCGTCTTCTAAACGCACAGATATCTTGCACTCACTATTCGTCCCTCGGTGGCTTCTCCCAGCAGGCCTCCGAAAGTGATGACCGGAGACATGCAGGCGCAGTAGAGGAACAGGAAGGAGGCCAAACACTGAAGACTCAAAGCATCCATGAAATCCGACAGAAAATGTGGAGCCTTTCGCTTTATGTCCAGAAAAAAGCCACCGAAACACCTAATGCACACAAACATCCACACACCAGACACTCCAGATCAGTGCCTTCTGAGCTGAAGAGAGAGGCGGCAAAACTTGCTCTCAACACACTGAGGACATGGAGATGTTCTGAACACCCCAACTGAGGAAAATTACTGTCTCCAGAGAGCCTGGATCACACAGAATCTGCTGGATGTACTTGATTTTATGCAAAGCAATAAAAGCATAATACAATGTATGGCCTAGCTTTTATAAGAATAATTAGCAAATCAAGACATGTTAAGGTAATTAGCAGAACTGATATTGAGCAAATTAAAATATTTCAAACTTTAGGTGGCGCTATTGGCAATCCGTGGTCCGTGTCAGCTCTTTTGTGCAAATATGTGAAACAATCATTTCTTTCACAAAGCAACGAATTATTTTGTTAAATAAAACATAATAAATGTAGCTTTTAGAAGAAAATGCAGAAAATCAGACCAATTTTGAAAAAATTATCAAATTTCCTCAAACTCAGGCAACCCTAATCATCACTTTAATGATTTTGAGTGTATATGAGAGTTCCCTAAAATAATGGCACCGCTAAACATCACTTTTGTGTTTTTTGAGGATTTATGAAGGTTATCTCATCCTTTTCAATCGTCTTAAGAATCATCAATACTATGAATCATCTTATGTACTGTATACTTGGATTCTTATTTTTGTAGTACACCGTAGATATTTCATTTTCGTATAAGTTTTCATGGAATCATGTTCAACAAGCTTCATCTCACCAACTTAGGCATCAAAATGGTTGGCTGCAACAACTATTTTCCACATTCCTGGACCGCAAGGCAGTCTAGAATTCCAATCATAATGTTTGCACTCTGCATACATTTATTTTTTTAAAACAAGTGTACAAATTTGCTGCAGAATAAAACAAAGATGTGCAAAATCATTATTTAGGCTCAAGTAGTCAGCAAAGTGGCATGTGAATGTGCAATGCGGGATGATAAACTGACAGCCAAAGGCTGAAGAACATGTGCATACAAAAACGTAAATATCGTAAATATGAATTGAATAAGTGGAATTTTACCTTTGTGTATTGCTTTTTTATACGTAACTGCAAACATGACAAGGATTTTATCCCACTGGCACCGAGCTGCAAATTTCTCGTTAATGGTTTGATTCAAATTCCAAGTCTGTTTTTCTAAAAATCCAAAAAGGAAGAAAAATGTTTCATTGGTTCCCTAACTTTAAAGATTTTGAGCATTTATGAGTGTTCACGTGCGCTTTCTCAAACTCTTGCAACCCTAGCCCTCACTTTTATAATTTTGAGAGTATAATTTGAGAGTATTTCTCAAACTATGGCATTGCTAAATATCACTTTTATGTTTTTAGGCATTTATGAAAGTTTTCTCAATTCCAAATTATGTTTTTTTCTAAAAATCCAAAAAAAGCAAAAATGGGTCGTAGGTAAAAAAAAAATTTCACTAATGTGAAACAATTGAGCTGTTGCACAAAGACAAATGGTGGAAACAAAAGAAAGGAAAGACATTATATTTTATAACTATAATGAACATTGTTAGTGCAGTTTGTTTTCTGAAATAATAAAATATTTCTATTGGCTCATTTCTGTCAAATTCCAAAAATCATCTTTATTTTGTGAAAAAGCAACACAATCCTATCAGAAAAGAAGCAAATCAATCCTATCAGAAAACCGAAATGTGCAGAAAAAGCTACTAGTCCAGAATATTAACAGAGACTTGAAAGATTTTATTGCCTTGAGCATTTGGGAGGAAAGAGGTACGAGAGAACAGAAGGGGATCATTGTAGTGAGAAGAGAGAAAGTCACTCAAAGTTGTGAAAACTGTCACTCAATGTGGAGAGTGTGACCAAATGTCAAAGATGGCGTCTATCCAGTTCACTGGAGAGCTGAAAACCTGCTGCTCGGTGCCACCATTGTACCACTCAAGCAAACCAGCATCCCAAAGTGTCCCCTAAAGCATTTCCAACTATGTCTGAGACACTTTTTCCCTTTGATTAAAAAAAAAGATTTGGAAAAGACATTTATAGTAAGTGATATGAAATATTAGTGAAATTACCTGAGCAGGTTTGCATTAGTGTTGCACACCTTTCATGGATAAACAATTCGATTAACATCTAGTCGCACAGCTTAGGATTTGATTATGAAAAACGATACCCTTTTGTCAGAGACTAATTTGATTGAAATAGATTAGATTCAAAGCCATAGAATAATTAATGTTAATCAGATTTTTACCACAAAAAAGCCCATTCTATGACAGTTTACTAAGCAGAGTGACTGATTTTATCAGATGCCCTACATTTGAGTCTCCTAAAAAGACTTAACCTTCATAAAACTAACTCAAAATCAATTAATTTTCTCTCAGAGACAGTGGAATGATTGTTGTCAACAACAGAGCTAAGCCAATCAGAGTTGAGTGGTAAAACTGCCACTAACCGGTTCCAACACTCACAATTTGCCATCCACGGCTCTAAAAGCGGTTCATCAAGAAGTAATGGCTAGTTTTCATCGACTCAAGAGGCTGATACATCTCTCGCATGTTACCCGGAAATCTGGTTGCATCGGTTTATCGTATAAAACCCTAGTTTAAATGTGGAGTAAATGACAATCCATCACTCTTTGTGTCCCCTCTCTCTCTGTTTTTATTTTTCAATCTTTATCTATGGAACTAAAGAAAACATCACAAAAAGCATTAAAAGTCACCTAAACAACTTCATTACGATTCATTAAAAAACTATTAATTTCCTCTCCAGCGAGAAGCATTCTCGAACGTAATCTAAAAATTAAACTTCGTTTAAAATTAAAATTTTGTTATACAGAAATCTTTAAGTGAAGATGACAACCACAGTTTGCAAAAGTAAAAAGAACAGTTTTTTTTCTTGTTACCGGGATTCATTATTTTGAATTCATTTGTGGGCACTGACTCATAATGGACGATGACATCAAAGACATGAGCGCTCTCGACTCACCTCCCGGTGCGCTGGAGCTCTGGCCCACCGTGTCCTCCATGCTCCTCGGCCTCCGCCAGATCTCCGTTAGGAACAGCAGGGATCTTTCTCTTCTCCTGATTCGTCACAAACATACACAGCCTCAATCTCAAACTGCAGAGACATTTATTATAACATTAAGCATCTGAATATCAATTTACATGTAACATCCATTTGAATCTGTGATTAAATGTTCTGATAAATTCCCTTTATGGCTATATTTAAACTGCATCCAAAAGTGACCCAAATCCGATATTTTTGTCCATTTGTGACCTGCATCTGACAATTTCAGGACAGTCTGAACAGCTCAATTCTGATTTTTTTTTCAAATCCTACCCAGATCTCTTTCATTTGAGCTCCTGAATCAGTTACAGATCAGGTTTTTTGTCATGTGACATCAGTCTGTACAGCCAGGTCTCATTTTTCTGGGTGTTGCATCATTGAGCTCAACCTAAACACATTGTCTCACAGAAACAAGTCGCTGGTGAAGAAATTCTTGTACTGAAATAGTTTCAGGAAGAGATGAAGCTTAATGAACTTGCAGATGTTAATTGAACACTTTTAACTCCTCTTCAGGGAGAATAATATTATGTGTGTTCTTTTCAACCTCTATCTTTTTCTTAATATTGTTTAATACTAATACAGTTGGCTCTGATCAGATATTTATTCAGAGCGTCCATTAGCAGTGAATTCCGGGGGACGTAGTTTCCTTTTCAGCGCATGCGTGTCACATTTCATTCACACAGAAGACGGAGAGCAAGAGCATGTTATTAGTAATATGAACAAAGGCACAAAAATAACGGATTTCACAAAAAAATTGGGCTTTATGAACTACAGTCTGAACGTAGCCTATATTTGAAATACTGAGTCAGTGGAATACTGAGTGAGTTAAAAACAGAATATTCTGTTTTATGTTAATATATTTAATTAATGTATTAATTTTTTATGTTCCTACAAGCGAATCACGACTCACAGGCCTCAAACATAATCAGTAAAAAAAGTTGTCTGAATGCCCATGCCTAAAACCAATACCTTGGACACCACTTCTGTGTTGTTATTTTCGCTTCCATGTTGCAAATACTGTCTCATTCATTTGTTTGACTTTTATATGTTTATTTTGTAAATGGTGTAAGATCAGAATGTTAATGCTGTTTTTTTATTCCAGAGTGTTAAAAGGAAGACTAAAGATTAAGTATATCTCCATTCTTTTATTTTCCATCTCTGGATGCCTTTCGCGTGGTGTTTGTTCCCAGCCCAGGAGAAACACGAGAGTGAAGAAACACTGACCTGTGACGGGACGTTTTTGGGCGGCTCTATGCGGATGGACGGGTCCCATTCTCCTGGAGGAAGAACCGTGACCTGGTCGAGAAATTCATCGATCCCGGCGATCAGATCGTTCCGGTCTTTAGCTTTATAGGCTACATCATGGAACACCTACAATGATTTTATTAAGATTATAGTTAATCCAAACCAAAGCAACAAATGATACAACTTCTAGCCAATTCAGAGAAACAAACCCACCAATTCGGCAGCAATGGTGTTTAAAAATAATTATTCAATTGGTTTGAATGAAACAGAATGTTCTCTCACCTCATCTGTCATCAGGGTTGCAATGGATCTGCCGATCTCGTGATACTGTCCTCCTTTACCCAGAGGCCCGAGCAGAATAAACAGGAACCTGACACACAAAGTTCAAACAAGTTTTCTCAAATTCTGGCCACCCTAACTATGACAGTTGTGTTTTGGAGCATTTCTGACTATTTTACACAATTTTTTTAGCATTTAGGAGTATTTTTTGTCATCTTATCCGATTACTTGGTTAATCGATTAAAGTATCTCTAGAATACCCAATTACTAAAATATTTGATGGCTTCAGCTCTAGTTAAAACATCACAAATTCACACATAATCAACAACTCTTAAAATGCCTGCACATAACAATCAACTGAACGTTTGTGAGAGCAATCATTAAAATGAGAAGATCTACTTTAAATGTTGCACTCTGTTGAGTACTGACCTGGTAGTGATAGGCACCTCAGCCAAGCCGCTGAGCAGCACAGCAGGAGAGAGCCGCACAAACGCCACCACGGGACGCTCCAGACACTCCAACTCCCCCACCAGGACATTGGAGGCCTCTGCACCCGGCGGGATCTTCTTCATGAAGTGAAGGTCTATCTGCAAATGCCAGAAGGAAATAGGAAAAAGAATCAGCAAACTTACCCCTGAACATCTTTTTGATTGATTTGATGGAAGAAAACAAATTAATTTTGTAAGTGGTTTCACAAATAAATGTAAAAAGCCAATTCCTGCCTAGAAAATGAATGAATCTAGAATTTTTTAAAGAACGTGAGAATGCAACTCAACAATCATGTTGTTTATCCAACATCTGAATTGTTACGATTGACTTTCATATCTGGATAAAATTATATTACAGGGTTTCTGTAATAATAAAAAAATAATAAAATAAAACATTTAAAGCCTTTACCTTAACATATGATATGATAGCATATGGACAAATATACAACTATTTTGTACTATAAACAGTATGCTTCAAAAAAATTGTTTGAAAACATAAACATTACTTTTATGTTTTTAAGCAATTATGAAGGTCCCTCAAACCTTGGCAACCCTAATGATCACTTTTTATGCTTTTGAGCATTAAAGCGCATTTCTTAATCTCTGGCAACCCTAACATTCACTTTTAAAAAATGTTAACATTTAAGAGTCTTATGTCAATATCTGGGAACCCTAACAATCACTTTTACATATTTTTCACATTTAGGAGCATTATCTCTGGCATCCCCAAACAACAAAAAACAAATGAGCTTTACATGGACATCAGAAAAAGAATTATTTAAATTATTTAAATTTGGGCTTTTAAATTTGTGAGTAGTGCAGTGGGTAGCACGGTCGTCTCACAGCAAGAAGGTCGCTGGTTCTAGGCTCGGCTGGGGCAGGTGGCATTTCTGTGTGGAGTTTGCATGTTCTCCCCGTGATCGCGTGGGTTTTCTCCGGGTGCTCCGGTTTCCCCACAAGTCCAAAGACATACAGTATAAGTGAATTGAGTAAGAACGATTGCACATAGTGTTAAAAGAGTGAATGTGTGTGTGAATGTTTCCCAGCGATGGGTTGCGGCTGGAAGGGCATCCACCGCGTAAAACATATGCCAGAGAGTTGGCGGTTCATTCCGCTGTGGCGACCCCGAAAGGCAAGAAAGCCGACATGAAGATGAATGAAAAACCAAATCCATGCCCCTCACTACCCACTTTCACTGAGTTTTATTGAGTTTTATTGAGTTTTACTGCTTTTAATTTCAAAAGGTCAAGATTATTTGAGAGGGATTATGCTTGCACAATGAAAAAAAGGGCATGTGTTGTGTAATGTTTCATCATATGTTGTGGAATTACATCATCATAAAGCAGCATCATAGAGGATCATAGAGCAGCATAATAACGCATTGAATTTCATATATGCGTTTTATCTTGATATTAAGGAACATAATTATTTTTTGAAGGATATTTTTGCCATGTGGAGCTGTTGCTTTCTTTAATTTAATCATTAAATAATATACATACTAATATTAGTTCTCGGTTCAAATAGGCTATGTGCAATCATTTCAAAATACTTTTAATAAGTAAGGCCCTCGGCTTGTAGCAAATTTGGCCCTCTGTGATATTTGACATCCCCAATCTAGAATATATAACTTTTGTTCACCTTGCTGAAGTCCACCGTGCTGTTTTCACGACTCACGTCATTCTTTCCTTCGGTGTTCACTGGATGAGCCTGAGGAGAAATCATCTGACCTGCAAGCACAGACATGTTTAATCAATACAGGCCATTATTGATCATCTTTATCAGTTAATCGCAGACTGAAAAACACAAATGAAAAGAGATCGTGAAACATTTTACAGTACACACAGCAGACTGACGCCTCTGAGTGATTCATGGATTTATAGAGAGAGAGAAGAGATTTCTATGAATTTGCATCTTGATTTCTTGTTTTTTACACCATTTTGTAAAAAAAATGAAATACGGTAAGTCTATATAGTGTCTATAACATAATATATTAACAAAAAAAAGTGTCTAGGTTAGGCAAAAATAACATGCAAAAAAACAAATTCTTGATAAACTAATAAAAACTGATTTAATTTGTTAATCTTAATTTGAGTGAAGAATGTAGATAACTCATTTCTGACAAAAATTTGGTTTTTTAGAGTGATCTGATGGAAAATACAGCATAAATAAAGTGGAGACAACAGATCAGAACGCAAATTTTTAGCTCTTTTAAACTATCACAATTACAGAGGTTTCAAATAATCATTTAAAGCAATATATAAATCACAAGGTATAACTTGTTTAGATTAATAAATTAGATTCTACTCTAATTGTAACTAAAGCACTATATTCCCTACAGGACATGAGGTAGCACCAGATCCCAGTTTAAATCCACCAGACCCTCCGGCCCTCCTAACATACACGCTTTCGTATCAAAGGCTTCTTGTCAAGCTTACTTTAGATTTTATTTAGTTGATTCCACCTGAAATTAAGGGTATAATTTTATGTCTTGGTTTTATTTTTTATTTCTTTATTTCATGTATTATTATATTATGTATACTTATTTCATTTATTTTTTATATAGTTCTTACATGTTCAAGGTTCAAAGTTCTTGTTAAAAAAAATTTCGTACTAAGGTATCATTTCTGCTTGCTGTTAAAACCATTTTAAAATAAAGTGTTCCAAAAAATAACAGTTCCAAGACTTCATTGTAATGTGTCATATTACATTTGTTTCCAATTCAGAGTTCCAACTAGTTTATTTCATGGTTTAATTTAACGTCCATTTCGATTTCAGTTACATTTTTTAAATAAAATGTAATTAACTTTCACTAAATGTTTATTGTTTAAAGGTAATGTTTCATCAAACATGACAATTGGTTCAAGTTCATGTTTCATTGTTTCAATGATGCACTGTTTTAAATTTTTTAATTGTTTTAAGGTGTTGTTTACACTCTGTCAAACTTATTTTGTTAATCAAAAATTAAGTATTATAAAAATATTTTTTTAGGTAAATTTAAATTCAATTTTTTCGATTTCATGCTTTATTGTAATTGATGTTTATTTTGTTTCTAATTCAGGGTTCCTACTATCTTTTTTAATGCGAAATGTATGTTTAAATGTTCTTAAATAATCATGTATGAAGGTAACTTACCTCCAAAACATACTCCTTAAGACAATAATTTTCTTTGTTTCTAAAACGTAACACTTGATGCATGATCACTTATTTAAAGATCACCACCTATTGCTTCAAGTACAGACTGAAATTTCAACTTGATATCGTTGTTTCGAGTTTATGTTTAATTATTTTAAGATTATGATCCACTGTTCTACTGTTTCATGTTCCTATTTCAATAAATTGAACTCACTATTGATAGCTTGGAACTTTGAGTTTTCACTGGTCTATGTTGTGGTCTACTATCTTTTTTTAAATCTGTTATCTGGTGGATATGAGAACTCTTTGTGATGAATCGCTAAAGCTTCTCAAGTATAAGAAGCTTTGGATGATCGCTAAACGAATAAACATAAATCTGCTGATCTGTGTTGATTAGTCATGCTCGCTGCTGTGTTAATGCAGCTCTGACTCAGGACTGCATGAGTTAATGTACTAATGATGATCCGAGCACTTAAAGAGCAGAACGAAGAGATCTGGTGCATTTCATGCCTTAGCCTACGCATGTGTGAAGTTGGCAGACCTCCTGAACATAAGTCTTCTGCAAAGGAAAGGTGATGAATATTCAGGGAGACCTTCAAATCATCAAATAAAGTTTCACACTTCACTAGTTTTTACTTTACAATAAAAATTCTTATTTAATAGTTGTGGACACACCAAGTCCTCAGTTGTTCAGGTCTAAATGATTTCTAGACTGGGTTCTCTTTCACACTATGTCCTCGGTTCTCCAGGTCTAAACTCATTCTGTACTTGGGACTTTCACACTATGTCCCCATATGTTTCAGGTCTGAGATCATTCTGGACTGAGTTCTTTCACACTTTGTCAGCAGTTGTCCAGGTCTAAATTAATTCTACAATGGGCACTTTCACACTATGCACTCTTTTATCCTGGTCTAAATTAATTCTACACTGGGGACATTCACACTATGTCCTCTTTTGTCCAGGTCCGAAATTAATTCTGCACTAGGTTCTTTCACACTGTCCTCAGTTGTCCAGGTCTAAATTAATTCTGGACTAGGTTTTTTCACACTAAGTCCTCAGTTTTCCAAGTCTAAGTTCATTCTGGACTGAGTTCTTTCACACTGTGTCCTCAGTTGTCCAGGTCTAACTTAATTCTGGACTGACTTCTTTCTCACTATGTCTTCAGTTCTCCAGGAGTTCAGGTATAAACTCATTCTGGACTGGGTTCTTTCACACCATGTTCTCAATACTTGAAATGCATCTGGCACCTCATTGAGTATCCCAACAGAGTCCACATTCTTCAATCTTGTACAAAAAGCCAGTTTGCCATGCACTTATATTAGAAGAAAGTCAAATGCACCACTGTATCAATTCTGTCACATGCAAGCTCTATCTGCAGAGATATATCCACCTTCACACAGCATGTTTTAGGAAGCGCTAGAGCAGAAGGGAAAGTCTCTGGAGAGAAAAAGTTGCCTGGATCCAGGCCGGTGTCTCCATCCAGGCTGAAGGAGCATTTTGGGGTCTGAAGGGGTGATTTTGGATGAGATGGATGAGGAAGAGGTGAAGTGATTGGCAGACTGGGTGAGCAGCACAGACGCCAACATGGAGAACAACAAGACGCCATTCCATCATCAGCATCACAAACTGCTGATCGCCAACGAGGAGACTTAAAGAGATGAGATGAGACGCCTGCCAGACACACATAAACACATGCACATACACAGTTGATGGAGGCATTTGGAGATGATGGAACTGGCATATGTAAGGGGTGCGTCTTAAAGGATTAAAGTTAAGCTTTCTTTGTCCATTTCATGACTAGTTTAAATGAGTTTTGCAGATTTTTTACAGGCAGGGATGACAAAACTACAGTCTGTAGCTGATTATTTGTGTTTTTGTTTTCTTACAAAGGGATCCCAAATTTAAGGTAAATCAGGTTAAATGCACCAAGTTTTAAACTAAAGATCAATTACCCAACAACCCCCGACCCCGACCCCACCAAACCCTCCCTCCCCCATTTAACATATGTGTTAATACTCTGCTTTATACATTTGTTGTACTTTAAGATGACAAAACCTGCATGAATCGAGAATGAGGGGAAGAGTAGAATGTGTTCCATCAAGGGAAGGCCGTACCATTCTTGTCCATGCAGTTTGGCTCAGACTGCCTCTTGCCCATGTCTGCGAAGGAGCGGACGATGGGGATCCGATTGGCCAGTTTCTTCTGGTTCTGGTGATGATGCTGCTTGAGAAGAGCCTCTTTCACCTTCCTCCGGACCTCTTCCTCCAGGTGACCCGACAGTTCCTGTTGGTCCAGCACCATATCTGTGACACAAGATACGCAACAATGAACACCTATTGAATTCAGAGTGCAACTTCACACTTCCTGTGTGTGTATTTTTGTCATGTTAAATGTGTTCCCATAACGTTTAAATTGTTGGTGACAAATCTCACATGAAGACTTCTTTCTGATCAGAGGAAGAAAATGAATGCAATTAAAAACAGAGAGAAAAATTGTTTAAACACACATGGAGGCATGAAAAAATGAAGAGGGGTTTAATAAAATTCCATATAAAATCATAGCAAAAGCACAGCCTTTTTTTATTAAGGTTAGGTAAAAACTTACTCATTCTGTATGCACTTATTTATCCTTCCAAATGCTCTCTCAGGAACAAGACATTAAAATTAAACATAACACTTTAAAATTCCGGGCATTCACATCGAAATGTAAAAACAATGCGAGTCTGTGCTTCTTTCGTGATCTGTCTTACACAAATGCCAGTGAGATTAGAAGTGAACCACTCCGTTTAGAGTGTTTCTCCAGGCTCACATACCTAGAGCCCACCACAACACAATCACTTGAAATGGAAGCTCGTTGGGATGAATATAAAAAGCATTTTAAGAGCAATGAATGAGCAAAAACTACTGCTTTTTAACAGAAAGTCATGTTGAGAACAACCTAAATTTGAACCTATCCGGTACGAGTGAATGTTCTTTCATTCAGCACTGCATGTACTTCAAGCAGAGGGAACATCCAGAACCATTTAACAGCAGCACAGCTCTGAAACAAGTTTCAATTTCAGCTTCAACTTGTTTTGTGTTTATGACACTGTGGGTCTCTCGAAACCTGAGACCTTTCCATACCAAGAAAAACTCTATTTCTATAGCACTATCCACACCCAGGCTCAACAAAGTGCTTTACAATAACAAAACAATAGTAAGTTCAAAGAAAATTCACCACACGGCACAAAACATAGTGCTTCAAGCTCAGATTAAAAGGTATTTGTAAAAAACTGAGCACACATGCAAAGTACATTGATTCCTAATAAAGAAACTTGTTTCTAAAGTTCTAAACTTGAGAAGTCTAAACAAGAATTTCAGACCCGCACATACCAGAGGGTCATTTTCAGCAATTTTAGAAATAAAAAAGCTCACATACTATGCTTTTTTACAGAAAAAAGGCTCTTCACTAAACAAACATAAACAGTACATTGATTCCTAATAAATAAACTTGTTTCTAAAGATCAAATCCTAATACCCAGGCAAGAATTTCATACCCTCTTACATCAGAGGGACATTTTCGGCACTATAAGAATGAGTAAAAACAGACAAAACCTGCATTTTATAGAAAAATTATCTAAACTAAGCGAACATACAGAGTACTTTGATAAATAACCTTGTGTATAAGGAAAAGTTTGGAATTAACAGTGTAGATTGAGGGAGATTGAACTCATTCAGGTTAAACCGCATTGAAAACCATGGGCTATTGTTGAGAGGGAGTTGAGAGGACAGCGAGTATAAACACAGAATGACTGAAGACCAATATCAAAGCAACTCAGACTTGTATAACACCTTAACTGTGTCACAGGTTGACCTTCTCCATGCCACACCGCCTTGATGCAGTAATTAGTGTCAAGGGAGGCCCAACAAAGCATTGAGAACATAATACAGTACATTAACACACTTTTGCAAAGACCAACTTCTTTTTATAATCCTTTTACTATCGCTCACATGCAATATTCTAGTTTTGTGAAATACTTTTTTTCCTTTGCTAGGTTTTTTATTTGATTTCATTTCTTCATTGTTGTATTCCTTCCTATATATTTCATATTAAATTTAATTAATTAGATGATGAAAAATGTGTGTAGTGTGTAGTGAACATACAAGCTTCACTTTAAACACATTTTAAAATAAATTACTTCCTTCTCTATACTCCTTTTTTGCCAAATACCTATATAAAAGATTCACTGGCTTCAAACTAAGCCTACATTCAGCTAAGGAATTGGTGTACAAATGAAAGTGAAGTGGACCCTGAATTTAACCTTGGAGGATCCCACAACTAATAGAAACAGGGGCCAACGAGTACGCCCCAAATTCAGAAGAAAGGGTGCAGAGCTTATTTTCCATTGCATTATGCACCAGATACAAAGATGAGAAGAAGACCAGCTAGCATGTGTGGCACGTACCTGCAATCTCCTCAAGGGACGAGGCTCTCATGTCCAGCAGGACGGTGCCGTTGATGATGCAGCTCCGCAGCTCAAACAGGCTGTGCAGGGACAGTGTAGCTACATACGGCTTACTCCAGCGCTCACCTCCATCCTCCACATCCTCCTCAAACTTCAGCCACCTGCATATAGAAATACCCCAAAATCATTTAAAAACTAGGCGTTGAGCTTATTTTTTTTTTTGCTAAGATTTCTGTGCATGCTTAAAGTGATGTCACTATTGTCGAATACTGTAAACTAATTTTAGCTCCATCAGTGCTAAAAATATAACCATGATAAAAATAACCATAATATTAATTAATTACATTAAAATAGCACCTTTCTAGACACTCTGAGGTGCGAATTGAAAAATAAATTGTAATAAAAAGCAAATGTGATTACTTAATTGCGTCGTTTAACATTGCTAAACTAAATGGTTTAAACCCATCACACAGAGGAGCATTAATTATACTATTTGAGGAAACTATTTTAAAATTATTTATATAATTTAATATTTATTGATTAGTATTGTCAATAAATATTTGTATAATCACTATCACTATGAAGATGTTTATCATTGATTATTTCACTGCACTTTCTGATGTTTTAGTAACAGTAAAGACCTTTAAGCAAACGTTTATTGATTTCATAATTGTAATCACTGTCGCTACAAAAAAAAAACAAATGTAAGGGGTAATTTTTTTCTTTAAAGTGTGTCATGTGCTAGAGAGAGGCCGAGTGCGGGCTGCATTTGGTCCTCGGGCAGCTACTTTGAGACCTCTGCTTTAGGTCATTTTTCAATTACATTAAAAATTGTATACCAAATGTATTTGTTTCGTAATCACATTCGTTGTAAGCCCATTTAATGAAATAAATCCTTCCTGTTTGGATGCATGCAGCTCTCGTTCTTAGGGGCCTGAACTAGACACTAGATCCTCATCAGAAGTGCTTTCTACAGCCTCTGCTTTACTTCTCACACATTACACAACAATGGCTCTTTATGTAAGCGGAACTCTGACTGACTAATGCAGCTCTGGGAGATTTATTGCATTAAGCATCACTCTTGCTCTCAAACAGAAGAGGGCAGCTGGCTCTAAACACCTCTCCGCCCACCATGACATCATTGACTTTTTGGTAGCGAGGTAAAAAACGATTTGTAATTTTGAAGTATTTTAAAGGTATAAATTGTGGTTCCTGGAGCCTCCAGAGATTTTTACAGTTATGTTTCCGATCAAATTCCTAAATTTGGAGTATTCTAAATATATGAATCATGGTTTTGGAGCCTCCAGAGGTTTTTCCAGTTAATTTCCAGATTCAATTCTTAATTTTGGAGCATTCTAAAGGTACAAAATGTGGATCCTGGAGCCTCTGGCAGTTCTTCCAGTGAATTTTGAGATCAAATTCTTAATTTTGGAGCATTCTATATGTATATATCGTGGTTGCTGGATCCTCTAGAGATGTTTCTTTGAATTTTCTTGTTAAATGCTTATGGATAGTTTAAAGGTAGAAATGTGGGTCCTGCATGGAGACTAAATTACTTTTTCAAGGTTAAACACACAAATTTGGGGCTTTTTAAGGGTAAAAATGTATGCTTCTGTAAATTTTGCGAATATGTAAGATAAATAACTTTTTCAGGAGTTTACAACACAAATATTTTGTGGCAATTCCCCCCTAAATGATTGAATTGTTTTAATGCTGTTTTGAAATTACTTAATTATCTTTTGGAGTCAAAATAAAATGTGTAGTATAACAGAGCAAAAAGGACTAAAACACACTTTGAAACAAACTGATTATACTCTAATTGGAACAAATTTGGGTGAAGTTGGTCAGAAGACTCCTTAGATGTCTGGAGTTCAAATACACTTCTTTTATAGACACAAAAGATAAAATGTAAAAAGGTTGCACAACAGCGTTTAGGCATAATGAGTGAAAACCATGCATGATTCTTACCGGGCGGTCTCTCTCCACTCGGTGTCCTCCCCGTCCCTCAGACAGATCTCATCCAGCTCCGTGAAGAGGTCGTGAGGGATGTGTTCTTCATCATCATCCTCAGTGCCCAGTAGGAACTGAACCCTCTGAGACGGGGTATCTGAAGCATGCACAGATTCAGGATTTGATTTCTCTACTGAAATCAGTTTAAAGAGAGAGGTTAACATAATAAAACTGCTCAGTGTTATTCAAATATTGTGGATAAGAAAATACTCATAAAGCGCATTTGTTGAAAGTGTGTTTAGATCACAGAAAGACTCTTGCACACAAAAAAAACTGAGATAAAAACACGAGATAAAACGTAATAGTTACTTTCGTAACCCTGGTTCCCCGAATAGGGAACGGAGACTTATGTAAGTCATGACTATGGGAAGATCCCCTTGGAGCGCTCTACTCTCTCCATACTCTTTTTAAAACGCCAATCAGCAGCCGTGCTGATGGTCACGTGACCACGCCGCACAAATAAAGTAGGTGCAGGCGCAGCACTGTTTCTGCTTGTGAAGCTGGAGCCATACTCACCCCCTAGCCAACCAGACTTACTCACGACCTTAAGGTTGTGGCTGGGGGACATAAGTCTCCGTTCCCTGTTCGGGGAACGGTGGTTACGAAAGCAACCATTACATTTTCCATCAGTCGGTCACAATGACTTTTATTTGTGACGACTATGGGAACATCCTGTAAAACGCCACAACCTAGGTCTTTCCGCTTCAGCCAATGGCCAGGAAAGCCAGGCACATCAGTGTTCTGCTACGAGTGTTCCCCCTGGCCTTAAATATAGACTTAATTTTAATGGGCAATCGGGCAATAAATTCTCTCATACCAGAGAAGGGAGCATCAATCCCAGAGCTGAAGGGAGATGAGCGGTGACCATTTTCGCCACCTCAAAGGCTGGATTTGGAACTTCCGGCAGTTTAATACATGTATGGTTTCACTGAGGGACCTACGGAAAAATGTGCCTTTAACCCCTCGGGAAAGATCTTTTTTAGAGAGAAGACAGCATAGATGGAACTAGCTAGAGCAAGTTTTCGAAAGTTAGCCTTTCGGGAACTGCTTGGCCCACCCGTGCCCGGGGTCATAAAAGATTCAGCCGTCCCTCATAGAGGATACACGTGGACAGTACGAAGGAATACTTCGCTCACTCTTCATTGCCTGTTGGGGCGAAAAAGAGCCAAAAAGCTGAAAGGTAACTTCAGGGGTAAAAATAGTGCATGTATCACCAAGGTATTGAGTAGGCCAAGCTGGACACCCCTTCGCACAGTTCAGATCGTAATGCCACCCCCTAGCATGGCAGAAGAGACAGATTCAACGCTCATGTATAGTACCTGTTGAAGGTGTTGGGTGATCTGAGCTGTCAAATGAGTCTTCTTGCCAGCGCCCAGGAGCGAGACAACCCTGAAGAGTGGGCTCTCAACTGCAGGGGGCAAGGGACATCGGACGCTGTGTATGCGGTAGAGATGGCCTTTACTAGAAAGTTGGTCTTCCCTATCGTATACTGTCCTCCAAGAGCTGATCAGAACTTCAAAGGTTCTGGGTCCTTCTACATAGATTCT
Organism: Danionella dracula; assembly: GCA_900490495.1. Taxonomy (NCBI): domain Eukaryota; kingdom Metazoa; phylum Chordata; class Actinopteri; order Cypriniformes; family Danionidae; genus Danionella; species Danionella dracula. The sequence goes on from UELW01000667.1 coordinate 2,815,169, forward strand.
CAGTGCTTAGACTGGGCAAAAATGGACCAGGGGTTGATGTTGCCTCCTCTCCGGGCAGAGCTTGGAGGTTCACTACCTGAGTTATTTTAAGGGGATGGGCACATAGGAACCTTGGGCACATATCAGACCTGGGCTAATAATAACATGAGTGACACCAGGCCTGAGCTGCAAGCAAGTCTCTTTGACAGAGAGTGTCTGCAGATCCCCCACCCTCTAATGGAGGCTAATACGACCAAGAGCACTGCTAGTTGACAGCACTTAAGTTCTACTGAGTCAATTCTATATTTGAGTAAATAGTCTAAGGCTGCAACAACTAATCGATAAAATCAATATTAATTGGTGATGAAATGTATTGTCAACGAATGCCATTATCGATTAGTTGGCACCACAGAGGTGAGTGACAGCAAGATGCACAGATCAAACATAGATACACAGCCGGCAATGCAATAATGGAGGAAGCATCGTCTTTTGCAAAACGTCGTTTATGCAAAAAGCTAGCGTGATTCCCAGCAGTTAACTAGAAAACTGTACTTTTTACTTCAGTAAAGTTGTACACAGATCCACAGATTCCTTTTTCCCGGTTCAATAACTCAAGGTATAAGCGATGATAATGAAGATATGAGAGTTCTTTGGGATCTGCGTGACATCACCAACAAGTTACAAAGCTGTTTGAGCAGAAATAATCCTTCTTCAGAGATCGCAGAAATGTGTTTCTGGGGTTAGCTGTTTGCAGGCGCTCCCTCAGCCATCTCTGCTCAGCTGCTCGTACATTGACAGCAATACATTTCTGTGATCTCTAAAAAGGATTATATCTGCTCAAAAAGATTTGTAGCTCAATGACTATGTTACACAGATAACAATGAGCTGTCACACCAATTTTTGGAAATTCCTGCAGAGAGTGAGTGAGTGAGTGACCATCGACTTTGCTATAACCGGAAGAACCTGTGCTGTTCTGGACGGAATGCAGAAGTAGTTGTGTAAGTAGCTCCTTCACTTCAGTAGTTCACTTGCAACTTGCTAACATTACTCTGCGCAATTGACTCATGAGAAATAGTGATTTGTTAAATAGTGATATTTTAAATTTGCTTAAATTAAACAATGCCAATAACAGGAGAATATTACATTTAGTAATTGTTGTGGTTATCAGCGAATGCAAGTAATAGTTAATTTGTACACCAATGAAAATATTTTTTTAATTTTAATTTTAATATTATCCTTTCATTTTAATAAAGATTATTAGCTTTTTTTAATTTATAGTCCACAATAGAGTTAACTTGTTAACTACAAAATCTGTTTTCATAATTAATTGTTTAACAAGTGTTTTGCTCTTTATTTATTCATTCATTTATTTATTTATAATTTGAGAAGTTTTATAGTTCAAGAACAAACTTTGCTTTTCATTTAAGGTTTACAATTACATTTTTAAATATCATTCAACTCTATTTGTGGTTTTTGCATTTTTTAAAGTTTACTTCTATACATAAATAATACCCTGATTTATGGTTTTATGTAGTTATGAGTAAAACATCAAACAAAAAACGTATTTGGTTTTATCCGATTAATCGATAAAATAATCACCCAACTAATCGATTATCAAAATAATCGTTAGTTGCAGCCCTAAAATAGTGGAGATTGCATTATTGGTTCATGTATCAGTATACGTAATTGTAATGTGGACATACACATTTATGTTAAAATTATTTGCAAATACATCTATTATGTCATGTAAAATTATTGTACAATGTAATCATTATAAAACATTTGAGTGTAGCTGATTTACTGACGTCGATTGTTGTTACACTACTCAGAGTAACACTAACACACAAAAAAACATTAAATGGGATGCATTTTCTTACTGTATGAAGGGGATTCTCGGCCGTCCTCGACGCCGGAGTCTCTCTCTCTGCTTCTCTTCCGGTGTCGGTGGCCATGATGCCGGTGACGGCGTCGTGCTCTTCTGCCAAGAGGAACATGAACCCCAATGTAAAGAGTCCTGTGTCCTGTTCAATAAACACACACAAAAAGGAAGCTAAGCATTACAGATACATGATTCATTTTCAGAAATGAAACTCCAAAAACAGGAAAACTATTATGAAAATTTGTACTTTTAATCACATTAATTGTTTTTATCTAGTTGCATGTACAGGACAAGGACATTGGAATGTGGTTTTTCCAAACTGACCTCATTGAATGGCTTAGAATAATTAGCATATTCTGCATGGCAACAGTGTCTTATTGTAAGAAGGATATAGAAGAGAGAGAAGACCAGGCCTAAAGCGAGGACAAACCTTGTTCAACTCTTCAATATAACTATTATAGTTGGAAAAACATTTTATTAGATTTTTTGTACATTTTTTAAGAACAAGAACACCATCATTTAAATAAATGCCAAAAACTGTGTGTATTCATTTAATTTTTTTAAACCGATTTCAAAGAAAGTTAAAATTAATTAACTATTTTTATTACATCCTTTTCAGAAAGAGAGAGAGATATATAGATAAAGATAAAAGATAAATATATAAGATAAAGATAAAATATATATAAGATAAAAAGAGAGAGTGAGAGGTAGAGAGTGAAAAAAGGAAGAGAAGAAAGTGGGAGAGAGAAGACGAGAGTGAGAGGGGAGAATAGAGAGAGAGGGAGCGATAGAGAAAGTGGAGAGAAATAGTGAGAGATACAGAGTGAGAGAAAAGAAGAGAGAAAGGAGACAAAGTAAAAGAGAGAGTGAGAGGGAGAGAGGGTAAGAGAGAGTGAGAAGGAAGAGAGTGGGATAGACTGGAGGAATAATAAGGAGAAAGAAGAGAGATAGAGCGATAGAGATAGAGAGAGGGATGAGAGAGGGAGTGAGAGAGGCAAAAGAGGGGAAAAGAAAGCAAGAAGAGAGAAAAAGCTTCTGATGTGAATCTGAATTTTTTTTGTAATTTAAATTTAGCGGTTCTTGTTGCTATTGTGCTGCAGACAAATAACAGAACATTTGTTTCTAAATTACCACTACTTCCATGTGCCCTTCGAAATCGTCTCAGTATTGATCATAGAGTTAAGAACTATTAAACCATCATCAGTCCCAGCATTATATCTCTTCATTTAAAGGACCAGGATGCAGGAGCCCAAAACACCAACACTAATTTAAAGTCTGGAATGGAAGAAGATGTCCAGAAAATGTCCTTTTTTGCTGATACAAGCAGCTTTTCAGAACTGCTCATGCTTTTTGTCTTCACAGCTGCTTTACTATGACATGAAGTCTGCCAAAACTGAGAATCTCAACTCTGACTGCCAGAACACATCATTCTGGAGTTCCAAAGCATTTGATATTCATCTACAAACTCTGAAAATGGTTGACTGTACGGTTGAAAGGAACGATTGCAACATTCTCCTAAAACTGCAACGTCATCTTTCATATCAAAACTCTGTTTGGGAAACTAAAGAAGGAGCATATCTGCACTCCAAATATCCCGATGCCAGATTTATTATTATCACAGTACTGTAACCATGCTCTGAAGAGCCTTCGCCTCTCGTTCACCCACTCACAGACACGCATGAAGAGAATGTAAAAATAGCACAGAGAAAGAAGAGAGAGAGGGGAGGGGGCTTGAGAGCATCTGATGTCATCTGAGATCCTGCAGGAAGAGGCTCTTCTCCTCAAGCCCCTCTTCCTTCCACCAGTGCTTTCTGAGTTTTGAGGCGTCTGAATGTTTCACCAACAGCTATAATCAAGCTCATGTCTGCTCTCAGACTAATGTAACATCTTCACTGCAAATAACACGATTCATGCTCAGGCTGATTCACAGAGAGAGAGAGAGAGAGAGAGAGAGAGAGAGAAAGAGAAAGAGAGAGAGAGAGAGAGAGAGAGAGGCCTATAATTACACTTCCACTCCCCATCTCCTCCGTCTCCTCACTATCTTGTTCTCTCACCTCTTTTCACTCTTTTAACTCCTCTCTCTCTCTCTCTCTCTATATATATATATATATATATATCCCTCATCTTCCTCTCCCTCCCCTCCTTCTTATCGCAGTCTTTGGGAGCGTTTGTTATGGTGCAGGCATAGCTGTATTGACTGCAGCATTCTGGATGGTTGTCAGGGTGTTCCCTGTGGTTGCTACAGTTTCACAGGCAGAAGTTAGCAGGTGGCTTGCAGGTGTGCCCAGGATGATTACTCGGGGAATAGGAATTGATGAACTGTTACTAAGCAGTTGCTAAAGGGTTCTAAGGAGGATGCCAGAGTGATGCTAAAGTGATGTTGTGGTCACTCTGAAGATCATTGTCCTGTTAACAACTGAAATCTACTATAGAAAGCAACCATTTTAAGTTTGGCTTTACCTTCTAGTTCCTCTTTCTCAAATCCAGCTTTGAGCATGGACCGAGTTCCTCCAGTGTCCACGACAGCCTCCTCATCATTCCTCTGTGAGCGTAGAAAGAGAGAGAGAGAGAGAGAGAGAGAGAGAGAGAGATGTCAGTGTTTCTGTCTCTCTCAAACTGATGGGGCGTAATGGAAGCGTCTCGCTGGCAGATGCACTCGTCTAGGGATGTTCACTCAACTGAAACTACCAGTAAGCACTGCCATTTTCTTTTTGTATGTAAAATTGTGCAACGCTTTATAAAGCATGACTCAAAATAGTTTATCTTTATAATAACAATAATATAATTTATTTGCTGCTGCCTTACACATACAGTACAAAACAAGAAAATACAGGAATTATAAAAGTAAGATCATACGGAACACAGTTTAAACAGAATAAAACCGCTCAAATAACACTATAGTATAACACCATTGTGCAACAAATAAAAGCAATCCTAAACAAATGTGTTCTCAGTCTTGATTTAAAGATTTTTATTCTCGAACTGGATCTTTTTTTTTTTTCAAAAGCTTTTTGAAGTTCAACCAGTTTAATGCAGTTCCGCATCAACCAGGAAAGTGGAAAATTATGATCATTTATATACATTTTATACATTAATATAATTTAATGCTAAATTACTTGGCAATTCAGGAACCCTAACACTAAACACTAGTCTGGTCTGACTGTTAGAATCAAGCATAGTATCATGGGTAATGCAGTTTGGCTCTTCAAAGTCCACAAATAGCATGTACTGGTGAATAAATTACCAGAAACAAGAGAGATCACTCCATAAAAGAGACAGCGCAACGATTGGCTGTGAACTACTTAATCAATCTTACTATAATATGTCATTTCCTCTTTAAAGCTTTTCAGAACATAATATGACAATGTTGGTGTAGCTACTGTATGGGTTTGATTTATTATTAAGATTTGTTTACTTAAAAACCACCGGCTCTGATTGAGGACACTGCAGTGGGTTCGTGCAGCTCCTTCCTTTTACAAGAGGGAATGTGAGAGGGTTGCCATGGCTACAAATGTAGCTGAGTGCAGCATCCTCTGCATGAAACCAGAGTCCTGCTCCACAACAAAGAAAGCTATTTAAAATATTCAGTTTTGCGCATTCATGTGACGATTCACAAGTTTCCAAACGATTTAAGAGTCAAATTGCCAAATAGTCAAACTTTTTCAAACCATAAGAGAGAAAGTAGAGATGGGGAGAAAGAATGAGAGAGAGAAAAAAAGAGGGAGAAAGAGGGAGGAGAAAAAACAGAGAGAGAAAGGGGGGAAGAGAGAAACAGAGAGAGGGGAAAATAGGAAGAGAGAGAGAGAGAGAGAGAGATGAGAAGAGAGAAAGAGAGGTAGAAAGAAGGAAATGGAGAAAGAGAGACAAACAGAGAGAGAAAGAGAGGGAGAAAGAGAGAGGGAGTAGGGAGTGAGAAAGAAAGACAAACAGAGAGAGAGGGAGAGAGAGAGTGAGAAAGAGAGAGAAAGAGAGGGAGGGAGAGAAGTGTAGAGAAGAGGAGAGGAGAAGTGAGGGGATATCTTATAAACTTGTATGCTTTTATTTCAATTTTGCTTGATTTTTCTTATGTGCAGATTCATTGATCACAATTAGTTTTTTACAAAAATGTTCTTTTTCAATAAATAATTGAAGTATTACTCTTTTAGCATCTTTTGACTTCGCCTTTAAGTCTAGTTTAAGTCTTTAAGTTTAAGTCTGTTCACTAAGTCAATCAAACGTTTATTTCTAAAGCACAAAAACAAAAACTCAGGTGCTCTACGGTTGAATCATCTACATTAAACACATTTCAACAGATGTTCAAAAGCAGAACACCTTCTGGTGAAAAAGCCAAAATCCGTTTCTTAAATCATGTCAATAAACTCTGAACACGTTTAAGGATTGAAGGCAAAAGAGGAAATTGAGATTAAAGTTATCAGACGGGGTCTAGCGTTGACAAAACAGAGGTTTTTTAAACAACCGGCAAGTTCATAAATGCAAGCCTGCTGCAATAAAGAGCATTGTAATAATTTAGGTGAGTTATTTGAAAAGCAGGTATTTTCTTGCCTGCTGAAAATCATCAGACGGGAGGTTATACTTTACATTTAAAAACATATAACAAAATCAAGAATCTAGGAACCCTCAATCCAGTCTGCAACACTACCTCTAACTATTTTTAAAAGCTTGCTACACACCTGACCCCTTAACCAATGGAACTTTGTGTTTGATATTTTGAACAAGCTGATTGGCTATCTGCGGCTAGAAGGGCATCCGTCGCATAAAACATATGCCAGAGAGTTAGCGGTTCATTCCGCTGTGGCGACCCCGAAAGGGAAGAAAGCCGAACATGAAAATGGATGGACGGATGGATGGATGATTGGCTATAAGCTTGTTATGGTGTCCGCCCCCCCCAAAAATTCTAAAAATCACACACTCCCCCTTTAAAGCCTCAATTTTGGGCTGGTCATAATAATAATAAAAAACATTTTGTCAGCCATGAGCGTATATGACAAATGAATCGCAGCCCATAGGTTGATTTTCTTAACGGACACTAGGCTAGTCCAATGAAATCAAAGGCCCACCCCTCCGAGACGATGAAATATTGTCTCGTCTCGTCTTCTCCCGCTTATCCGGGGCCAGGTCGCAGGGGCAGCAGTCTAAGCAGGGATGCCCAGACTTCCCTCTCCACGGACACTTCTTCCAAGTCCCCGGGAGGGATCCTGAGGCGTTCCCAGGCCAGCTGGGAGACATAGTCCCTCCAGCGCGTCCTGGGTCTTCCCCGGGGCCTCCTCCCAGTGGGACGTGCCCGGAACACCTCCCCTGGGAGGCGTCCAGGAGGCATCCGGAATAGATGCCCAAGCCACCTCAGCTGACTGCTCTCGATGTGGAGGAGCAGAGGCTCTTCTCCGAGCTCCCCCCGGGTGACGGAGCTTCTCACCCTATCTCTAAGGGAGCGCCCAGCCACCCGGCGGAGGAAGCTCATTTCGGCCGCTTGTGTCCGGAATCTTGTCCTTTCGGTCATGACCCAGAGCTCATGACCATAGGTGAGAGTAGGGACGTAGATCGACCGGTAAATCGAGAATCGGTAAACCCTTTTCACCACAACAGACCGATACAGCGACCGCATCACTGCAGATGCTGCACCGATCCGCCTGTCGATCTCGCGCTCTATCCTCGCCTCACTCGTGAACAGGACCCCGAGATACTTAAACTCCTCCACCTGAAGCAGGAGTACTCCACTGACCTGGAGAGGGCAGGCCACCTTTTTTCGGGTCGAGAACCATGGCCTCAGAATTGGAGGTGCTGATCCTCATCCCAGCCGCTTCACACTCGGCTGCAAACCACCCCAACGCACGCTGCAGGTCCAGGCCCGAAGAAGCCAACAGGACAACATCGTCCGCAAACAGCAGAGATGAAATCCTGAGGTCCCCGAACCGGACCCCCTCCGGCCCCCGGCTGCGCCAAGAGATTATGTCCATAAAAACTATGGTGATAAAGGGGCAGCCCTCCCGGAGGCCAACGCGCACTGGGAACAGGTCTGACTTTGTGCCTGCAATGCGGACCAGGCTCCTGCTCTGGTTGTACAGGGACTGGACAGCCCTTAGCAGAGGGCCCCGGACCCCATACTCCCAGAGCACCTCCCACAGAACACCACAAGGGACACGGTCGAACGCCTTCTCCAAATCCACAAAGCACATGTGGACCGGTTGGGCGAACTCCGATGACCCCTCGAGGACCCTGCAGAGGGTATAGAGCTGGTCCAGTGTTCCACGACCAGGTCGAAACCCGCATTGTTCCTCCTGCATCCGAGGTTTGACTATCGGCTGAACTCTCCTCTCCAGTGCCCTGGCATAGACTTTCCCGGGGAGGCTGAGGAGTGTGACTATGAAATATCAAAGATAAAAATCTGATATACTAAATATAAATTACTAAACAAATGTAATGTTTAAATGTTCATAATTTACACAAAGAGAGAGATAACTAACTTTATTTCACAATGAATTCCTTTACGTTAATGCATTATTTAAAAAAAAAACAACTAATGATGAATGTTTTGCATTAATTTGGCGTTGTGTCTTACAGGGATGAAAACAAATATGTATTACAGTTTTTTACCATTGCTAAGACAGTTTTTTTCAATACATTTAACAAGTTTGCTTAACTCTTACTTAACTGAATCAGCTAAAACACATAATTGGCAAAACTGTTCATTTCATTCTCAACCCCTCATTATAAACTCATTTTCAAAATACAATAACAGGTTTCAAAACACTAACACATGTTTTCTTCAGACAGCAACATTTAGTCAATCATAACACATTGAGAAAAAGTTTGGCTTTAAAATTACATGGTTTTGGTGTTGGTGGAGCTTGAGTGTTAACTGTATGCATTTTGTATCAAAGAAACAAACATTGTGTTCATTGTATCACCTACCCAGAGGGATGTTGTACTAATCGTGTTAAGAGTTTAGGAAAGTTTTAAATGTATTGAAAAACTGTCTTAGCAATTGTGAAAAACTCTAATACAATTTAAACTGATAACAGTCTTTTTTATATCAGATAATTAACAAACGTATAGTTTGAAATAGCAACATTCAATCAGAAAGAACACTTCATTGCTGATGTGAAACAATTAATGTGTTTTGTTTATGCACCAACACCCTAAAAAATTAAAGAAAACTGGCTAAATGAATTGACTGTACACCTGCACCTACACCTGCACCATCACACATCTTGTGAATACTGCCAGGGCTTTTTTTGGTCACAGTCCAGCCCTTTTACAGACACAATGGATCAAATTAAGATGCATCTCACAAATAGAAAGACAGAATATCCATTATAGGCAGCTGTAATCCTTCTCAAACTTCTCATGTTGAGATCCACTTCCTGCCCCTGTTGCAGACAGCGGATTTGTGCAGATTCACAGGAAGCTGCTGCTGCTGTTTAGTGCCTCGTTACTGAGAAGCTTCAGCATTACAACAGATCCACCCGGATCAAATCTGGGAGATGTTATATAAGAGCAGGAACACTGGTTAGCAAAGACACAATGCTAAGCTGGCAGCATGCTAAATAATTTTAAGCGAATCTCTAAAAAGTGCTGCTATTACTTAAAGTGGGTCAAACCGGGACTGATCGAGCCCTGGGATAAAATGCTATTTAAGCTAACACCACGTTCGGGTTTTTTTATAGTTTGAATCCATTTTGAGTTATTTTAAAATGCTTTGAATCTGTTGACTTGTTGCCTGATATTTAGCCATTTATTAATATTAAAATATGAATACTAAAATATTTACTGTCATCCCAATTGTTGTAGTTAATTCATCAATTAGATTTCTATTAACCTAAAATTTTCTAATAAGTGTACATTGATTAACATTGTTGAGAAGTTGGAACTTTTTTATATTTAAAATTTTGTGAAGATTACATTTTCAAGTAGCGTAGCAATGCTTCTGTTTGATGCAACATATCTAAATTTAGCTAAATTAAAATATTGGATGTTTCACAAGATTGCAATGCATTAAGTGTTATAAAATGTGCATAAAATAAAAAGTAATAACTTAAATTGTACAAGTTGGATTAGTCTGTATGTTTGGATAAATCCATTATTTTAAGTACAAAAAACTAAAACGATGAAGTACAAAAAAAGATGAATAAAAAATGTTAATGTATATTTCTTCATACTTATGAAAAATGTTTGTATTTTGTATAATTTTTATAATGATAATTATTCAGAATTATTTTTATATTTACTGTGTGGATGTCCTTCTTTTTTAATCTATTCAATATGAACAGAGGTAGCCAAAAAGTAGCACATACATCCTCTAACTGCAAGCAAATATTATTTCTACCATGTTTTAGAATAAGCATGAACTTAAAAATTGCTCAAAATACATAAAAGTTTAAAATTCTTTATCTATAAAATCCTTATGATGTGTCGAATTCTAATCTCAGTATTTTCTTAGATGTTAATTTTTAAAGAGAAGCTTTTTTTCTTTTGTGTGTATAAACCTTTATGAGATAATAATGTGCTATGATTTAAATAAACCACGTGTATTGATTGGTTTAACATAATTTTACACACCGTCTCTCCCAGACAGAAGGCTTTCACTCAGATGAGTGGCTTTTCCCCGTCTGAAATACAAATAGCATGTAATCTAATCTCTTTACCCTGAATCCTATCTTTATCTGAGCAAACCACAACATGCTTTCTGTCTGTGTGCAGATCAGTCAGCACTGACACACAGCAGGCAGTCCGTCCAGAGAAATACCACAAAACAAATCACGCTATGCATCAAAAATCAGGACATGATGTATATATAGAGATAGACTAATAATAGACTGAAGGATAGAAAAGAAGTCGATGTACTAAAGGTGGCACGTGTAAGAGCAAGCTGCTGATTGGTCAGTTTAAATCTCTCAAATCGGGTTTACGTTTAAGTGCCTCTGATCTGGAGGCTGGACCCTGTTATTCACTAATTCTCCTCTTTCTGAATCAGTTTGGCTACAACTTAAATAAATCGTTTTCCAACCATTTCACAAGCAAACAAATCCAAAAATTGTTGAACAATGTTTTCATTTATTAATTTGAATAATGAAAGCAATCTAACCATGTTTTCAGTATTTTTCAAGACAAAAACATGTAACACAAAAACAGCAAACAAAAAAAAACTAAATAACTGTATACTTACAGTTTTTCACAATTGCGATGACACTTTTTTCAATACAACTAACTAGTTTCCTAAACTCTTTTAACACAATTAGCACAACATCCGTCTAGGTAGGCGATACAATGAACACATTTTTTGTTGCTTTGATACAAAATGCATTCAGTTCAAACTTCTTTTACACTCAAGCTCCACCAACACCAAAACCATGTCATTTTAAAGCCTAATTTTTCCTCAATGTGTTATCATTGACTAAATGTTGCTGTCGGAAGAAAACATGTGTTAGTGTTTTGAAAACTGTATTATTGTATTTTGAAAATAAATTTGTGATTTTTGTTTACAATGAGGGGTTTTGAGAATGAAATTAACAGTTTTGCCAATTGCGTGTTTTAACTGTCTTAGCAATTGTGAAAAACTGTTAATAGTAGGACAAACACCACACAGGACACTGAAGAGGGTCAACAGAATTGGGATGCTCTGGATCAGAGTAACAAAGTCACATAACTGAGATGAAACAGGACTAGAGAGCTCTAGCGAAGTCTGCAGCAACGCTAATCAACACAGCTAGTAGAGGCTTACTACCCTGCTTCCACAGTGCTGACCTGCATCTGATGATGCAGCTCTGCAGCACACGCTACTCTAATGCTAAGACTCGTTTAAACAACACCAAAACGAAGGTGAAGCTCCTTTTAATCTCTTTCTCTCTTCCTCTCTCTATATAATAAGTAATATATACATATATATAATATATAATAGTAACTCTGCAATAAAACTTTCCTTCAGGTAAATTAATAGAACAAATGAAAGCAACACCAAGGGTATAAATTCCATCCTTGTTAAAAACAACAAAACATCTCCCTCAACAAATCAAGGCTCCTTGTTGCTTTCCATGCACAGTACCTAAGTTTGCATGCTACTATACTCACAAAGCAATAAAAAAACTACACCTGCAAAAGCACAACATTAAAACACATATCCTGTGATACCTGGGAGTCTGATCGGCTGTAAAGATCCATGTTCGGACTGTTTCGAGCTCCAAATCCAGCTCTGAAGGGTTCGGTTCATGCTACTGATGCTGCGGCTGGATTTTAGTGCATGCACCACTCACCACACACTCTCTTTCACGTGAAACATACACTCTCTTCATCTCTCTCTGCCCATCGTGCATTGAAGTCTCCCCAAGAGGCATGCTGGGAGTGGACACCTAGCCCTGTTCCCTCGCTCTCTTTAATCACATGCAGTTCATCGGGGAGCGGTTATAAACCTGCACAAAACTATCAGTGTTCTTACTCTATCGGTTCACGCCCTGAGAACAAACACTGGGTCAAAGCGTTCAACAGGGGAGAGGACACTGATCCTGGAACACACCTAGAAGAAATTCAATACCTTGCAGATTTACTCTACCTGGCTTGTTACCATTTCTCACATTGTAGTGTTCTGTAGCTTAGCCAACCGAGCTAGTAACAACATAGTTGATAACATCGCTATCTACACCAGCATATGCTAAATGCACGAATGAGAATGTATTCTGATTATATTTGGACATTTTCATGGCTTTCTTACTAAAACATCATATGTGCATTATGTGTGAACGCTTCCTTCATTGAGATGAGCTGCATTAGCGCTTCATCTGATTGGTTAGTAGGCTGATCATTTTGAGCTCCCAGAAATAGAAAATAGGATTTGACAAACATGAACCGATCTGAATATTACATGTTTTTGATGAGGCAACAACACTAAAAGATGCTAAAAATGTTAGAAAGATCAAGTTTATATGATACAGTACATTAAAGAAAACAGTAATAGCTCTAAAATACCTTATTGAACTTTAAAAAAATTTAATTAAAATGTGGAAAAAAAGACTTCAATCAAATTTGATTAAATATATATATATATATATATATATATATATATATATATATATATATATATATATATATATATATATATATATATATATATATATATAGCTATATTCGCCAAGTGGCAAAGGGGTGGAAGGTAGGATAGCTTGTACAACGTAGGTGTTGTCTTGTAGGTCATATCTTATACACTTGAAATATGGATAGGTGGGACCTTATTGTTGGATGGTCAATTTTCAGCCAAGCTACTTCCGAACTTTTCTTAATTGATGATTAACCTCATTAAATATGCATCCCTAGTGTATGTTACAATCTTGAATTCATGGAGTGGAAAAATGGTGCAGTGGGTGAGTTGGTCGTTCTGTAACGGGAAGGTTGGTGGTTCAATCTGTGATCCTGGGAAAGCCCCTTCAACCGCATTGCCCTTTATGGATGTGTGTGACTGGTGGGGGTGTTTGGTGGTGGTCGTCAGCAAGCAGTAGGTGCAGAATGGCAGACACGTCCTGTCAGACTGCCCCAGGACAGCTGAGGGCTACCAAGGTAGCTTATCATCACCAGAATCTGGAGTGAATGAATAATGCTCTCACAATTGTAAAGCATCTTTGAGCTCTGAAAAAGTGCTATATAAATTGAAGGCATTATTAAGTTACGTACTATGAAAAACAATTGTTCTAGTCTGAGTGCATAGATCTGAACGAGGTCTGAGCGAGCGAGTGTGTCTCTAGGTCTGCAAGTTTTGAGAGAGTTTTATGAATGTGCGGAAACCAACAAGTTATCTTTTTCAGCATCAATGCGACAAAGACTGTACTGTGTTGGTTGTTACTTGTTTCATACTATTGATACAGATAAATAGTTAACGTGGCCAGCTCTGGTTGCGGCATGTAAAGGAGGGACTCAATAAAGTAGTCACACAGGTGTCACTGATCAATCTGGTTATCTTAAATGCATATTAAAAGACAAAGGACAAAAGACCTTGGATGCCTATCAACCTGTTGTTTGAAACTTTAAAAAACAAATATTAAACCTTTCAAAATCACAAAAGAGGCACTTTAAAATTCCAACTTGGGAAAAAAAAGAATTTTAACCACTCTAACATGAAAGTGTTCACACGTTCATGCACATGTCATGTCCAAAAGCAATCATCAAAGCAAATCTGCTTTGTAAAGATTAAAAATCCCTTTAATATTCCAATATATCTGACATAAATTTCCTATACGGAACTGGATTACTGTTACTATGACCTTTCAAGGGCTTTTCTAAAGAAAATGAGCATGTGGTGATTTACTCCCAAAGCAGATGATACATCCATAACACCTCTGACCTCTTGGTTTCCAGAGGCTTGATGAATATAATCCGCATGCAGACAAAATTACACCAGAGAGAAATTGCTTTAGTATGAGATCGATTTTTTTGAGCTGGCTGTCTAGATTTGGATGGAATTGACATTTAAACTCACATTCCAGACTTCAAGTATTACAACAAAACACATGCTAACATGATCTATATATGCTTTCTAAGGGCTTCAATCGTTTTGAAATGAAAGGGTTTTTTTCATTTACATACAACTAAAGAAAACACAAAGAATAGAAAGTATAACAATTATCAACTCACCACACTTGGTCTTCCAGGAGAGGTGGCCGCCTGAAAAAAAAAACACACAAATAAATTTAAAATCTTTTCTTTTGCAACGTTTGTACTAGTCCTTCTTCATAATTGCCATCCATACTTTTATAAACGTATCATTCTTCCTCAACTGTTTTCTAACGTCAAGAATTCAAGGCAACCCCCTGCAATTAAGTTTTTTTCTTTTTGTTTTGGTTAAGCTTTGCAGTTCTATCTGATATAGTTGCTTTTCTGTTAAGACTTGGAGCAGAACACGTCACCTCTAAAACTGGAGAAACTACCACCGTGAACTTTATTTGGGGTATTCTGTTGAAGTGACTTTATTACAGGGTATCAGTTTTTTTTGTCGTGGTGATTACAAGGTGTTTCGTTGAAAAAACAAGTTTTACAGCAAACCTAAAAGCCTGGGTCAGAACTGTATTGATCATAAACTATGTTTATGAATGAGGAGCAATAGTGCTTCCTTTGACAAAATCCGTGTAAATAATGTGAAAACGTCATTATTGTGTACAAACAGTAAATGGATCTAAATCTACCCCCCTGAATTACATTTCAAATCAAATCAGTCAGTTAATCTATTTTGAGGCAGATTAAATTATATAATTCCAAAGATAATTACAGCCAATGTAGTCACCTAAAAACAATTGTACAAGCATAAGGCTGGGTGCCAAGTCTCAGTACCTGTAGGCAACTGCATCTAAAGCATTAGTAACCGGAAGGAATCATCATTTCAGTTCTTGAAAATTTGCAACTGTGTATTTGCATCAAGGCTGCAGAGACCAATCACTTTATTAATCGATTAATCTGATTCATTATTTCCATTTCATCATCATCTGACCCGAATGCAGTATAATTCAATAACTGATGCAGTTGTTTATTGTAAAGCTGTTAATCAGGTTCTAATCATATTTTTTTACTTAGACCCAACTACAGCTGCTACACTATAATCATACGTTAATGAATGGCAATAAAATGCCTGAGCATAAATGCAATTGAAAACAGATGTGATGTGTTTATGGTCAGCCAGGACGTCCAGGAAATAAATTCTTCAAACAGGAAGTGGTACAAAACGACCATTTTTTGTAATCGAATTATTTCATTAACTACAGCCTTACCTAGCACCCTCTGGGGTTCACTGCAGTCAGCAGCGTCATACATATGCAGCGCGAAACTCGGTCAGGTCAACATGCAGAAAGCTCAATGTTCAAAGTATGGCCCTATTTTACAAGAAACGACACAGAAAGTCCTCATGCAACACATGTTTGAATATATTTTAACTAAATTCAGGAACACTTCAAATTTAACAAAGCATTTGTTGAATGCTTTATATATATCTTTTTTTAACTGATTAGCACAACATCTATCTAGGTAGGTATCCATCCATCCATCCATCCATCTTCATGTCGGCTTTCTTCCCTTTCAGGGTTGCCACAGCAGAATGAACCGCCAACTCTCTGGCATATGTTTTATGCGGCGGATGCCCTTCCAGCCGCAACCCATTGCTGGGAAACATTCACACACTCATTCTCTATGGACACTTATATCACATGTCTTTGGACTTGTGGGGGAAACCGGAGCACCCGGAGTAAACCCACGCGATCACAGGGAGAACATGCAAACTCCACACAGAAATGCCAACCGACCCAGCCGAGGCTCGAACCATCGACCTTCTTGCTGTGAGCCGTGCTACCCACTGCGCCACCATGACGCTCATATAGGTGATACAATTAACACATTTTTGGTTGCTTTGATACAAAATGCATTCAGTTAACTTTTTTTACACTCAAGCTCCACCAACACAAAAAAAATGTTCTCAATGTTTTATGATTGTCTAAATGTTACTGTCGGAAGACATGTGTTAACTATTTGTTAACTGTGTTATTGTATTTTGAAAACGAGTTTTGGAGGTTTGTTTGGGAGTGTGAGAATGCAATTAACTGTTTTGCCCATAGTTTGTTTTAACTGAATCAGTGCGTTACAGTTTTTCTCGATTGTTTACACACAAAAACTGGTACTTGAGACTCAATGACCTGTAACTCGTGCACTAAGCCTCTGAACCACTTCTACCAAACTACAAGCACAATTTGTGCTTTACACTCAAATTGCAATTCTAAAACACATTTTTTTCACAACACACAATTCTCTGCATTTGGCACAATTGTCATTACGAAAATATCTTATTTTCACAAGGAACACACTACAATTCCTACAGGTTATCCAACTATACACACTGACTCGTCACAAAACACTTGCCACACAGGTTTACAATCTCCCTCCATACTCCCCATTTTTAAATCCTACTGAGAACTTTTTTCTGCCAGGAGATGGAAAGTATATGACTGAAATCCACATACGCGTATACCCCTTCTCCAAGCTATGGAAGACGCGTGTAGAGATTTAGCAGTTGATGCTTTTCATGGCTGGATGCGCCATGCTAGGCGATATTTCCCCGACTGCTTGGTCAGGAAAAACATTGTTTGTGGATGTGGATGCTGTGGCCAGACCGAAACAGAAGACAGGATGCAGCATAGTTTTTTTCTTTTCTTTTACAGTAATTGTACACAGTAAATCCTTCTGTTTTGTATGTAGATCACTTTACAGTATGTGGAACTTTGTGCTGGTTGGGATGTACACTGTGTACATTGTTTTTCTGGGAAACTAAAATATATTCATTACCATGTATTTGTGTGTTCTGTGTATAAAAACAATATTCTCAAATATTTTACGTCACAACACACTTTTTTAAATACTGTCTGTAGTATGTGTAACACTGAACAAAAAAGGCCTAAGTCATTACGATGAATGGAGAAGTGTGTTTTACATTGAGGATGTCTCTGTTCAACTGGTTCTTATAAATGTCTATTGATATGATGGTTTGTGTGTCATTTGAAAACAAAATACCATTTTGAGAAGAAATAACATTGTTTTGGATGTGAAGTTTAATTTTGCAGAATTGAGAGGTTTTGCCCATTGTGTATGTGTTTTTGAATTTGTGTGTAGAATTCTGAGAATTTGAGGCATGCTTTCAGTAAATGTGTGTAAACAACCAAGAAAAACTGTAATAGTTAAGCAAACTTGTTAAATGTATTGAAAAAATTGCCTTAGCAATTGTAAAAAAAACTGTAAGTTCTGCATTTAATTTTTGCATGACTAATCATTTCTTTTGCGTTCTTGAACAGTGCATTGGGAATAAAAAGTAATTTTTCACTTTCGTGAGTTTTTTTAAGTATTGAAGTACCCAAGCCAATACAAGCAACAGTTTCATCATTTATTTGTCGAAAAACCTTTATAATATACAGTACTAAAAGCTTTATCTATCAACGTATCGCTCCCTAAAATAACTTTCCCTTCACAGAAAATAAACCATCTGATGGGTACATGATGACATAATGTTCCTGTTGTAAGTTAGCTCTTCGTATAATGCTATTAAAGCTGTGCAGATCTACTGTTTTAGACAACTCTACATGGATTTGTACAGCAATCTCCCAAAAAAATGACCAAAAGGTCAGGTCAGAAAGCGTCCGGACATCCTCTTCTTCCAGTCAGCACAACAATCATGAACATACCGCGCACACCTAATAGATTTAAACCCATCTCAGAAGCCTTCCGCTCCTGCTTAATCTGATGTAAAGGCCATTACATGAGCGTCTCTAACGGATTACCCTAAAACAACAAAGCCAGGAGACCAAGGACATATTTCTCTCACTAATGCACAAAACAGCAAAGAGATCAACAACTTGTGGAGCAATGAAAAGACTGCATATCATTCACAGAACTGACTCATGTGGGTTCCTCCCAAGACCATGGAATGCTGAATCTCACAATCACTGTCAGCAGATGCAATTTCAGTCCAGCTCCTCGTTTATTATGCATTAAACAACAAGAAGCAGCTTTGTCGGAGCGAAAAACGTTTTCGGTGTAATCTCAATAATAAAGCTTAACTTCAGTCTCAGCGAAGCGCTTTCAAAAAAGCCTTCATTATATCGTCCTGTGATACCAGACAACAATGCATTTAGATCGAAACAGTGGTATTACATACATTATCCCCCGCTGATGAAAAATATCTCTGATGCTTTGAAAATATTAGAAATAATCTAACCCATGAATTAACCCTTAAGATATTCATTCTCAATCAGAATCAAGCATTCTACCTCACAAAATAGCAAAAGCCAATGAGATTCAAGAACTGAGCCATACAATGAAAATGAATTGAGTGCCCATAAGCCAATCAAAAACAAGCATTGGAGATATTGAAAGACTTTAGAAAGTTTAGTCAACAGAATCCACGACTATCAACAAGCTAAATAAAAGATTTTTTTAAGCCTTATAATAATCATCAGCCAATCAGAATCAACCAATCAACATAAGAATGCTCAAAAGGCAATAAGGCAAGCAACAAACCCTTTAGTATCCAATCAGAATAAAGCCATCCACCCTAGAATGCATATCATGCAATCAGAATCAAGTTTCTAATCTTTAAAAAGTCAGATCAATTAAACAACAAAACTATCATAAATTGCTACTTGGCCAATAAGAATCAACTAATTAACATAAGAATGTTCAAAGGCCAATAAGAGACAAGTAATAACCTTCTACTACTCGGCAAATAAGAATCCACCAATTAACATAAGAATGTTCAAAAGCCTATAAAAGGCTAGCAATAAACCTTTTTTATGCATTCAGTCAGAACCGAGCGATCAATCCCAGAATGTCCATCAGTAATCCTAATCAAGCTTCTAAACTTAAAAAGTCACGTCAATGAAACAAAAAACTGCCCCTAAGCCAATTAGAATCAATAATTAAACATAAGAATGTTCTAAAAACCAGTAAGATGCGAGCAATAACCTTACTATTTTAACATCCTACCATAATCAAGCAATCAACCCCAGAATGTACATTAGCCAATCAGAATCAAGCTTCTAGGTAATCAGCCAATGAACATAATTTTCACTAATGGATATCATTATTACCTGATTTTTATTTAATTATTTGACCTGACCCTTCAGAGGTTCTTAAAAATCATAACATTATCTAAAATCTGAAAATCATCTAAGTATAATTTTCAGTGTTGTTTCACTTTTATGAACAAAAAAAATTATGTTTAGAATAAGCCGTCAATCTGTGAAATTACCTTGTGGGCTTACACACATTTCTTTCCAGCCGAGGACATAAAAAGCAACGCAAAATGTTCACTCAAAACTCACACGTGTAAAAATTGAAGTGACACGGCATCCGGCAAACACCTCAGCTAATTCTTTATAAACATGTGCTAAAGTGATTTAAACAGGCACAAACTGCTCGGATTGTTTGAAAGGTCAGCGTAAAGCTGCTTTCCTGAGGAATAATGAACACAAGGAACTCTGCTGAACTTCTTTACTCTCGTGAGCTCACCCAGAAAAACACCAAAACAGCAAAACCTGTAGGAACCAGGGCTAAATTTGGGGAATGTTGATTCCTACATATTATAATAATTCCGGAAGGGAGTTTTAGTAGCGATCAAATGGAAAATCACCTGTAATGATTTAGCTTGGTTTAGATTCGCTACCTTAAACCTTTGCTGAATCCCGTCC
This sequence comes from Danionella dracula, assembly GCA_900490495.1. Classification (NCBI taxonomy): domain Eukaryota; kingdom Metazoa; phylum Chordata; class Actinopteri; order Cypriniformes; family Danionidae; genus Danionella; species Danionella dracula. The sequence continues at coordinate 2,835,221 of UELW01000667.1, forward strand.
AGCGAGAATCAAAGTATAGCCCAAGTAGTTATATGTCAAATATTTTATACCAAAATATTGACTTTAATATAAGCTAGGTAATCTAATTTTGTTGTCAGCAAAGATATACAAGGTGAGACAAGATCTGTATTTGTGAGACAAACTGTTTATTTACTAACAGACATAAAACACTTTACTAATTAATACACACTCACGTACACATTCACACAAGAGTAAAAGAAAACAGATGACTGGAACATCTAAATATCTAACTAGGCTTTCGCTTGTCTGTAAGAGCAAAACTTATCAAGACTTACGTGAGTTCTGAACTGTGCGAAGTCAGATGTAAATTGAGAGTACCTGTTTGTTGCATTCCTTGCTAGTGACGCCATGCGTTGAGATGATGCAAATAAAGTCTAATAAAGAGATCCAAGAGTTTCAAAAAGTAGTCAGGAGTCCTGTCTTGGTTGCATCAGACCAGGCGTTTGTGCTAAGATCGGGATCATAGTCTTTGATGAGTGTGTTGTCTTCAAGACAAAATGTTAGTTTGTATTTTACTTTGAAAGGGTGACTTTTATTTTGTAGTGCATTTGCATTCTTTTCTGGGCATTCACCACAAGTTACCGAGCAGATCAGACGTATGCTTTAAATCCAGACCATCCACGCTGTAAATGCAGCAGAGCCAATGTTGTAAGTACAACTATATAGTTATTGTTAACGTGCATGGTTAAAAGAAGAGAATTATTTGCTGTAAGAAGACAGTATATATAGAAGACAGATAGTAATTATGATAGTAATTTTGTGTTCTGTTTGTTACAGTTTTCACTCTGTCTGTGTGAAATGATGCAGAGAGCCACAGCAAAGGGAAAAGTAAAACACTACGACTCCTCTTCATTTCTGCAAGCACGAGTTTAGCTAGTTTTATAACTACAGTCCCTTCACTGTAGTGAGGACATCATAATGAGTCCTAGGTTCCATAGGTGCGTAGGTTCATCTTCAAGCTATGCATTTAGAGTTTATGGTGGCCTAGTACAGCTGCATGATAACAGAATTAATTCATGCTGTTCCCGCACATGGAGAGGAGAGAGAAAAAGAAAACCACGAGATCTTGAGGAACTGCACGACCAACTTCTTAGATGAGAGTGTGAACAGTGAACAGAGAGAAAGAACTCTGAGGGAGAGATGATTTTAAAGAACAGAGGTCTCTGTGTGTACAGAAAGCATGTGACTGGAGCACCTTTGACCTTTCCAGATGATTTGGGGCTAGAGAAGGGCTGATTAAACATCATGCCCGAGTTTATTAAAGGGTCCATAAAGAGCATGAAATACCAATTATACATTTGAATCAGGCTTAACCCAGGGAATAAATAAGACCAAACAGGACTGACTTAATTCAAAATGTAGATGAACAACCGTCATTCATTTTCTTTCATCCATTCAAGTATCTCACTAACCTTCAACAACAATCAAGTTAAACAAGGTATTTCAACGGTACACAATTGACCAAACTTCTTTCATTATACAACGTGTTTGTTTTGATTGACTTCAGCCTCTTTTGGAGTTCACATGATGCATCTTGTGATTCACTCAGCACATGTTCGAGGGTTGTCCCATGGTTTGGTTTCTGTGTTTGTTTGTTTGTTTGTTTGTTTGTTTCTTCCCCCTCAGCAGTCAACGTGAATAGGATGTCAATTTTAGGAGTTCTAAACCAAAATACATCAAAAAGTTGTTATATGAGCGTCTATTTAAGGTTACTTGTTACTCCACAGACAACATTGCATTTAGATACGAAACAGTAGTATTTTATGCATTTTCAACCGCTGACGAAAAATAGATAATAAAACATTAAGAAATAATATAAAGATAAAGAAATATTCTAAACCATGAAATAACCCTTAAGACATTCATTCTAAATCAGAATCAAGCATTCTACCTCACAAAATGACAACAGCCAATAAGTATCAGGAACTGAGCCATACAATGAAAATGAATTGAGGATCCATAAGCCAATGAAAAACAAGCATTGGAGATATTGAAAGACTTTAGAAAATTTTGTCAACAGAATCCAGGACCATCAACAAGTTTAAAAAAAAATGTTTCCTATGCAAATCCAAAACAAACAAAATCCAAAAATGAGTATGTCCGTAAACTATAAAGTTGTGCATTAAACCTTATTTATTTTCACTCAATCAGAATCATCCAGTCAACATAACAACACATAACAATATCCAGAAGCCAATGGTTGTGTTTGGCTTCAGATGAACTTTGGCTACAGAAGAAGCTGGTTTTGGTGTTTGTTTGTTTATTTGTTTCTTTCCCCTGAGCAGTCAACGTGAACAGGACGTCAAAATTATTAGTTCTGAACCATAAGACGTCATATAAACCTGATATGAGCGTCTATTTACATCTATTTGCAACAAAGGCTACCTACATGCCATAAAAAGGTAATTATCAATCATAAATACAGGGTTTCATAAATTCTCAAAAAGACAAAAACATAATTTGAAATGCAATTTTTCTGCATCAGATGTGATAAAAAGTTAAAATGTTATCAATTAAATTTTCCTTAAAAAGTCCTTTAAAAGTAAGTCTGTCATAAAATAAATTTCTTCTCGAAATTTTGGTAAAAAACAATCCAGAAATTCATGCGCGAGTCTTGTGCACCCAGTTCGACATCTAGTTTAAAAAAACTCTGTTTTAGCTTACATTACTGTCTCTCCGTTCTATCATTTATTCGTTTGTGTCTTACTCTCAATGATGTCACAGAGCAGAGATGGACACATATTCATAACATATTCAATGTGTCCATAACACACCCACACAAAGAGCTACCAAAGCAATCAATTAGAATCATACTAAACTGAGCTGAACAGTTCAATGCAAAGAAAAAGCACCAATATTTAATTGTTTAATGCATGTGGACAGGTTTCCACCACATTAGATTGTCGCTACAGTTATTCACTGCTCATTTGACCGCCTTTATAAAAAAATAATAACATTAGCCAAAGCATTTATCTTCAACATCTCCATTTATCTTCTCATACAAACCCACTAACAAATGAACCAAGCCAGATTTGGACTCCATTCATCATCTTCACCAAAAATAGAGACGAGTGCATGCTGATAGAGAGGAAAGAAACCAGGCTGAGCACTGAGCTCTGAGACAACTCTTACTCCAAACACCTGAACAGGAAATACCCGAGCAGGAGAATTAGTCGGGTTTCACCTTTATTTAATCCATAGCTTCATTTAAAACCAGATATATATGTTCATTAAAAAAATCACTCATCGCTAAATAATCTCTGGATCAGAAATAATCTAGAGTTGTGATCACAGCTGCAGACAGCTGCTCAGCCAGGAAGCATCAGATTTGAGATTAAAGCAGCAACATCTACAACGTGGCACGAACAGGAAACGTAAAATCCATCTTAACAAATATGCTTTATCTGAGGCAGCTTTAAAACTTTTGATCAACAAAACTTTAAAAGTGTTGATCGGTAATAAAGCCTGGTTTAAGTCTGATTGGCTGAAGGTTTAAATTCCAATATGTCATTATTAATTATAATTACAATTATAAAATACAGACAAATGTAAAAATAATTCACCCCCCTCAGAGTCCATGAAGATCAAAACTAGCAATCTGAATTAACAAATGGAGCCAGGAGTGGAAACGTGTTTTTTAAGCTCCAAAATTGGTCAGTTTTAACCATTGACTGTATATCACAAGAACAGAGTGTTTGTGACGTCAGCCATAAGGTTTTGGCAAAGTCAAATGAAGCTCATAATGGGCGGAGTCAGTGCTTTGAAAAACGTGTCGCCAGAGGCGTTACATGGCCGTAGTGAAGGCATCTGATTGGCCAAAGGTTTGATTTTTATATATTTTAAACAAACAACTTAAAAAATGATTCACCCCCTCAGTGTTCACGAAGATCAAAACTAGAGATCTGAATCAACAAACCAAATGGACCCAGGGGCTTTTTTAGCTCCAAAGTTGGTCAGTTTTAACATTGGAGTGAATGAGAACTTGCTTCCTTTTGGAGTCAGCCTCAAGCGGTCGCACGGGGAACTGCAGTTTAGTCACTTCCTGTTACGCATCGAGAGGGAAGGCAGGAGGTTGCCCCTTGGTTTTAACATGGGAGTGAATAAGAACATGCTCGTTTCTAGAGTTTGCCTCACGCAGCCGCTCGAGGTACTACAGTTCAGTCACTTCCTGTCGAGCTTTTAGCGGGAAAGCAGGAGGTTGCCCCTTGGTTTTAACATTTAAGTGAATGAGATCATGCTCACTTCTAGAGTCTGCCTCAAGCGGCCGCTCGGAGAACTGCAGTTCAGTCACTTCCTGTTACGCATCGAGAGGGAAGGCAGGAGGTTGCCCCTTGGTTTTAACATGGGAGTGAATAAGAACATGCTCGTTTCTAGAGTTTGCCTCACACGGCCGCTCGAGGTACTACAGTTCAGTCACTTCCTATCGAGCTTTAAGCGGGAAAGCAGGAGGTTGCCCCTTGGTTTTATCATTTAAGTGAATGAGATCATGCTCACTTCTAGGGTCTGCCTCAAGCGGCCGCTCGGAGAACTGCAGTTCAGTCACTTCCTGTTACACATCGAGAGGGAAGGCAGGAGGTTGCCCCTTGGTTTTAACATGGGAGTGAATAAGAGCATGCTCGTTTCTAGAGTCTGCCTCACACAGCCGCTCGAGGTACTACAGTTCAGTCACTTCCTATCGAGCTTTAAGCGGGAAAGCAGGAGGTTGCCCCTTGGTTTTAACATTTAAGTGAATGAGATCATGCTCACTTCTAGGGTCTGCCTCAAGCGGCCGCTCGGAGAACTGCAGTTCAGTCACTTCCTGTTACGCATCGAGAGGGAAGGCAGGAGGTTGCCCCTTGGTTTTAACATGGGAGTGAATAAGAACATGCTCGTTTCTAGAGTCTGCCTCACACGGCCGCTCGAGGTACTACAGTTCAGTCACTTCCTGTTGAGCTTTAAGCGGGAAAGCAGGAGGTTGCCCCTTGGTTTTAATATTTAAGTGAATGAGAACATGCTCACTTCTAGAGTCTGCCTCAAGCGGCCGCTCGGAGAACTGCAGTTCAGTCACTTCCTGTTACGCATCGAGAGGGAAGGCAGGAGGTTGCCCCTTGGTTTTAACATGGGAGTGAATAAGAACATGCTCGTTTCTAGAGTCTGCCTCACACGGCCGCTCGAGGTACTACAGTTCAGTCACTTCCTGTTGAGCTTTAAGCGGGAAAGCAGGAGGTTGCCCCTTGGTTTTAATATTTAAGTGAATGAGAACATGCTCACTTCTAGAGTCTGCCTCAAGCGGCCGCTCGGAGAACTGCAGTTCAGTCACTTCCTGTTACGCATCGAGAGGGAAGGCAGGAGGTTGCCCCATGGTTTTAACATGGGAGTGAATAAGAACATGCTCACTTATAGAGTCCGCCTCAAGCGGGTTCTAAATGGTTAATTGATTTATCAAATTCTCTATGGCTAAAGGTGTCCTCTGGTTGAACGTTCATCTAAGCTGTTTTGTGGTAAATCAAGTAGAACTAACTAGTCTGGTGATGGAGATGGTTAGGTTTACCAGTAAACGTGCGCTGCTTCTTTAATTCAGGATGTTTCGTTCCCCTCATACATCAAACGTGACGTCTCCTTCACACTGCGCAAAATCTCGAGCGTAAATCATTCAGTCAAGCTCAAGGTCTCTCTCTCTCTCTCTCTCTCTCTCTCTCTCTCTCTCTCTCACACACATACACACGCACACACACACACACACGCACGCACTCGCTTGCGTGATTTTATCGAAAGCACACGATGCCTCAAACTCGCAAACATACACAAACACATCATCCTCTGCGTTACGGGAAGAAAGCGTGTGTCTCACCGCGGGAAGCAGAGGCTCCATCTGCGCGCCTTCATCCTTCTCCTCCATCCTCAGAAGGGTCTGCGCCTGTGGAGCGCGCGGATCCAGCGCAAGGAGCGTGTGGCAGTGCGGGGTGGCAGTGCGGGGTGGCAGTGCGCAGTGGCTGCGTGGAGTGTGTGGAGCGCAGTGCGTGATGATGCGCGCTCACATGTTCGGCGCGGCGCGGTGTTATTAGAGCCCAGCGTTCACTCTGAAGGGCGAGTGGATGGAGCCGGCGCGTGACGCAGCAGTGGGTTACGAGACTTAAAGCGACAGCGCAGCTTAAAATACCGTTCTGACTCTTTTTGAGGCAAATTGTGAGAGCTTCTTTATTCTGCTGAACGTTGCAGCTGAAATATGGAGGAGTGTTAGGAATATTACACACATTATATTTTGAGTTCTGACCATTTTATCAAAATTCTGATTCTTTACCTTCCGTAATTCTGACATTTTTACTTTCATAATTCAGACTTTTTTCCCTTTCGTGATGCGAACTTTTATTATCCATAAATCAGAAAAGAGGTTTTCTATAAATTCTGATTTGTTAAAAAAAAATAAGTGCGTAGTTGCAGGAAAAGAACTCTGATTCTGTTTCCCTTTCATATTTCGGACTTTTTCCATCCATAATTCTGACTCTTTTTTTTCTCCACAATTCTGACTCTTTTTTTCTCCATAATTCTGACTTTCATCTATGAATTTTTATTTGTTCAAAAATAACTGTATGGTTGCTGGAAAAGATCAGAATTATAAATTTTTTCTTAATAAAATGCTGACTTCCGTCTTAGAATTCTCGAGACCTATCCCTCAGAACTCTGATTTATATTCTTAAAATGCAGACATAATTTCAGAATTCCAAATGTTAACCATTTTTCTCAAAATGTTGACTTTAAAATCTTTGGATTTTATTTCAAAATGTCAACTTTAATCTTGACTTTTCTACAAAATTCTGACTTTTCCTCAGACAGATTTGTCTCAAAATTTTTACCTTTTTCCTCAAATTATGAACTTTAATCTCAGATTTCTTAACCTTAGAAATCTTAATTCTGAGTCTTCTGAAAAATATATATTATATTAACACTGAGCCTCTAACTACCAATGTATGTTCAATCAGGCTGTTTTCATCCGTAAAAGATTATGTTAGTAACGGAGTTATGGTAACGTTGTTAGAATTGTAAAAACATTATGCATGTTTTTCTTATTGGATAAAAATACTTTTTGTGGAATCAGGGTTTCAACAATTCACCACATTGACATATTTTCTTGAGTCTAAATGATATATTAAGCCTTTTAATAAAGCGTTGTCGCCCTCTGGTGTTTGAACTGTATAAATGCGCAATGTGGTTCTTTTCATGTTCTCCCTGTTAAGTAAGATACTCAGTCAGACTCCCCTGTCATGTTTTTGAACAGATAATAAGAAATCATATTTTAGGAGGTACATTTAATTTAGCTTTTAAAATAGGATGCCGGCTTTGGGGTGCAAGTCATCAAAGTCTGAGCTGCACGCAGTCATCACTATTATGTTGATAATGTGCCAAATACTGCAGGCATTTTGTTTATTAACCTGTACAATATTCTGATCCCATTATTATTTCTTTCTGTATATGTGATGCATCTTTTTGCTACACTTTTTTTATTTTACTCCCTATTTATTAACTTTATTTACTAAGCAGCATACTCTACTGAGGTCCAATGTAATATTACATGAACAAAATACAAGTTCAAATAAAGCTTAATAATTTTAAATGTAAGAGTTACATTAACGCTTTGGGAACCTTCTGCAGCAGTGTTACAAACTCAATTAGTCACTCATTTGAGTATAAAAATGTTCCAAGCACAAGACATTTTCAATTACCTGTTTGATATTTTGGGCAAATACGTTTTTTTGTTTGTTTTTTTATCAAGACTATTCACTTGCAAAAAGAGATCAGTTACAGCAGTTCTATCAGTCAGAGGAAAGAAGCTCACAAACAAAGGTATGACGTTCAATAGTTCAATAGTTGAATTAAATATCATGCCAAACACCAGCAAGAGTTTATCCTGGTGATTTTTTAAAAATTGTGTTAAAACGCAGTATACACAGCTTTTGATCAACAATCAAGCAAAACAGAAAAAAACGTGATGCTCCTGAACCTTTTTACCCAAGGTGTCATATTTTGTCATATTTATTGCAAGTAAGCACATCACAATTACATTACCTTTACATATTTGCAGGCCTAACTTGCGCTCTTTCTCAGGAGAAAAACAGCCTGTGAAATACGAATGAAATGTTTGGGTTGGTATAAGGGGGGTCTAAGCTTTTATCTCTACATATAGAGGACATTTTACAACAATCTTCACAAAAGGAATCTAAGTTATTTACGAACATACGACGCGACTCTAGAAGCAACATCAAGCTTACAGTCGACCTCTGACGTCATGCCTGTCAGAGGGATGTTTTGGCGGGCATTTTAGCAGATTAGCAGCTACCTCATTTCAGTTGTTTTTCACAACTAGAACCTAAACAAACGTATCTTATTTTTTTAAACATCACATTAATAAGGCTATAAGTCGCTATTCGAACAAACATTAAAAAAATCTTAACATTAAACATACAAACCCCATCAGATTTTCTATTTTACATCAACATCCAACGAGGAAAGTCACAGGTGGATAGATAAGTACAGTTATGTACAGTCAGCTCGTACTTACAATGGCTTTGACAGGTAGAAACATAAAAATAAAATTGTAATTTGTTCAAGACGTTAACTTGAGCAGCCCGTGACGTCATTTGACAAACAATCGGCGTTCAAATGATTTTCCCGCCTCTTGAGACTTTCCTCGGTTGTGACAATACCAGTACTAACAAATACTGACTTTAATTAACTAACAAAAAAATCAACACATGATGTCAAATAAGAATGTAAATTAAACAATAAACATATAGACTAAAATAAATAAATAACCAAACAAACAGACTGAAGCATTGTCAGAGTAACACTATCATGAGGCGCCGCCATGTTTGTTTTGTACGTTAGCCGTTGCTACGGTTACTGACTAGCAATGAACTGGTAAAGACCAATCTGTATATTTTGAATATCATTTTGGAGAAGTATAATTCTACAGTAAAGCGCACTGTTTGTGCGAATAGAAAGACATCAATAAAGCAGGAACAGATAGCTTAATGTTATAATAATTATAAAATTAGATTATGAAATCGATCAACTCGCACTGCCTGCTAGTAAAGGATGCTAACATAACACGTTTCTTGTGCAATTACACTTTAGAATTAGAACACAATGAATGACTATTTTATTATGAGAGTTTTTTCCTTCATTTAATATTTTCCCACAAATGTTAGAACAGAATTTAACACCGAACTCAAGAAGAAAAAAATCTAGTAGTAAAACAAACATGGTGGCCTCTTATTAATTAAATATGGTGGTCTCAATTAATTAAATATGTATTCGGAAAAAGTAACAATGAAATAAAAGATTAAAACATTGACTCTTCTCAAAGATGAGCGCAAACTAATAGTTTTAAATAGTAACATTTGTGCCGAAAATGTGCGAGGCGTGCGCATGCGCGGACAACCGAGATGGGAAAACCTCATGAGGTAGGATACAAATCGTCAGAACACTCAGATTTGCAACAACAAAAAATAAATGAATGAGCACATAAGTCTGAATAAATAGATTATGAGTCACTTTTAGTCCTTGTTTGCTTAAAGCACGCGCAGCTTCTAACTGTGCGGGTAAAAGCTGTAGTAGCCGATGTCCTTGGAGCAGTTTTTCTCGCACTCCCTCGGCGTCAGCATTTCAGATTTTAGAGGCGACGACGTCTCCGAAACTGGGGTGGCAGATGGCGAGATCCTCCTCCGCTTGGCCTGCTCAAAAATCCCAGAATCGCTCGAATCGATCGACTTAATTGAGGATGGTGTTTCAATCCAGCTGGATTCAGTCAGATCTTTGGGTTTAGAATCGTCCGCGCCTCCTAGCGGTGACCTCTCGGGGCCGATGGCGTCTCCATCCTCTAGCCCCTGGAGCAGATAACCGGACGCGCTCGCTCTGCTCCCCACGGAGTTGGACGGCCAGCAGGAGAGCATCGAGCTGGATTTGCTGCAATATTGCGGCGGGGTTCGAGTGCCCCACCCCGGTGGCTCTCCATAATACCCCAGGGGTCTGTTGGAGCACCCCGCGCCGGGCAAGGGCAGCGCTTTAACTCCGGCAGCTGCGTACGACAGAAGGGTGGCCGCGTTACCGGCGAAGTCAGCCGCCGCAGCAGCATCGTATGCCGAGGCTGCGAAGTCCAGTCGGTTGTTGGCAGGGGTGACAAACCATCGCTGCGGGGAGGCCACCGCGGTGTCCTCGGTTTGTTGCGGAGAGAGCAAGCTGTTACTAAGAGGGACGCTGCGCTCCGTGCCAGGCGCGCCAGGGTGAAAGCGGGACTTGGCATAGGAGCTGACAAATTGATCCTGCAGGAAAGAACCAGCCATGGCGTATCTCGCGCCAGGCATGATCTGAGAGCGCGGAGAGTCACCGGGGGACGGCGTCAACCGATCGATGTCGCAGCCTGTGTAGACACTGGAGAAAGACGGTGGACAAACACGTTAGTGTCTGCTTGAGACGCGGAGCCGCGCGTAAATGCAGCGTTCCAGGCGCGCTCGGGGCCAAAACAGCCCTTTCACATTCTGTGCGCAATTGCGCGAGTGATCAAATTAGCTCAGCAAACGGTCGCCATCTGTTCCCTGCAGCAATGCGTTTGTTAAAGGCTTAAGTACACGAAGAACTCTTTAAATGTAGTAGAACACTATCGACGACGGATGGGTTTTAATCTGCACAGCAACATCTCTGAGAGGCTGTGATGTCAATTCCCGAGTAGAAATGCTTGTTAACACATTCAGAGTTTTTTTTTTGTCGTAAACTAAAGTGAGAAAACACACTGATCCATGTAGCGTAGCCCAGAAATCTGCCTTTTAATTGTGTTTTTTGTCAATGTCAATTTTGTCATTTTTATCAAACACCTTTTTAACGTCTCAGATGCAGTAAATGTAAAAAATATTTTCACAAAAATGGCACAAAAAGGCTAAACTATACTTTCTAAAAAAGATTTAACATTAGATTAAACATTTCCAAGCTAAATTATAAGTGTTAAATAAACACTGGTGCCAAATGTTGGACCTATAAACACTGCCAATAGTGTTAAATGCAACAGTTTGAGAGTTATGTTAACACTATGATAGTTTAAGTTAACACTGCAGCCATTTTACAATTTTACATAATGTCAATTCAACTCTTGTGTTAATTGAACTCTCATAGTGTTACATTGAACACTTTAGTCTGTGTTCCTTTAGGTCTAAAATTTGACACTATATGAGTGTGAATTTAACACTTTTAATGTTGTTGTGAAATGCTACAAAACAAGCAAAATTAACAAGTGGTGTTTTTGCAACTTCAGTTTAAAATGTCTTTTTTTTCTATTCATCTAAAGCTAGATGCTAAAAAACAATGTTTGGTTAAATCAATACTCCTTGAGGTAAATGTTGTACCTGCATAAACACCGTCAAAGGTGTTAAATGTAACACCCGGTGTTATGTTTTTCACTCCAAAAAGAGTAACAGTCTTGAGAGTTAAATGAACTCCACCCAGAGTTTGACCAAATATACTCTGAATAGTGTATAAATAACACTCAAACTGAGTTAAAGTATTAGTGAAGCTCTCAGTCATCATCTGAAGTACTAAATCTTCATCAAAACCTTATACACTGTAATAAAAGTTTGCATTTCCTTATATAAACCCTAATTTTGTTACTTGACTCAATTAATTATTTAACACTTATATGTGGTAAGTGGAGAGCATTTAACTCTCAAGATAGTGTGGAAAGCATAATACTGGTAGTTAGTTACATTTAACACTTTTGTCTGTGTTTATATAGGTCCAATATTTGACACTAATAGTGTTGATTTAACACTTTTGCTGAGTGACATTTTCACCAAACATATTTTTAACCTCTAGATTTAAATGTAGTAAAATTCATTTTAAGCAAAAGGAATACAGAAAGACCAAAGTTATACTTGTTCATTTTGATTTAGCTTTTTAACGTTTCAAAGCTAAATGAAAAGCGTTAAATCCACACTCCTAGTGTCAAAAGGTTGGACCTATATAAACACTGGCAAGTGTTAAATCTAACACTATGAAAGATTAACTAACGCTACAAGAGTTTGATTAACATTATGTAAAAAATAAGAATAATATTTAAACTCTCGTAGTGTTAATATAACTCTCAAATTGTTGCCTTTAACACTGTTAGTTTAAACAGGTTCCAAACCAGTAGTGTTTACTTAATACTTAAAATTGGGTTGTGAAATGTAAAAACAAAATCTACTTTAACTTAAAGTGAAATATGGTTTATTTTACATTAAATATGGATGTTAAAAAATAATTTAGGTAAAAATGTTCACACAACTAAATGTTTGAGCGTTAAATCAACACTGCTAGTGTCAAATGTTGGCCCTATAAACACGGCCAAAATAGTTAAATGCATTACTGCGAGAGTTGAATTAATTGTTGAATTGTTGAATTGAGTCCAAGAGTTGGATTGACATCATGTGATTTTAGCCAATTTAACACAATTAACAACAGTGTTTACGTCCAGCACTTGACACTACGAGTGTTGATTTAACACTTAATTTTCATGTGAAATGTTAAAAAATAAAATCTAATTGAACAAGTATAGCTTAATTTGAACTCTAATGATGGCAAAATACATAGTGTTACATTTAAGAATTAGGCAGTGTATCTAGCTCGAACATTTACACCATGAGTGTTGAATTAAAAAATGGACTTTTGTTGTTTATAATCAGAAATTCTGATTTCATGGTGATTTTATAGAGGTTTTTACAGCATTTAAACCTTTTAAACGTGGAATAATTACTCGCAATTGAAAAGAAAACATCGCATGAATAAATGCACGTTATTGATTTTTTTTGTCCGAGATAAACTATGGATTTTTAAAGGATTTTTTGCATGCAACTTATCTACCAGACATTATCCATCAATTCCGACGTTAACAAAGCACGTGACTCCCCACACCTAAATCCATTCTTAGTACAAACTGAAAAATCATAACTTACGTGTCATAATTGTCCCGGAATCCCTTGGCGAACGGGTTGTGGTCGATTTTGAGCTGCGTGATCTGCAACGAGAACATGCACGCTCGTAAATGCGCTTTGATACATGGAGGAAGCTCGTGATGGCGCGCGCCCGCTCACATCGGTGTTCTGGTAGGCGGTGACTGTGATGAACTGCGTCTCTGGGAAGGTGAAGGTCTGCACGCGGCCCGGCTGGCTCGTGTCCTCGGTCCCGTCCTCGTTCACCTGCACCACGTGGAGGCGCGGCTGGTACTTGTGCAGAGACTGCAGCACGACCATCTACGGGAAACCGAGCGCAAAAACGCGAGTCAAGGAGCATCTCTTCACGCCTCTTTACGCGCGCGCGCCTCTGCTCAGAGCGCAACGGGAGAGCGCAGCACAAGAACGCACATACAAGGTGTTAGGTGAATTGGTTTAAAGATAAAACGTGTCTGTTTTCACGGACAGATTTTAAGTTATGATCACAATAATTAGCGCATTTCATCCGAAACGATTTATCACTAAACCCGAAACATACTTGCCATTTTAATTTCACAAGCGTTAATTTTAGTGATTTTGGAAAAGTGCATCCGCAAATTCAGCGACTTTAATCACTGTTATATCTTTTAATAGAGAACTTAAAATATTAAATGCAACACCTTTATTTCATTAACGTTGGGTGGAGCGGCTATAATTACTCTGTAATTATTGTGACGACCTTCAGAAAGTCAGTACAACATTGTCTCCTTTTGTTCTTTGTATTTCTATTTTCTATTTCTTGTTCTATGTATTTTACATAGCTGAATTGATTTCGTGTGAATTACAAACAATTTAATCAGTTTATATTGTATTCGATCATTAGTAATGAAAATGACACAAAAGTCAGTGTTTGAACTCGAAAATATTGCAAATGAACATCCTTTCTGATTCCTTCACACTCCAGAACAATGCACAGCATACATATTATTATCATATTTCAACGATTTTTCTAAAATATAAAGGACAATTGTAACTTTTTTCAAGCACAAAATGCAAACATCAATTAACTCTAACATTTTAACTCAAATAAACGGGTTGTTTTTGTTTTCATTTAACTCTTATTACATTAATATCTAGATTTTGTACATAGTTAAATGATATAAATAGCTGCTCGATTCGCTTCTGACCTGTCCTGTGTTGTTGGTTGCTCCTTTATTGTTGGTGAGCTTCAGCTTCCCGAAGGAGATCTCCTGTCGCATCCAGTGCGCGCCGGTGTTTGGAGAGTCCGGGTGCATGTACACACGGTTTCCTGCAGGACAGAAGAGCAGACTGTATGTTCATGAAAAAAAACAGGAATTACTGAATTAAATACAACAAAAAAATCTGCACACGCGTATTACTTTTGAAGCAAAAGACAAATGAACAGCAACGGGTGAATCAATATTCCCAATCGAATTAAAAATATTATAAAATGTTCAAAACTTTGGATCTCGTTTTTTACATCTAAAAATGCGATTTGTTTTTTTTTGTCCACTTCACGAAAACCATGAAGCATGATACATAAATTGCACGAGCTGTCTAAGTAAAAAAAATAATTCAATGATCATCATCATCATCATCATCATCATTATCATCATTATTATTATAACATGTTTAAAGGCTGAGTGTGTTCACCTGTCACGTTGGTGTCCGCTTTGCCACAGGGCACCCACTTCCCGCCCTGGAAGCGCCAGTGGTTCGGATCCGCCAGAATCACGTCCACGAAGATGTTGTAATGCGCCGTGGGGTCGAGGCCGGAGATGTTGAAGCTCAGAAAAGGGAACATGCGTCTGAGAAGAGCAAACGTGTGAACCTTTCAGCGCGTTTTCACTTTTAACGGGGTTCTAACAAATGCGACTAACCATACAAACAAGAAATCTACAAAGCAGCTTTTTAAAAACGTCTCAAATAATGTAGAACTACAATTTAAAAATTTCATGAAATACAAGAACGATATAATTTGCGTAGATGAGTGTGATAACAAGAGAGCATTGATTGATAATGTTATATATTTTTATTATTATTATTATTATTATTATTATTATTATTATTATTATTATTAATAATAATAATAATAATAATAATAATAATAATAATAATAATAATAATAATAATAATAATAATAATAATATAATAATAATAATAATAATAATAATAATAATAATAACAATGCATTTTATTTTTGGCACCTTTCTGGACATTCAATGACACCTTACAGTAAAGCACGAAAAAAGGAAACGGGATAAAACCCAATGAATATGCATAAATACATACCAATAATGGTTGCAGATAATTGTAATTAAATAAATATACTTAGTTTTAAAAAATGTACCCATGAAAACTGAAAACCACTCAAAATAAATGTCGTTATGATTTTTGGGAAAGCAAATACAAATAAAATAGGTAAACACTTCATTGATTTATTTTCCAAAATATTAATGTTAAACTAAGCATCTAATACCATAGGAATGCGTATTCGTTTAAATTACATTTAAAGTGTTAAATATGTCCCTTTACTTGACATCTAATGAATTCAACCTATACTAAATCAGGAAAACGTCTGATAATTTCCAGAAAAAGAAAAAAAATAGGCAAAAATATGATTTCGCTTCTAAAACATAGCCTTTCTTTTAATAAAAGCGAAAATATGAATTTCTTCCAAATTCCCTCAAATGATCCAGATGTCGGAAACATATGTTTAACGCTGCTCTTTGCGCGTTAAACGCGCCCGCGATTGCGCGTCACTTACCGCCCCTGCTTGGTGATAATCATCTCCGTCTGATGCCGGTGAAACTTGAGCCACAGCGCCCGGTTGCAGAGGTACACCTGCGCTTTCCCGGGCACGAGCCCGGTCTGAGCCGAGGAGAACTGGTAGAAGGCCGTGCCCTGGTACGCGTGGCCGTACTGCTGCGCGTAAGGGTACCCGGCGCTCGCGTAAGCCTGCGGGGAAGAGTTGCTCAGGAGGCTGTTGTAGGCTCCGTTGGTGATGACCGGATGGTGCGCCATGTACCGACTCGGGCTCGCGATGGAGAAGGCCGGGTGCGTCGCCGCGTGCTGGCTCGGGTACGGGAACATGCTGGCGGCGGGACTCTGTTGCGCGGACTGAGACAGGAGGTAGCGTTCTCCCGCAGACCCATCGAAAGTGTGACGCGCGTCGGCGACTCCGTCAAGATCAGGAGAGAGCTTGCCGCGCTGGACGTCCCCTGATGAGTCCTTGGAGTCGGCGAAATTGTCTGCGTCGGACTGATTCGTCATCCCAGCGGAGTTTTTTTTCAGAGGTGAACTTCTCTCCAGGTTGTCGCTGATGGATATAATAGGATACTCCTGCGAGGCGAGCTCGGAAGCGTGCGCGCTTGGGAAGCCACTGCCCACAATCATGAATTTCTTGGAGAGCTCGAGCTGCATCTCCCGATGATGACAAATAGCAATTAACGCGCGCGCGAGAGCAAACGAACGCCTTTCCCCGCGGCTCGAGCTGCTTTTGTGCAAGACGGCAAATTAGCCAATTGACACTCCGAGCAGCAATCAGGAGCGCGCTTTGCGTTTTCATCGCGCGCTCTGCATGCTTAATGAAGTGCCTTTCGCTATTGGTTAACACTAGATGCTAATTTAATTAGACAGGACTTAATTAGTGGACCCGAGGAGGCGTGCGCTGGTCATTCCTGCGCGCAAATAAATCCTATTGTCGCTCCAAACTTCACGATCCATTATTTACGCGGTTGGAGCGACGCGCCTCGCGCCCTGCCTCGGATGTTTGCGTTATAGCGTGAAATAGAGGCTTCTCTCGAAGATCTGTTTACTGCTCCCAAGGCATCTCAATATTTCATGAGGATGGATGCTTGGAGTTATGCGTTCAACGCTTCAAAACATGCCTGATGCTGTGAAGCCAACCAAGTAAAAAACAGATTTCAAAGAGGAAAATTGCCTCTTTAAAATCATAATTCGAAATGAAGAACTCTATCTAATGAACTCTATAAGGCGCGCAAATCATATCAGGATGTTTTTAATTATAACTGCATTATACTGTGAAGTTTTCTTTTTATTTTAAAGACTATAAATTATTTGTACATTATAAGACGTATACATTGTTAATATTTCGCACAGACATGGCTGGACCTCTACCATTCTGTTAATTTGCTGATTTCTACTGAAATGCTTGGATTTGAGCCAAGCTGAACTTTATTTAATATGCTCAAAATTCGCTTGCTTTCTAAAAGATTTTATCAGGAGAAATCATGCTTTTATTTTGAAATTACAGTCTTGCGCTTAGATAAAACCAACATTATAAGTCAGTACCACATCAAAGGAACTAAAGTGATAAGCGGAACTATTTTTTGTAAAAAAAAATTATCACGTGAAAAGTCATTGTATTTATTTATTATAAAAAGTATGTGTCATATAAATTATTTTATAGTTACAAATTAATCATTTTAAGTCTTTGAATCAAGCAAAAATGCATGATTCCTGCAAGTGGGTAACGGTCCCTAGTTGAGTTTTATGTGGGGCCCCTTCTGTTCCACCAATGTGATTGTAGTTATTAATCTTTGAGTATTTTCTCAGGATAAACCAAACCAACTATAATTATTATGTGTCTGTGTTGATTACGTCACTGCTGTTATCTTTTTATTGTACCAATATGGGCACTAGCGAAATAAACCCGCAGATAATGCATTTAACATGGAATTTAATGTTAAATTGCGCAAAACTTTATGAAAGCAAATAAATCAAAATTAATCACATAACAGACACTGGAAATCTATAAATCGGACTTTACTCGAGATTTTATATCATAAACATTAAAAGCATGCAGGATTAGAATATATATTTGAAATACATTATAGTTTAGTCAATGATTTTTCATTTACTAAAATTGTTTTTTATTTGACAGTTTTTAAGACAAGATGCCCTTTTAACATATAGCTGAATAATAAAATATGATGATTATTAGAAACAAGTGTTTATTTTTCTTAATTGATATTATTTGATGTGTTTAGATAAAGAAGCTGTTACTTTGTTCATGATAAAGATATTGTCTTGCATCTACTATCAAGTCAGAAAAGGTCCTAACATTTTCTCGCACTTTTTGCTCTTGGGGGCCCCCAGGTGGCCATGGGGCCCTAAACAGCTGCTTCACATAAAAGCCATTTTGATTGCACTACAAAAAGTATATCTAACTTTCTTAAGAATTTTACATCGATACATGTAAGCATTTAAAGTAATATTTACTTTGAATTCTTTTATTCAAGTCAAATTTAAATCACTTTATTAGTCCATTCAAAAGTGCATCAAGCAGCTTATCAAGTTCATAATAATTAATCGTCATAATAAATCAATTTCTTTGTAGAAAGCACAAAATATAATAGGTAAAATGACTGTCTTTGTGTAAATAGAACCAATTATTCTTTGTAATGATTACAAGCATACAATAACTTGGCATACATGGCAATCATAGCATACATACGCAAGTAACTAAAGTGTTACGTAGTATTTGCTCAATACATTTACATCAAGTTTCGCGTTTCTGTGCAAAGAACATGAACATAAGAGTGACCATGAAATAGGGTTGTGCATTTGGGCTGGAAACACCTTTTAATATAAACAAAAGCACATGTACTTGAATGGTTCATTGAATTAAATTGTTTTCAAATTTAATAATCAACCTGAGAGATTTGCCAAAATGGACATTTTTGTAACTGTAATCGACCTCGGCTGCTGTACTAGATTATGGAGTAACAGGTGTGTCAGCATCCCAGCGGTCATCTGACAGGCCTCACTCAGCCTCAGCATCCTGAAATAGTGTCTTCTGATGGGTTCCTCTCACCTGTCTGTCTCTCTGCCTGACTGTCTCTCCTCACAAGCGATTGGAATGCTCTGCTCTGATGAGCCTGGAGACCGCCGGCTGTGCTCTGGCTTCTAACGTAAGAAACAAAAGGTGAATTGTAAAGATTGTTCTGCATTGAGCAAATCCAACAAATAATATGGGAACTTGCTGGTTGGTGAAGATGTCTCAGTTTGAGAGCTGATTTTAACTTTATGTTATTAGTGGTAGAATCCAGTTACTCAATGTCAAGCAGCTACCAAATCATTTTAATCTCTATATTTCTTTAACGGCTTGTTGATATTTGGTGCTATCTCGCTTGTTATGTGAAGTGTATCAAACAGGCTCCAACTTCCCTCCAAATTTGACTAAGTTGTAATTCTTCCACTGGCCATTTCATTTTTTAATAAAATTATATCAATTTCATTTATGTAAAAAACAGCCCATACGCATTTTGTTTGCATATAACATGGTTTGTTTGTATATAACATGGACATAGCATGCACAATGCTTCATTTCAACAGTAATGGAGGCTCAGAATGGGCGTAGCCGGCCATTGCCAACATGAAATTGTCACTTCCCTGTAACCAACATTGGGTCAGAATAGGCGGGACATAGGCGGAGCATAGACGTCTTAACGTCTTAAATCTTAACATAGCTTTAAAAACACGTTTAAAAATAATTCACCACCCTCAGAGTGTTCATGAAGGTCAAAACTAAAAATCTGAATTAAAAATATTACAACACCGGGCATGTTTTTTCAGCTCCAAATTTGATCAGGTTTAACATTGGAGTGAATGAGAACCTGGTCACTTCTCCCCCAACTTCCTTGTGGCTGGTCGAAATACAACAATTTAGTCACATCCTATTGCGCATCAGCAGGGAGGCTGCCCCTTGAGCTTGACAAACTGTTGATTTCCGCAATACTTTCATTGCCACAGTGCACAGCACTGAAATTGGTCAACATTGTTTACAAATAGTAAAAGATTCTATAGAAAACATAATTTTATTGGAAAAATAATCAAATTTAACCAGCTCAGGCATAAATTGGCATATGGATAATTTTAAATCTGGTTTCCGAGCTTCTCACAGTACAGAGACAGCTCTGCTAAAGATAATAAACAATATCCGCTCAAATACAGATTCTAGAAAGGTGACTGAGCTGGTTCTTCTTGACCTGAGCACTGCTTTCATTCTCCTTGATAGTCTGGAAACCGTGTTCGACTTTCTGGGACAGTGCTGGAATGGTTCATGTTCTACTAGGAAGGGAGAGGCTTCTATGTGAGTATAGGTTATCAGATGTCAAACTGGACACCAGTTTCTGTATGGGCTCCCTCAAGGCTCAATTCTTGTACCTCTTCTGTTCAGCCTGAACATGCAACCTTTGGGTGAAATAGTGAGAAGATACCAAATTGCCTATTATAGTTATCCTGATGACACTCAGATTTATTTATCCCTTTCTTCAAACGACTAATCCAGCCCTGTAAACTCTCTCTGTAAATGCCTTGATATAAATATGCTTTTTTTACTCAAGTAAAGAGTCTGGTTTCAAACATAGAGAAGTGCTTTACTATAAAAAAATCTAATCAAGAAAAAGCTACAGAAAAAGTACACATTTAAAAAAAACAACTCCACAAAGAAGTACATAAAACATCCACTCAATTACAGCAGTGCAAGTCAATGTAATTTTCTTCTCTCCACCTCTGCTGATATGCAGGGCTCCTTGAGTGAAAGCATGGAAGCTAGCAGCTTTAGCTTACAGATCGTGATTGAAACTTTTAATCACAAATCAAACAATGACCCCTATCAAACACCCTCCAATAAAAATATCAAACCGGGCTGAAGCTCTAGACAAGCTTTTATTAATTTTTTCCGTCCATCTCTGCTCCACTCAGGTGAGACTGACCTCAGAAGATCTCCCAGCAGACTTTCGACTCAAACCATCGCATGTTTAAGAGTGCAAAACATCGCCTGTCTCCTGGAAAGAGGCTGAGCTGAGCTTTACGGAGAGGGTTAATGAAGAGGCTTTCCATCTCCGAGGCTAACAAGACGGGTCATTATATCAGACCAGTGGAGTCCAGTAATCTATTCTCCTGAAACAAGCATGCACAGACTTGCCTGCGCCCCTTCCAGCAGGGCGGCCATCTTGCCATCCTCATTACCGGATTATTTGCCCCTGCTCCCTTTTCTCCTCCTCTTTAATAAGCCTTGCTGTTGAGTTAAAGGGATATGAAGGATTTAGTCATCCTTCACTCATGCTGTATGAATGCTAGAAACTTGTATATGTGATGAGGAGAATAAACAGGTTACTGTCACTCGATGGATTTAGGAACATTCTTCATGAGAGTGATCTTTTCTGTTCCTGTCGTTTGGATCTTTTGGGTTTACTTGATTTAAAAAACAAATATGTTTGAATATATTTAGCAAAAAAATCTGGATTTTAAAAGTTAAAGGCTCTTGAAGATAATCTTTACTGCCTAAAGGGGCAGGTTGTTGTATATGTTGTATGTTGACTCTCTCATTCATAACTTTATATTTACATTTACATTTATGCATTTGGCAGACCCTTTGTCCAAAGCGACTTACATTAGACATATTAGACAATATGCAATTTGTTACACCGTCAAAGTCTATCTCAGCTTCTCATAATAGAATTGTATCAACAGATCAATAAACCTAAGCAGTAAGGAAGTAGAGGAAGAAAATAAAGACAGAGGAGGGAAAAAAGAAGGTTTTTTTTTTATAGTAGGTGTTCTCTAAAGAGAAGAGTTTTCAGTTGCTTTTTGAAAGCTGTTAGTGTTGTTGCCTACCTGACTGGATCAGGGAGTTTGTTCCACCATCCAGGGACAGTGAAAGAGAAGGTTCTGCTGAGAGATCTTCTGCCCTTGTGGGAAGGAACCACAAGTCGCTGTTCCTTCTCTGAGCGCAGGCTTCTGGAAGGCATGTAGGAGCGTATGAGCTCATGGAGGTAGCCAGGGGCTGATCTGGAGATAGTTTTGTATGCCAGCGTTAGCGATTTGAATTTAACCCGAGCTGCAATGGGGAGCCATTGAAGAGTGATGAAGAGGGGAGTAACATGAGCTCGTTTCGGTTCCTTGAAGATAAGACGAGCTGCAGAGTTCTGGATCATCTGCAGAGGTTTGAGCGTATTTAATGGAAGTCCTGCTAGGAGAGCGTTGCAGTAGTCCAGACGTTAGAGGACCAGAGCCTGAACCAGGAGTTGAGTTGCATGCTCAGTTAAGAAGGGCCTGATCTTTCGAATGTTGTACAGTGCAAATCTACACACTCGAGTTGTCTTTGTGATGTGGTCTTTGAAGGACAGCTGTTCATCCAAAATCACTCCAAGATTTCTGACTGTAGGAGAAGGGGTGACTGTAGAGGATTGCAGCTGGATGGTGAGGTCGTGATGCACAGAGGGATGAGCTGGGATTACCAAAAGTTCCGTCTTGGCCATGTTGAGCTGTAGGTGATGGTTCTTCAAGTAGAGATGTCGTTCAGGCAGTCAGTTATGCGGGTAGCTACTGACAGGTCATCAGGGGGGAATGACAGATAGAGATGAGTGTCGTCAGCATAGCAGTGGTAGGAGAATCCGTGTCTGAGGATGATAGGGCCCAGGGAGGTGGTGTAGATGGAGAAGAGAAGGGGGCCAAGGACTGAACCCTGAAGAACCCAGGTGAGTAGGTTATGAGTGTTTGAGACCTCACCCCTCCACCCAACACTGAAAGATCTACCAGTGAGATAGGACTCAAGCCAATCGAGTACAGTTCCAGTGATGCCCATCACAGAAAGAGTGGAGAGAAGGATCTGATGGTTGACTGTGTCAAATGCTGCAGAGAGGTCTAGTAGGATGAGGGCAGATGATCTGTGGTTAGCCCTGGCCCCTCGCAGCGCTTCCGTTACAGACAACAAAGCTGTTTCAGTTGAGTGTCCGTTCTTGAAGCCTGATTGATTGTCATCAAGTTTGTTGTTCTGAGTCAGGAAGGTAGAGAGCTGATTGAAGACGATCCGCTCGATGAGTTTTGCAGTGAAGTGCAGCAGAGAGACAGGTCTGTAATTTTCCACCAGTGATGAGTTGAGTGTGGGTTTCTTGAGAAGCGGGGTGACTCTGGCCACCTTGAAGGTGTTTGGGAAAATGCCGGTAGTGATGGAGGAGTTGATGATGTGAGTGAGGGCAGGCGTGATGGTAGGTGAGATGGTTTGTAGAAGGTGAGAGGGGATGGGATCGAGGGGGCAGGTGGTCGGATGCCCTGAGAGAAGGAGTTTGGACACCTGATCTTCTGTGACTGGAGTGAATGTGGACATGAAAGGTGTCGAGGATTGTGGCTGAATTTGGGTGCAAGGTGGTGCAAACTGCCGGCTGATGGTGAGGGTTTTGTCTATGAAGTGATCAGCGAAGTCATCTGCAGTGAGAGAGGTCGCCGGGGGAGGTTGGGGTGGACAGAGGAGTGAGTTGAAAGTCCTGAAGATCTTTCGGCTGTCCTTGGCATGTTCAATCTTGTCGTGGTAGTATGTAGTCTTTGCGTCTTGTACCTTGCTTGAGAAGGTTGAGAGTGCAGTTTGGTACGCTTCGAGATCTGCCATGCTCTTTGATTTCTTCCATTTGCGCTCTGCCGATCTGAGGGTGGACCTCTGTTCCTGGAGAGCGTGCGACAGCCAAGGGTTTGATGGTGTTATTCTGGCTGGCCTGGAAGAGAGAGGGCATAGTTGATCGAGGCATGTAGTGAGTGTGGAGCAGAAACGGTTAGTTGCATCGTGAGTGTTTAAAGAGGAAAAGTTTCCAGGTGTTAAAAGAGAAGAGGATACAGCGGAAGAAAAGAGAGAGGAATCAAGGTATTTAAGGTTACGTCGGAAGGTGACAGGGGGTGGTGTTGAGTGTGAGCTTGTAGACACAGGCGTTGCGGTGTCTTCTGGGCGGATCCATGTCTCAGTCAGGCCGACAATGTCTAGTGAAGACTGAAGAGCAAAAGCAGGGATGAAGTCAGCTTTGTTGACAGCAGACTGACAGTTCCCAAGTCCCACAGAGAGAGAGCATGGTTCTGGTGAGGCAAGATGAAGTGAGCGAAGGTTTGAAGCGTTGGAGTGTGTTCTGCGAGGACGGGCGGAGCGACGTACAGCTGAGAGAATGACTGGAATGTACTGGAAGCACATGTTAGCAGACGCGTGAGGAAAGTAGCAAGGAAAACAAGGTATAGGAATAAAAGAGAAACAGATACAAGAATATAGCTTACTGGGCGTCGACTCTGTGGCGTTGCTCGGTGGAGTCGCGCAGGTAGAGTTGAACATCTTTACGCGATTAGTCTTCACGCGAGGAGGCTGAACGCTTCCGCTGACCCTTTATGGAGCTTTTACGTTGCTGCACAGTCCTGCTGTAAGAGAGGGCCAGCTCCAAGCTGTTTCAACAAAGTTGGCAGCATGGAATTGTTCAAAACACCAAATTCTAAATGTTCAAAAATGTTATGCGTAGTATGTTTCTCAGAAACAAGCTAAAATGGTTGTGTATTAACACGTAAAACTCAGAAAAAGTGTTGTTGTATTTTGATTAGAATTCAGCAGTTTTTATCTTTTGTTCTTACTAAATTAGTTAATGTAATTAATTTCTTTAAAAAAATCCAAATATCTTCATAAGAGTTTTCCCACCTTGCTCCCTATTCATCCCCCCTTCCCCCTCTCTCTGTGTCTCTCTAATCCCACTCACCCCCTGTCGCCCCCTCTCACCTTCTATTTCTCTGCCTCCCCCCCTCTCCGTCTCTCTCTATCCCTCTCTCTCCCTCCCACTTTTTCCTCTATCCCTTTCCCTCCCCTCTATCCCTCTATCTTCACTCTCTCTCCCTCCGTATTTCTGCCCTCTCTCTATGATGTTCAATTCCTCTCTCTCTCTTTATCTCTCTCTCTCCCCTTCTCTCTCTCTCTTTCTTTCTCTTTGTTTTTGTGGATTATCCTCTCGTACTTTGCACTGATTAGCGCAGTCAGTGGCCGCGGTCGCCGAGGGGCTGGTGTGATTAGAAACAGGAGGGCCAGTCCCTCCCTCGAGGGGTCGTTGTGTTTGGATGGAGAGCATTTCAGATCATCAGGGGTGCAAACGCTCTGCGCTGACCCACGCTAGAGCGATGATGTTTCAACCTCATAAAGATCTGGTGAAGGTTGCCCAAATCTATGCTAAATTCTGATATATTTGATGGATTTGGTGAATATAGCATTTTTATTTTGGAGCAAATTAAATAAACTGTTTTATTCATTTAAGTGCGAGTCTCCAAATCCTTACAGGATAAATTTTGCACCAACCTAATAGCTTACCAGATAATAATGGCTTGGTTCTTAATCAAACACTGTAAATTCAAATGAGTTCAGTTTATTAAAAATACATAGGAAACTGATTTCCTTATTTATTCAAAGCAGACAGAAATGTTATGTAAGTCTATGAAAAGTGAGGCTAATAATTATCTACAGGTACGTTGAAATAATTATGTTTCAGTAAATATACTGAAAAATATTAATTTGTATATGCATGCTCGAGAACATGTAATAAAAATGAGGAAAAACTCAATTCAGAGACAACAGACTTCTCTCTCTTTCTCTATCTCTCTCTATATTCCTCCTCTCCCTTCATCTCTCCCTCCCCTTTCCCTCCATTCCCCTCTCCCTTCATCTCTCTCTCCCCTTTGTTCTTTTCTCTCTTTCTCTCCATTCTCCCTCTTCCTTCATTTCTCTCTCATTCTCTCTATTCCCCTCTCCCTTCATCTCTCTTTCTCAACTCTCCTTCTCTCTCTTTCTCTGAATTCTCCTCTCTTCCTTCATCTGTCTCTCCCGTTTCTCTCTTCCTCTCCATTCCCCCTCTCCCTTCACCTCTCTTTCTCAACTCTCTCAATCTCTCTCTTCCTCTCCATTCTCCTCTCCCTTCATCTCTCCCTCCCCTTTCTCTCATTCCCCTCTCCCTTCATCTCTCCCTCCCCTTTCTCTCATTCCCCCTCTCCCTTCATCTTTCTCCCCTTTGTTCTTTTCTCTCTTTCTCTCCATTCTCCCTCTCCCTTCATTTCTCTCTCATTCTCTCTATTCCCCTCTCCCTTCATCTCTCTTTCTCAACTCTCCTTCTCTCTCTTTCTCTAAATTCTCCTCTCTTCCTTCATCTGTCTCTACCGTTTCTCTCTTCATCTCTATTCCCCCTCTCCCTTCACCTCCCTTACTCAACTCTCTCCTCTCTCTTCCTCTCCATTCTCCCTCTCCCTTCATTTATCTCTCTTCCTCTCCATTCTCCCTCTCCCTTCATCTCACTCCCCTCACTCTCTCCCTACATTGTAAACCCAAACAGCTGTACTAGCTCATAACTAATATGTTCATAACAATCAAATGTCGTTATGCAGTTGACCAAGCTAAAAAATAGAGCCCTTTGGATATTTGATGCCACTTCAAGGGAATAGGGCTCAAAATTGATTAGCAAATTTGTGTGGAACGCTTAAAATTTTTAAAATCTCCAGTCAGCCATCTTCATTTTGCCTTGCTTGTTGAGGGAATATCTGCTTAAATTGTTTTAATTTGTTTGCAATGCACACTTTTATCACCCTGATTCAAGCCATTACCTCTGGTTATTTTTTTCAATAGTCTGCTCTAGTTTTCTCAATTGGCATCTTATCATCAGACCTGATTTGGTAAGTAACGCTAAGATTTTTAATTTGTACTATTACATTTTAATAAACACTCTTAACTTTGGAACTTAGAACACATTTGTGCAATATGAATGAGAACTACAACGACATCGATCCCAACGACATCTCAGTTGGGATCAAGTCTTAGCACACAGCCTGCAAAATCAACAGCAAAGTCATTTGACTTCAGCTCCATGGAAACCTGTACGCTTGCTACAATATATTTCGCATATCATATGAGTTGAGCAATATTGATTTTTTTTTGTGAATTACTCAATTATAAGTTGAGTAATAACAATACTCATGAGATAAAATTGAGATAATTTAAGGCAACTGCGAATATAATTTTTACCTTTGTAAATTTAAAACATTTAAAAACATCACTGAAATATTTTGTGTAATCTGTTGCACAGTAATTTTTGAGTTCTATGAACATGTCAGGTTTTACAGTGTATCACTCCCCTCTCTCTCGCTCCATTCCCTATCTCTCTCCTTCTCTCCATTCTTCTTCTATCCCTTCATCTCTCTCTCTTTCCTTCTCCCCCTCTGTCTTGCTGTCCTTCTCTCTCCTCTCTTTCACTCCATTGAAACATTTTACCAATGCTCAACTATTTTAAGTAAAATCAAGTAAACATAATCACATTTCTCCAGTAAAGTATGCTATTGGATTTTTACAGTGAATGATCCAACATTCTTGAAATTACTTGCAGAAAAATCCCAAATCAGAGACAACAGAAAGAAGAATGCTCAGCTGAAGTTGGATTGTGTGGCGCGAACAAATCAAGCACTCTGGTGAACAAAACATAAGCACTCTCATTTTTCGTGGATCTATCGCTTTCCTGAGTGCTCCCATGAAGACGTCCAGTCAGCGAGGAGTGTGTGTGCTAGCCCGGTCTAATCGAATCAGCATCACTGACAGATCCAGGCAGCTTCTGTAAGTGAGCACTAGTCAGGGGACGTTACCTAATGCCCGGCTCTGTCACATCGATGATGTGGTCACCGCACAGCAAAATGACAACAAAATTACTGCCAGCCTGGATCCGGGGACAAGGCAAGGCCACCGTGCCGGTCTGCAGAGAAGGTTTTCTTTGGAGACTAGAGGAAGAGGAGGATGATGATGGACAGCTCAGAGAGGCTGAGGTTATTTACCATTCATGACAGGTAGTGGCTTACATTACAGTGACACTAAAAATTTCATGGGAGTGCATTTAAGATGCTTCTTGAGTTATTTATAAGTTGTTTACCAGATGCCAGATGAGATTCATGGGGAGAATTCAAGCTCAAATATGACGTCGTTATTTGTGGAGTTGGGGAATGTTTGATATGGTCCCACATCAAGATGCAAGTCTCATGTCATGACTCATTCTCTCAATCTCATAATAAAAAAAGAAAATAAAACATTTTGAAGAGCTCCCGTTATGCGAAATCAACTTATTGATCGTGGTTGGATCAAGTGTGTGCTTGAAAGTAGGAGTGTTTAAACTCCTTCAAATCTGAAATTTTCTCATTTTTGTTTTTAAATAATAATAATGTCTTAAATTTCTATTAAATTTATAATGCCAACCTTCCAGTTACAGAACGACCTACTCCCCCACTGCGCCACCACCCAATCTCTTTTTTACATAGTTTTACATAGAAAGCATGAAAGCAAGAGAACACAGAGTTGCATAAGAAATACCATTCTTTTTTTCTTTTTTTACCAAAGCAAAATATTTCAAAAACAATAATCTCATATCTCACATGAGAGGTTAACGCAAACAAATTATATTGAACTAAAACGCTAACTGAAGACAAAAAGGATATCTCTCTCTCTCCCACTTCCTTTCTCTCTCTCCTCTCCCCTTTTTATTCCCCTTTCTTTCCCTCCCTTTTCTTTCTCTCCTTTTCTCATATTCCCCTCCATCTCTCCCTCCTTTTCTCTATCTCTCCCTCCCTTCCCACTAGAGATTCTCTCTCTCATACACTCTCTCTTTCTCTTCCCTCTCTTCCCATTTCTTTCTCTCTCCTTCTCTCGTATTCCTCTCTCTCCCTCTCCCTTTTCTTCTCTATCTCCCTTTCCCACTATTTCTCTCTCTCTTTCTTATTTCCTCTATCTCACTCTCTTTTCCTCTCTTTCCTTTTCCCTCTGTCTCTCTCTCTCTCTTTCTCTCTATCTCCCCACTCAGTGGCACTTTATTAGTTACACCTGTTTAGCTCACAAAAAACTGACTACTCAAATGTCTGACTATTTCTAAATTGTTTGAGTGTACGTTTTAATGAGTAAACAGTACAGAGTTCCTAAAGACTTTTTTAACCAAAATAAATTATTTAAAATTGCAAAAAATAATCCCATATCTCAAATGGGCAGATAAAAGAGGTCAACTTAATAGATAAAAAAAAAACAATTTAAGTCCCTCTCCTCCCCTCTTTATCTTCCTTTCCCTCCATCTCCCCACTCGTTTTTAGGTACACCTGTCCAGCTCACAAAAAAACGATTACTCTCAATTATCATTTTTAAAGTGTTTGAGCATGTTTACATTTAAATGAGTAAACCAGTCTCCCATAATAAAATCCTTATTTATTTTTTTATAACAGAACGTTTGGCAGATTTTAATCAAATGCGGAAAATGGGGCTTTAGCCCAGGCATCAGCTGAAAAAACCCTTCTATGGTATTGTATGAAATATTTCTTTACATGCAGCTAATCTTTTTGTTTAGTTTTTCTTATGATGCATTAACTGCATGAATTCGTACTGAACGAGTACGATAGTTAAACATCATCAGAGAACATCTGATTATATTTGTTCTATTACTCCGCTGAGAGGTCGTTCTAATCAGCGTCTGGTCCTCTAATAAGCATGGTCTGCATTGTTTGCTCCTGATAGGAGCAGTGACCGCAGCTGAGGCCTGTCAGTAAGCATCAGGCCGCTCAGTGCAAGAAAAGGATGGCTCTGGCTCTGCAGTGTGTGGGCCTTGTGGACAGTTGTGGCTTTTAAACCCTGATTAGCCTGTGTGCAGACGACTGAGGGCTCTCTGGAGACACGCTCCCACACCTCTCATTATTGATGTGCTTTTACTGGAGTTTCCTCTGCTCAGGTGTCATGAGCCTGGCTTGAGAACAGCAGCCAGATTTACCTGCGGACATCAGGACTGATTAAAATATGGCTTTATGTCAGCTTGGATAGTCTTTGCACTGACATCAATCCAGCAGCTGAATTGAGTGGGTGAGGCAAGACACTGTGCAGAGGTTTTAGGCAGGTGTGTGAAAAAATCTGTAAGCAAAGATTGTTTGAATAAAAAAAAATATTGCTTGTGTATTTTTTGACAACTTACAATTTCGAAAAATCTAAAAATCATTATTATTTATATCCATTTCATTTACGTAAAAAATCACTCACACCACCTTCAATTCTGGGGGATCTGGGGATCAAATCGATTTATCTGATCACTTCTAATCTCAAGTCGATCTCCTTATCCACCAAACCACAACTGTAGTAATGCATCCGCTGATAATTTCGGTAAAAAAATATGTTTTTAATCCCAATATGCAAACTTTGGTTGGTTGGTTCAATGCTTGGCTATTATGGATTGTTGAGTTAGATTTTAACTGGCTGCTTACTTAGTTTATTGTTTATGATCAGGTATAGTATCCTGGGTGGGTGATTGGTTGTTTTCTCAGGTAGTTGTTTGGTGGCTTGTATGGTTTCTTTTTTGTTTGATAGGTTGGATTGCTTGTTATGACTGTATAAACTAACCTAACGATAACCAATCAACCCCCCAACAAACCAGTCCAACCATAACAAATCAAGCCACTAACCAAAACTAACTAAACCTTAACCAACCAATGCCCCAACAATCCAATTCAAACATAACAAACCAAGCAACTAACCAAAAGTAACCCAACGATAACCAATCAACCCCCCAACAAACCAATTTAATCATAACAAATCAAGCCGCTAACCAAAACTAACTAAACCTTAACCAACCAATGCCCCAACAATCCAATTCAAACATAACAAACCAATCAACTAACCAAAACTAACCCAAGCTCAACCTTATTTAAAACAACAAACCAACTCAAACAGAACAACCAAAAGCCAACTAACTCTTCCTATCATCCAATCAACCTATCAATCAGCCACCCAGAACAAACATAACCACCAACTGATTCAACATCTATGGTTGAGTTACTCCTTTGGTAGGTAGGTAGTTTGATTTGTTGGTTGTTTATTGACCCTGTGGAAATGGTATGAATTGATGCATGACATTAACCAGTTTCACCTACTTCTCAGCGAATCAAAGGTACCTTCAAGTCAAAATACGAGAACATTGAGATCTGTTCAAAAGTTCTGAAGCAATCCACCATGGATTTTATATATCAGAAAAACAACTTTGCTCTCTGTGGGGATTTAACAGCCTAGCTTTACTTCAAAAACAGAGATTGTTAAACTTTTCTTGTGTATGGATCGATTCCCCTGATGCCGAATCAAGCGTTGACATTACCCTCCCCTGCCCACATTTTCATTTCACCCAATTATCCATGCCCTCGCTTCCTGCTTGACTTTAGCCACCCTACTATATCCATATAATCATGTACATCCTTCTATTATTTACAACCAAGCTATGACTTCAACACACAATAAACTTCCCCAAGTTATCTAAAAAGGTGTTAATTGAAGAAATGAAGCTAATTAAAGTAAATCAATAGTAGTTCTGGAACAAAAAAGGTGTGCAGGAAACGAGTGCAGCTTATTGTCTGTGTTCTCCTCAGGTGACAGCACAGAAGCACAAGCTAATGAGGATGCTGGCCTTTCAGGTACACGCACCCCTGTTTGATCTCTATAGCTTGAACCTGAGATAATTATGGTGCACATATACACTAATCAGCGGCGAGTGAACAATTAATTTACCTTTTAATTAGGTTTACAGATTAAACATGCTTATAAATACATCCCTATGACTTCCAGCAGTGGCATTAGTTATTTTAAAAGTGATGCGAAAATAATGATATTTATGCAACTTTCCTCTCCATGAAGTTCGTACTGCTTAAAGATACTTTAAAAAATAATGCTTTGAGTTCCAGCTGAACCAGGATCAGGATTATACAACATTTTCGTTAGCTGCTACCCAGCAAATGTATGTTACAAGAACGTTGTGGGAATGTTACTACTAACATTGCATAAATGTTACTTTGTTTAGTTTTTTTTTTTTTTTTATTCAAACATTTTAGAACATTTATCACGCACAAAAAAGTTCTAGGAATTTTCTGAGCGCATTGTTGCCAGAACATTTTTCTTTAACACTGTGCGAACATCCATAACTCTCAAAAACTTTTCTGAATGTTCTGCGTTGTTTAGACAACATTTTTAGTTTACCGTTATTAGACTGTTACTAGAACTTTCTTTATGTAACATTATGAGCTAATATTTAGACAACCTTTAAAGAACGTTTACAAATGTTACAAGAACGTTCCCTGTATATTTGCACTGTTTTCCACAAGATACACACTCAAGACTATACATTCTTTCTTCTTAAAAAGACAGGACATCACAAGAAGGCGAATTGGGACTGCTTCTCTCTTCTCCCAGATAACAGATCGCTGGTGTGTAATCCAGTGCTAAACGATGGAGAAGATCTAATACCACCGGCTGAAGAACAGAGCTAATGTCCCAACTAAAACCCACTTTTATCACCTGCAACCGGCCTTTTATCAGCCGCTCGGTGTGTGTCGCAGCTCGGATGAATAATTCAGCACCCTGTGTGACCCAGGAAGTGAAGGGCTGGGTATTTTGTTGTGGATCGGAGCGAGTGCTGTCAGACGGGGATGAGTGGAGAACATCAGCCCCTGTCCCGAGTCATGAAAGATTCAAAGCCGTGCCACTTCTCCAGCCATTTCTGATGAAAAGCCGGCAAAAACCAAACTGACTTATGCCAAATGAATATCAGTGAGCCGCTGTGATTGTGGCCTTGCATGTTTGTGGGGTGGAAATTATTTATAAAACATCAATTTGAGCTTAAGACAAGCAATGGCTGGGAGTGGGTGCATTTTTCATCACTCCTCAGAGGATTTCAAGCGCAGACTCCAAATGATAGGAAAACCTTTTTAGGCTTGTGTTCAGTTTTCTGTGTTAGAAATGGATATGTAACCATATATTTTGCTTTTTCTGTACGGCTCTTGTGATTTCATGACATCTTTAGCAACTAGATAATGCTCTGAACACAAATCTTGTTTTTTGTTGTTGTTGAAGGAATATATTCATAGGCCTAATGACTTTATCTGTTGCCTTACACAATAGCTATCCTAATCCATTTGTTATAGGATAAGATTAATTATGTGGGTTATTAAATAAGATGACAGATTCTAATGTGAATGTTTTTTTTTATTTCTTTCTAACAAAAGTTTTAATCAAGTTAAATGAAAGATCAGTCCATTCTGTGAAGTAAATGTTCTCTCTGTCTTTAAGTGGTATCTACTGCCATGAACGATTAACCCACTTCTAGGACTTTGAAAGCAATTGATCCTGTTCATGACGCCATTAATGCCGTTTAACAAGGTTAAAGGTTAAAGACTAAAAAAATTACAGACAAGACTTATCCATTAGGTTTTCTGGTTTACTGAGCATTTAGATTTGAAACAGCACACTTAGTCAGAATCACAAAATGGTATATTCACTCACCTAAAGGATTATTAGGAATGCCATACTAATGCAGTGTTTGACCCCCTTTCACCTTCAGAGTTGCCTTAATTCTATGTGGCATTGATTCAACAAGGTGCCAAGAAAACATCTACCAGCAGCCTGCAGAGTGGTAACAATGCATGATGGATCCATGTTCTCATTCTGTTTATGCCAAATTCTGACTCTACCATTTGAATGTCTTAACAGAAATCGAGACTCATCGAGACCAGGCAACATTTTTCCAGTCTTCATCTGTCTATTGTTGGTGAGCTCATGCAAATTGTAGCCTCTTTTTCCTATTTGTCGTGGAGATGAGTGGTACCCGGTGGGGTCTTTTGCTGTTGTGGCCCATCAGACTCAAGGTTGTGTGTGTTGTGGCTTCACAAATACTTTGCTGCATACCTCGGTTGTAACGAGGGGTTATTTCAGTCAAAGTTACTCTTTTATCAGCTTGAATCAGTCAGCCCATTCTCCTCTGACCTCTAGCATCAACAAGGCACTTTCGCCCAGAGGACTGCCGCATACTGGATGTTTTTCCCTTTTCACACCATTCTTTGTAAACCCTAGAAATGGTTGTGCGTGAAAATCCCAGTAACTGAGTAGATTGTGAAATACTCAGACCGGCCCGTCTGGCACCAACAACCATGTCACGCTCAAAATTGCTTGAATCACCTTTCTTTTCTATTCTGACATTCAGTTTGGAGTTCAGGAGATTATCTTGACCAGCACCACACCCCTTATTGCATTGAAGCAACTGCCATGTGATTGGTTGATTAGATTAATGAGAAATTGGACAGGTGTTCCTAATAATTCTGTAGGCGAGTGTATATCTTTAAGCCACATAATTGTTTTCAACCATTTAAGCCATGTGTTTGATGACTAAGTATTACCTTTGCTCTGTTTGCTCTAGTTGACAAAGTCGAAATTACCTTTGTTTTCAGGAACATGCAGTGAAAATTTCAGACCATGTTAGGCAAAGCTCTTTAATGAATTAAAGCATTATTAATACATTAAATAAAACACATTGTTAAGTCATTTAATAGCCAAATCCCATAAAACCACATGAAGAAGTGTTGTATGATGAGGGAGACACAACATTTAGAGGGAGATGTGAAAATGTTCAGGTGTCACTGAAGGCTCAGAAGTGATAGTAAACTCTCATACTTGTGCTGAACAAAGAATATGGTATATTTGAATGGAACATCGTGGGGCCTCAGATGGGGAGTTTGGAGGGCAGATTTTTTACATTATTATGTCTGTTATGAATAAATTAAGTTACCTGCCTGTTTGACAGAAAAAACTTGTGTAACCTTCTATCTTTAGACCACTAGACCAGTATCCGGATTTCAGGGAAAACAATTAATCTTTGCAAGTGAAATGAAATGTTTTGTTGTTTTTTTAGCACTTGCATTGAAAACTAAAATTTAGGCTGATTAACAAGCAGAAAATAAACAAATCAAACATACACAACTTATAGGGCAGTAAGTTGCTCAGTGGTGCATTTGGTCGTCCTGTAACTGTAAGGTTGGTGGTTTGATCCCTGTCAGGTTCACCGCCTTGGCCCTCTATGGATGTGGGAGACTGGTGGGGGGTATTTTCTGGTGGTCAGGAGGCCATAGGCAGCCATGTTCTGTCAAACTGCCCCATGGCAGCTGAGGGCTACCAAGGATGTGCAGAAAAATTGTGCTTTATAAATTGTGCTTTACAACCCAAAGTCTCTGGAATCAACTCAAAATGACCAGGTAGAATCATACAATATATCTCATACATGACTCACTACTCTCAAACGTGCTGCGAGTGAATCTGTAATCAGTAGTCTAAAAAGTATGATCACATAAAATGTAAAAAACAAACCTTAATGTTAAATCTCACCCAAACTGTTTTTAAAATAGAGTAAATGAGGAGAAAATTGCATGTCTTTCAGTTAAGCACACAATGTTTCTGTAAAAAATTATGGTAGAAAGGATTTTTTGATTTCTTGAAAGCCATAATCCATGTCAATTTTTAGTGATGTCTCGTTCATCACTTCTCTTATTCCTCAAACTCTTTTATATCTCTTTTATGGGTGAAAAAGTGGTGCAGTGGTGAAGTTTATCACCCTATAACCAGAAGGTTGGCAGTTCAGGAAATGATGCGGTGCAAAAAAAAATATGTTGGAAAGGATGGATTGTTTGAGGAAAAGATCATCTTTGGGAAAAACAAACCATCCATAACTGTTGAGTCAGTAATCTCTTTTTCATCTCCTCTCTTTTCTTGTTATTACCCCATATCATTTGTTTGAAATGCAACTCAATGCAAAGAAAGACAAATTTCAAACAAATGGATGCTTTGGTTTCAGTATATTCAACAAAGATTGATACGAGGTAAGATGCCTTATGAGGTTAATCATCTGATTAACAGAGGTTCGGGAGGAGCATGGCTGATAATTGAACATTTAATACGATTCTTCAGGCCCAGGTCACTAACCGGATCTGGATTAACAGTCGGACAGTTCGCTAGTATACTTCTCCCTTTCTCGCCAACCTTGCTTGCGATTGGCAATTATGAGTAGAGCAAACTCGTGAATTGTAAATTAAAAGCAATAGTTTAAAGCTGCTCCACCAGTAGGCAATAGAGCTCTTTTAGGACAGGGGTGATAAGAATTGATAGCCCCCCCCCCCCCCCCCTTTTAGTGGCAGGAAGTTTAATTTGCATTACAGCTATATTTTTTTCTCATCACTAGTCTATGAACAAGATACGGCCTGTTAACACAGCAGATCTAAGGGTTTACATGAGACTGAAAGGAGAGGGTTAACACCTAGGTGTTTAATCTGCTTCAAGGCAGGAAAGAGGTTGAATCAGTACAAACTGAGGAGAATTTCCTAAAAAGAACCCAAAGCTAAACTCAAAAGCTATTAAATCGTAGACTAACCAACAAAACTAAACAAACAGTAACACCTTGATGAAACAAACAAAACAAATTTCACCACAGCATTATTGTAGCACACTCACAATCCTGTGCAACACAAGAGGAAACACAGTGTCCTTTCACCGTGTCTATAAAAATGAACCCTTAGCCAATTTCTGAGAGCCTGCTTCTTCCTCCTCCTTTTCCTCCCCCCGTGGCAAAGTGAAATGGAATTGCCTCTCACATTCAAAGACAGCTCAGTGGAGGTGATAATAGAGCTACTCCCTGCTGTCTGCAGCCAGGAAATAGGAAAGTGGCATATGGGGCCAGGAACCAAACAGAACAGGAGATGCAGGCTGGCAGTGAGGAGGAGGAGGAGGGGGGAGAGGACCGAAGGAAAGGTTAATGATCATTCCGGAATTCTAGCGGGAGAAAGTCTCTCGAAGTTGAGAGAGTGTAGAGGGAGGAGGAATCGAGCGCTTATTTTGAAGACTTACCTTCAAACAAACACTTGTCAAATTGGATGAGAGTTGCGCTCCAGCGACTCGACGCCAGAGGAGGACATCTTCAGGATGGTTTTAAAGCCAAAAGTGTAGTCTGCAAGTTAGGCTGCAGTAGTTTTATTGAGCTGGCTCAATTTGTCACAAATGTCATCTTAATTCGTAAGTTTAATCTCAATATATTTTTTTAAAGATGCCTTATCATGCCCCTTTTAAATAATTAATATTAAATATTTGACCCCTCTACACTCACTGCACCTTTCAATAGGCTGTATATATTGTAAACAATGTCTTTGAATCACCTCAAATTGTTGTGCTCCAAAATGAGTGTTGTACCCCTGTTCCTCCCACTTATATTAGTCTACCACACCCCCTGCTGGGATTTGCTTGTTGACACAAAAAAACTCCACTAATTTCTGAGAAATTCATTAAGCTTTTGGTAAATTATTTTACACTTTTGGTCTGGGACATCAAAAAAACGTATTGTTGCAGTTCTGTTGTGGTTCACTTCCGGGTCAGTCAGTGTGTACGTTCTTTACTGAGATGAGCTGCATTAGCGCTTCATCTGATTGGTTAGTGGAAAGTGCTTCGGCCATCAAGCTGATTTGAGCTCTCAGAAAAAGAAAATAGGATTACACAAACATGCATGAACCAATCTGAATAAAATTTGGGGTATGTTTTTAATGAGGGAACGACACTAACACATGCTATAAATGTCTGGAAAGTCGCGTTTAAATGATACAGCACCTTCATTATGACAAATGAATAACTCAATGATTCAGTTCCTCACAGTTTAATTGATAAAATGAAAGAAAACATGTTTCGTGTACTTGTATAAATTGTACTTAAATTAATTGCAGTTTCAGTCTTCAGTACTGGCACGAGGATTAGTAATTAAACAACTTTTAGTGTACTGTCTAATTAAAATATCAAATATATAAACAAATGTAGAGATTTAAATGCTGCGAAAGATTGCTTTAGGATCAATAACCAATCGATACGTTTAAATGCTCACATCTACCCACATTTCAATTTTCACTTGGCCCATTTCTGGCCCATGCTTCTCAACTTTTGCTTGAATTACAGTACATGTATGAACCAAGTCTTGATACCAGACAAAAGCCAGGGATGGGCTTTATCCGGCCCAAGTCTCAGCCAAGTTAATCACCCAAGATAAAGATGCCACATTACAACGTTACATAAGTCAGACATTAACCAGAAAATTCAAAACTGAGCCACATTGGAGCCAAAATATGGGCCATATATGAGCCAAAGTTAGAGAAGATGATTTGCACGTCAGCCTCATAAATACCATAAAAAAGCCACATAAAAACAGATGAGGCAAAAGTATAACAGCATTTTGAACAAATAATCTTAGCTGAACAACTTAATAGCTGAACAACTCCCCAGTAAAACACTAGCCTAGCTTACAGTAAACAAATGTAACAATAAAAAATTATTAATTAAACATTAAAAAATGTACAAATAAATATTAAAAAACAATAAAAAACATATAAAATAATATAATTAAATAAATAGTAATCAAATAATAACTGAATAAACATTTACAAACAAATCTGTTATTTTAAAGCACATATAAAATACATATTTATGCAATAATATTTTAGACTGAAAAAAATGTTATTTGTGTATCTGCTGATTTTAATTTCAATGGTTTTGAATTATTATTTTATAATGTTAAAAATGTAAATATAAAATTGTCAAAATTAACATTTTTTTGCTAGTTGAAATGATCAGATTTTACTGTTTTCATTACATGGTGGTTAACGAAAATAGTGTTTAAAAAAATAAAAATGTAACATATTTAAATGTATCAATATTTGATGTCTGGGCCTAA
The DNA here is from genome assembly GCA_900490495.1 of Danionella dracula. NCBI lineage: Eukaryota > Metazoa > Chordata > Actinopteri > Cypriniformes > Danionidae > Danionella > Danionella dracula. Next base: position 2,873,571 of record UELW01000667.1, read on the forward strand.
AAACGACACCACCTCTGTAAGACATGGGCCAAGCATGGCCCACATGCCGGCCAAAAGGCTTGGGCCAAAAGTGCTTGCTGACTAAGCGGTTGATTCTCAGTTAAAACAAGTGCTGAAAAGAGTACACTGGCAAAGCAAATTAGCATCAACGCTGCGGCAAGTTGTGACTGCAGAGAGAGCATTATCAGACAGAGAAGTTAAAAAGTCACCCTGTTAGCACACCTTGGCCGAGGCGCTTTGTAGCCTCTCAGCACTTTGAGCCCATCGCAGGCCTTTAAGTATCAATTAAGCTAGCAGTGGGATTAGCCACCTCATCATCAAGCAATTTGCACGGTGTTGCTCTGCTGCTGCGCCTCTGCTCGCCTTCATTTGAGGCTTTTTTTCAGCTCTCCTCAATGACAAAGGTATTTGAAGAAGCAGATGACAACTGTTGAAGGGCACAGTTGAACTGTTGAGGTGCTGGGAAAGATTAGAGCGTGCTTCATTCCAGTGCGGAGTTCTGCTAAACCTACTAATGTGCTAACAAGCCAGACTTGCTAGCATGCAGATTATTGATGCTGCTTGAGTATGGAGATGTGTGGTATGCTCATATAAACTTGTATACTGTAAATACGCACAGAAATCAGAGTCCACATGCTTTTTTTGCATACCATCAGGAGATTAGCAAGGCAATTATATTTTAATGGCTTGTCATGTTAAGCATTTCTTGCAGTGCCTTCCGAGCTTACATTAAAATATGATGTTTTTCTCATTTTTAAATTACATATTTTTAATAGATAACTAAATTAGGCCTGTTTTATCAGATGTTTTTATATATCTTTTAAATGATATTTTAACAGTTACAGCCAAAAACATTGGTGCAATTTGTTTAAATTGACTGTAAACAGCAATTCCATTTGAAACGATTTGTACATTTGAGCAAAAATTGCAGTGGTAATTTTACTGTAAAACTGTATTCTTCAATGTACAGCACTGTAAATAGCAATATGTGTGATCAAGTTTGATCAAGTGATCAATGCGTCCCTTGAAAGGCAGTTGTCATGTTTTGGTATTTTCTCAAATAAAAAAAGTACACAAATACATGTTTTAACTGAGAATAAATCATATTTGATGATGATGATGCATTTCATAATATCCAAGGTCCTTATATATTATAAATGTCTGCCCAGACTATTGCATATTACTTTGGGAAGACTTTTAGGCCCCACTAAAGAAAAATTAACTCAATATTTAGTGTAGATGCATTTTGCAGCGATAACAGCCTTTAAGCGCAATGCTTATAAATAGGCTTTCTTTCATCATCTAAATAATTCTGTTTTAGTATTTAAATATTTTAAAAAGGTTAAACTTAGTAACTTTATACATTTTCTATTTAAGTTGAGCTGACAACTCTATATAGGAAAATATCTACTTAGACTCAGAATAGAGTCTTTTTAACACTATATGTCTCCAATGTTCTGTTTCTCTCTTTGACTCATCACTGTCGCCTTCAATCTGAACAGAAAATGCCAATAAATTAAACATGCATGGAATAGTTGATGACCTGCAGCACCTGGAAACATGGAAAATATTTCAGTTTGAAAATTAAAATGTCATTATCAAAAATATAAAAAATCTTGACTGGTACAATCTCAATTTTATTGGAGTTTGCATCTATTTTTTAAATGTTTAACAAAAGTGACTTCATGAAAAAAAACCTTACACACAAAAAATTGACTGCAATAATTGCAGAAGAGCAGAAAGAAACCTTGCACATCAGACAGGCAGCTCCCGAACCAGCCTCGCATTATTGATTTTAGCCCCACAGAGCTTCTCTTTTTGTTTTTTTGGCATCTGTAACAATATTGTCAGGCCCACACATGATGAAATCTAAGCCGGTGCTGAAATATTCAGCACAGAGGTTTTTATTTGTCCCTGAAGAGAGAGACGGTGTATGATTTAGTAATGCAGATGGAATAGGCTGCCAGCACACATCTCTCTCTCTCTTTCTCTCTCTCTCTCTCATATCAGAGATTTCTGGATGCCACAAACATAAGCAGTGTTTGATAGCTGTCCAGCATCTCAGTGCTGCTCAGAATTCTGCAATCCTCTAAAAACACATGATTATTTAAACCACCTTTTTTTGGTTTATTTTTGCCTTCGTGGCAGGGTTTCTTGAGCTTATGAGAGGAAAACTGACTCAAGTCTCAAAACAGGAAACACTGTTACTAAAATTTATCTGCATTTTTATCTAAAATAAAAAACTGGTGTTAATTATTATGTGTGCTTGTGAAAGCCAACCTAATGTTCTAGTTTTAAAACATGTTTGTATCCTTCTTCTCATCACCATTTCTCTATCTCCTCCTAAACACTTTAAGCTACTGACTTTTCTCAAACTGTTCAATCTGGTCCAACTCGGATAGCTTTATCTTTTTATACTTCTAAACGTGGTTCATCTTTGGCTCTAAATGTGGTTGGTTCTAAAAGGCTCCTTTAGAGACTGGTGAAGAGGAATATAAATCCTCAAGAATCTAAACTCAGTAGCAATTTTTTTAAGCTTCAAAACATGTTGCAGTGTATATAAATACATGTGACCTGAATCAAGAGAACGGCGAGCCCGATAGCAGGAAAACATTGGAAGCTGGGAGATCTGGAGGAGTGTGTCGTCCCTCATGTGCAGATTAGGGTTGAGGGAGCACTTTGCAGGTTGTTGTCACAGAAAAGCCAGCGGAGAATTGCACTCGCTCATCCCCAGACAGCGGAGAGTGTGAGCAGCGTAGGCAACAAATTTGTTTTGCACTAAATTAAAAGACCTTTGGAAAGAAAAAGTCAAATGAATTTGGGGCAGGTGCGGTGCAAACTTGTTTTCATGCATTGTTCTCACTAAATATCTTATTTTAGCAATTGCATGAGTTAGAAAGTATGATCTCATCGTGGGAGATTATGAAACTGAAGCAATCACACACAGAAAAGTTGATTTTTATTTTAATTAATAAATAAATAAAAAACAAAGCTCCCTTTGTCAATTTAAATTTGTTTTTGTACACAAAGGATAGAATAATTCAGGAGGATAAAGTTTGTAAAACAATTTGTTTTGTAAAAGGATTTGTGAAATCTCTTCTCGTAAACTTCAGAAATTATTCAAGATTATATCTTGAAACAGTTGCATACATTGGCCTGTACTAAATAAAGATTTTAAGAGTAGCAGTGTAGTGAATTTATAGGTTGTTGTCAAACTTCAAGAATTTGTAAGTCCTCTTTCTTTTTGTACTTTTATTGTTATGCTTATTTTAAGGTTATTACATGTTTTGTAGTTGTAGTACTAATCCAAAGCATGTTAAAGTTTGAATTCTGGCAAGAATTGTATTGAAACTGCATTCAAGGGAGATGTGAGACTGGGAGACTATCTGATTGACACGGGGGCTAGAGAGCAACCTGTGAATTATTATTAGTATTAGCATACTCTGAAGAGCAGTAGAAGCAGAACCAATGAACTCTTGAGTTTAGACTGCATCATAAGGGCCATAAAAGATGAACACTTTGAGACAAGGGAAGATGCAGCTGCTTGATGCTTGATGGTGCATGATTAGTCCTTTGAGTGGAGAAAAAAACATATGTTTTGTGAGCCAACAACAAACTTTATTTTATGTTGGTTGAGTGTTATACTTTTTACTTTATGATTAATTTTGTTTTGAAAGAAAGAAAGAAAGAAAGAATAGTGTGTGAACTTGGAAATTATTTGCATAATTGGAGCACAAAGCTGGATAAACTTCCATTCCATTTCAGAAATAAAATACTGTAATCTACTGTAATTCACAGAAGTCGTTTGAAAAAAGAAACATGGTTGGTACCATTTCAATTTTGTATATATAATAATCTTCACAATATTGATGCAAGTAACTATATACTGTCAAAAGATGCAAATAAAAACTGTTCGGCAAACTGTTTAAAGCAGTTGGAAAAACATACGCTTTTCTTTTACGAGTCTATGTTTTGGAGCATTTTCTCATCTTATATTCAAGAAAAAGCACAATATCATTGTCATTTGTCTGCTAAAGACATTTTTGAGCAGTTTCTACTTAAGACTATGTTAATTTAAGCTGACTTTATTTAAAATCTACTCATTTTACATGGAAAATTCCATATCCACCAAATTCTAAACCTTAAGACACTTTTATTGATTTTAAACGTATAGACTCGATACAGTTGGTAATAAATGTAAAAAATAAAAGTGCAATAATGTATACTACAGAAAATGTTATCTGTATAAATATGCTAAATGTAAATACAAAAAATTGGTGTTAATAAAAAAGAAAAAAAAAAGATTTGGGGCTTTTTGTGATCAACAGAAAAAACACAGCTGAGTAGATTGAGAGTGGCCTATAATTTAATGAATGTTAGTGAATAATATTTGTTTTTATAGATGCTGGGTTTCTTATAGTTAGCCATTTAATAGCCTGCTTCTGTTCAGACAAAGCACTTATGATTTCGTCCTCCTCCTAATATAGCATGAGGAGTCATTGCCTCCGCCTGCCAGATTACATCCACTTGCAAGTCCTCCATGGCCAGATGGTTTCTTAACACTGAATAAATAAATGAACGCGGGTGTTTGGACCTCATAGCTCAGATCAGCTTTTTCATACTTGCCTTGTTACTATCTCGCAACCTCTGAAACTACGCGGTGCCGGACGCACCGGAAGTCTGCTCCTGATAGCGGAAGTGTTAAAAGCTAGTCAACATATGGGCAATTTACAAATTAATAAACCAAACACCCAATAAACACTGTTGAAAATGTAATATGTTGTTTAGTTTCATACGATATGTTGTGACAAAAACTAAACAAAAGTAAAAAAAAAAAAAAAAAAGGTTATTTGGGCAAGAATTTGTTTACACGTATAATCAGTTTGTGTATGCCCAGAAGCTAAGTACTTGTTCCTAGATTCTTGTTCTTTGTCACCCGATAAGAAGATATTGATCACATTCTTTTATAAACAAAGATATACGAGGTTAGGTTAGACATATGAACCTGTTTTACAGTTTTACGAATAATTATTGGTTAGAATATGTCTTATTTAAATTATGTGCTAAAACACTGACTCTATCATTTTTATTTTATTTTAACCACTCACAAAAAAAAGAAAATTAACCATAATCATGTATTTTAACTGCTTTAACATGACTGCAATGGAGGGCAGACCTAGACATGACAAAAATATAAAAATGCTAATAAAACCTACAGTAATTTAAATGTACATCAAGTATTAATTTAATATGAAGTCAACTGATTTCAGAATCGGTTAAAACGTAGTCAGCCATGGAAAAATTTATTACGAACGCCAAAATAAAGCTAAGTGCGACTCCTAGTGGAGACCTTTCAAACAATATGGCCGCTACGTATTCAACGGGATGTGACGAAATATTATAAACCGTTTTCCATTGTTATTATTGCCGTCTTTTCCTTGAAAAATGCCGTTTTCACAAGTCTAACCAAACATCTATTCTAGATTTTTCCAGAAGAATGTGACTAAACCTTGTTTTTAATTAAAACAACAACAAATATGTATCTACGATATACAATATACCGATAAATATATAGAATTGGCGCATGCGCAACGCAGGACGGATCGTTTTTCAGGTTCAAATCACTCAAAGTTCAAGCAAGCACACATTTATCAACATTGTTAGAATGATAGCATCACCTTTGTCTGCAGTGTGAGCCTCTATCAACGAAGCACCCTGGCTTTGATTGTCACATTCCGTTAGCATAGCTGCTAATGAACCACCACGTGAGGAAAAAGGCGCGTTTTCAATCTCAACAATTTGGCGCGCAAACGCCACGCGGCGCTGGAGGTGTTTCAGGTTTTCAGGTGGCTTCCAGTCATTAAAACCTGCCTTTGGTGTTTTCGTTCGGCCTCTCCCCTACCTGTAAATGGACTCGGAGGAAAAAAACAGTGGCGGGGTCCGGTGAGAATTTCACTGGGGGCCTGAAAATTCACACCCGCCCAAGGTGTTGTTTAGGCGTCTGATAAACATGTGAGAAAATAATAGGCTGGAGAGGAGTGGGTGCCTCAACCGTGGAGACCAGAGTCAAGATGGAGATTTCGGAATAATTAACTTTGTGATCAAGATGATATCAGTCTGTTAGTCTTCATTTGTTCTAGAGGAGCAACAAAAGAGAGGGAGAGCGAGGGAGCCTGGCACAAGAGCGAGAGAGAGTCTTGGAAACCAGAGTTGTGGATCTAATTGAGGCTGCAAGCGGCCATATGGGCTAGTGTGAAAATAGCAAACGCTATCGGTAAAGTGAACGGAATAAAAAAGTCGATTTCATCATGCACGCCAAAACGCTCTCCAGCTGTAGGGACCAATTCGTGCAAGCCAGATCTGCTATTCTGATGCCTGGGACGCGAAATGAATGAGCGACTGCAGCCCTGAAGATGCTGGAGCGCGCGCACGCATCCATGCCAGCCATAGGAAGCAGGCCAAGAATAAAAAAACAAAGTGCATGCGAGCCTCTCCTCCTCATCTCCTCCCAGTGCGCCTGATGTTCCGAGGCTGCCTGTTATCCGAGGTGTTAATTGGCAAATTCGGTACAAGTCAAGAGCGTGTTCCCTGCCGTCCTCGCCCAGCTAGGCTAGGTCATTAAGCCGAGAATGGATTCTCTCATGCTGCCTTAACCCTTGCGGCGCATCACATCTCTATTCCTCCCTAGCATTTTTTATTAAAAAAGAAGGCAATGAATGTATAGCAGGAAACAGCTTAATGTAGTTGCTTTTGAAAGGTCAAATGAAGCTTGAGATTCGTTAGGAATAACTTTACAATTTGTATTTTCTTGGTGGAAAGAATAGATTGTTAAATTCATTTATGAGAAATAACCAGGCCAGATGACACAATCACTTGCTTCTCAAAGTTATCAAAACGTTTTGATCAATCTCCAATTAACACAACATGGTTTATTTTGCAGCTGTGAGAACAAAAGTTAATAATATTGACAATGACAATTTATTTATAAAGCACGGATTAATAAGAAGACGTCCTTCTCTGAGTAGAGAACAAACACTTAAACTCAGTTACAATATCTACATCCAAATCTTTGTAATAAATTGATTGTTGAATCTATATTTGGATTGTGGAATCACTATTTGGATACTGGAATCATTTGGAATTAATATTTGGAATAAATATTTGAATTTTGGATACTTGAAAGAAATTAGGATTTTGGAGTCACATTTGGAATGTGAAGTGTTTGGATTTTGGAACAATTTTTGAAATTTGAAGTATTTGGAATAAATGTTTAAAGTTTTTACAAAACCCACAATATTTGTCTCTCTTCAGTGTGAAATTGACACTTCTGAAGCGGGCCCAAGTGTTAAATGTAACATACCAGTCAGAGTTATTTTATAACAGGCTCAGATTAATACTGAAATACTATAACTCAATACTGTTGAGTTATAAAAAAGACTTCAGCTAGGTCTGCAAATCAACATTCATTGTTGACTGTAGCCAGTGTCAAACCGATGTGTTCGTTTAGCTCACATGGTTTCCTATTTAACACTGGAGAAGTGTTAAGTTGACACCGTGAATGTTGCTGTTAGGGTTGCACCAAATACACTCAGGGCAGAGTACATTCAACTCTTGATTTGACTCTACACACGCACACCGAGGAGTCAAACAAGCAGAAAGGAGTAAAACAGAAAAAAATTAACGAAAAACAATAAAAGTCAGTTAAACATTTGCAAAGCACCATTTAAAATACGTGTTTAAATAAATAAAATGTACAAAATAAATGCTTTGTCAGCAGCAGTTTTGAGCTTGGATTTAGCCTTATTTCCATTGCTATATATTTCTATTGTTAAAAACTGCCTTAAGGGTTCACAGGAAAAATCACAGTGTTAAATCAACACTTAAGCACTATAAGTAACACAATGCAGTAATATTGTGCTGTGTAAATGTAAAAAGACTCGTGAATTTGATTTCAATATTTTCTATATAATTAAGATCACACGGTAAAGCTCACTGTTATTTAGCTAAAGCTCAAATAACACTCGTTTGTTAAGTTGACTCCCGTGGTGTTAACATTTAACACTGGTTGAGTGCGTGCGCGTCCAGTGGTGTTAATATCACACTGTGAGTTTTTCGGCATTAAAAAGCATTTTTGTTGACCCTCAGAACTGTAACAGAAGGTGCAAAGAGTAGCTTAAAGGCCTCGAAGTGTTGCTTGAAATTCTAGATTTGCAAATCAGACAATAACATCTTAAAAGTGAAATGATGCTTGAATGATTCGAATCAAGATCACGGAGAGTGTATCGAGATGTGTTCGTTAGATGCAACCCTAAAAATCACGTAAAAAGAATGTTGTTATAAAATATGCAGAACTGTTCAAAATGAAGTAGAGTTAAATAAAAAGAATTCTCGCAAGATAAACGAAAATGGCTTTTTAGATTTAAAAGACTGATTTAGTTTTTCTGAAAAACTTGTAAAATTTAGTTTTATTGCTTAATTTGGAATTATAAAAAGATTGGTATATCTACACAACCCGTCACATTGGGGTTGGTCATATCTGCCATTTTGGTCAAAATGTAATTATTCAAATATTCTGATTATTTAACCTTTTTACATTATGTGGTGTGTTTCTAAAGTGATTTACACGTTTTAATATTTTTTTTGTCATGAAGGTGAACATCTCAAAAGCTCTGAACGCAGAAAGAACCTTAGAACTTCAAGCTAAAAAGCTAAGGAATGCAAAGTTTCGTGTTTATGTGAATATTACATTTTTAAAGATTAGTTTTATTTGTGTATTTTACCCGTACGCTCTCTCACGGAAGTTGTTTTGTCCTGTGCTTCATTAATAAAACACAACTTTGATCAAAGAGAAACTTGTCATTAAATTATTTTGAAGGAAATCAAACCTTCTAAAGCACAACGGATGCTGGGATTAAACCACATTTAACGTTTGCGTTTATAAATACTTTGATTTCAGTTCGGCCTCCTAACAACCTTTCTTCAATCTTTCGATTTTTACATGACTTTATATAATATTTGCAATTATTTTGGAACCGTTTTCGTGTACATACTTACCGAATTGTTTCATTTTCATTCATTAACCCCTTCAGACCCCGATACATTATCTTATTCGTGTTTCTGTCATTTCTGCACACTTGGTTAAATTCAGGTTTTTGTGACTTCGGACTTATATCGTAGTCAAACATTCAGACCTGAACCGGTATCTTGCTGTCACTAAAATGTGGAAGAAAAACTAAATTTTCTTCGAAAAGTTGCATAATGAAATAATATTAAGTTATTTTTATTGGCTTGTGTTGCTGTTTAATGAGAAAAGACATGCTGAGGTTGTTAATCTCGTCATTTTATAAAAGTATGTTCACGTAGCAAATTTTGTCGTTATATCTAAAAATGTAGAATTTCTCATTCCAAATGGACTTTTTATTAAAAAAATCTAGAATTTCAAACTCCAAATTTCGGACTTTGGACTATTGAAAAGAAAAACGACATTTTTATTACTTTTACTGAATCTGTATCGGGGTAACTTAAGAAATGTTGCTGTTTTTTAGTTTATAAAATATTTTAGGTTACAAAGGGTTAAATAATCCCAATTTTAATCCCAGTTTCATCTCAGAAAGTACAGGAAGGCCAAAAACGACGGCTGTTGTGCTTTAAGCGCATCAGTTGTTCAGAATCTCCAGTAACTCCTCACCTCTCTGAAAGGCGCTACGCTTTGAAGCGCTCAAAGAAAACGCAGACTAAAAACTGCGCGCTCGCTGTTTTGGACACCATCGCGTCTTATGGCCCCGCGAGAACCCCAGCAGCTAACAGGTTGGATTTTAAGCGTGCACTTAACATAAGCATCGAGTGCAGGGTCGGTCTGTGCAGGGGGCCGCGCCTCGCCTCGCCGCACACATGCACGCACCGCGCCGCGTCCTCTGGGGCTCCGGGTGCGATCTCACCATGCCTCTGTCATCACTGCTGTGACTGCCAAATCCATGCTCCAGATCGGAGAACTCACAAACGCACACTACACACACGCACACACACGCACACGCGCGCACACACGCACGCACACAGTGAGAAAGAGAGACAGTAGACAGCGCTGCTCAGAGGCCGCCGCTCGTGCAGCTCCAACACACCGGAGAGCCTGCACCAGGAGGGGCCTGTCCGGTGCGGTAACGGTGCTCTGAGGCGCGACCTGGGAGCACGAGTGTGACCGCTTTTCACTTGAGAGGGAACGAAGGAGACACCTGACCCTCAGCTGATTTTTCAGGGGTTTATCACCAAAAAAATCTCCCACTTTAAATGTCTTAACGCTGCAGTAACATGTAAAATTTTCTTGCATGTTTTAGTGTTGTTCCCTCATCCTTTGTATGCCTTGAATCATATTCAGATATTCAATGAATATTCGTGCAATCTTATTTTCTTTTTCTTGAAGCTCAAAACGGCTGGATGGCCACTGGCTATAGCACCGCCCACTAACCAATTAGGATGTATGTGCTGACTGACCCGTAAATTAACTGTAGCAGAACTGTGTCAATAAACAATAAAAAGAAAGAGTGTTTTTGGATTTTACAGAGCAACATTTTTTTTGTAGCTCTTAAAAATGTATGAATTTGTCAGAAACGGGTGGATTTTTTGTGTGCCAAAAAAAAAAAACCCAGAGGGGGGAATAATGGAAGCAAATTTTTAATATATGATGATGCTTTTAGAGTTTCTAATTTTTTTAAGTCATTAGACAAGACATCAGAACAAAAACAAAACACACAAATTAAAATAATTCAGGTCTGAAAGTGTTAAATGCTCTAGATTAGATCAGAACACATTTAATACAGCTCACCAAATCTTTGTGCAGAGCTCAGTTGTGAGAGCAAAATATTTGTATACAGTCTTTCTTTTATACTATTAATTGTTTTAATGTCTTATCCCTTGCTTTTACAGATGATGTGTTTTTATTGCCTGTTTTATCTATGATCTCTATTATTCTGTAAAGCACTTTGAAATGCCAATGTGTATGAAAATGTGCTCTACAAATAAATTGCCTTGCCTTACATATTTGACTCATTCATTTTCTGATTCATTGTTTTGTTAAAAACTTTTGTCTCTTAAAGAGAAAGTAACTATATTAACAGTCTGTGCTACTTACACAATACTAGTTCCCTTAAACTGCATTGGACAGGCGTTATTTGGGCTTAAACTTATTAAAACTTGTATAATGCTTAATGTATGTATATACGTCAATCAGAACCCGCAGAAACAGACTAGAGAACAAATTTTTTTTTCAGAGCTGCCTCCCTCTCTCCCTCTCTCTCTCTCCCTCTCTTTCTCTCTCTCTCTCTCTCTCTCTCTCCCTCTCTCTCTCCCTCTCTCTCTCTCCCTCTCTTTCTCTCTCCTACCTCAAATTTACTTCTAATACATAAAGTCACTTATTGAACTATAATGGTTGCACTACATTATCACTGTAAATACAGTTATACTGTTATTTTTACCATGTAGACACTTTATGGAACATTCATGTTTGCACTCAACTGGCACACTTTAAATACTGTTCCTTTTTTATTCCTTGTTCCTTTTTATTAGATTATATTCATTTATTTATTTTACTATGTTACTATGTTTATTTTCGCTGCTTTTTGTTTTACTTACGGCAGGTATCTGTGAGCTACCAAACCAATTTTGTTGTTTAACTACAATGACAATAAAGCCTCTTTACCTTTTATCTTTGTTACAATATTTCATGCATTAAAAGACAGACTAAGGATGTTCTTGTGGCAAAAGAGACAAACCTGAGTCTAACAGACTCAAACGACGAGCTCAGCTCTCCTCACTAAAGGAAGAACACAAACAGCATTGATGATTAACCCTGTATTCGCTCGATGCTGAGGGAATACGCTGAGCTTCCTCTGATCAAACTTCCTGTCAGAGACTGCCTCTGACTTCCTGCATGCTCATTAACACCCCATATTAATTCCTGCCGCTTTCCCCCTTTCTGCTTCTTCCAGAAGGCTAGATTTTGGCAAGAGTCGGAAAGAGAAACTCGTTTACTTTGCTGTACAAGAGAAACAAATTGTTTTGCGTTTTCTTAAGGAGCCTTTTATTAGTGCAGGCGAGTCCAAAATCTGAGCTGCGTCATACACATATTAATTCAGCCATCATGAAACACACCTGATCACACTAATTATAGTTCTCTAGGTTTTTCTGAAGTCAGATTATCTACAAAGCCCCCATGAAAGACAAGAAACACACATAAAACAGCCATCATTGCTGCTAGCAAATTTTGGACCTCTGGAAGAAAACAGTTTTGGGCCCCATGTTTCCTCAAACCCCAACAACAAAAACTGTACACACACTGTCCAAGAGGGGTTAAGAAAGCCTTGGCTGCCATCCCTGTTTTCATAAAAAACATTAGATTGAGAAGTAACTTTGATGTAGATATCATTTAAGCCAGAGAGGACTTTATTTCTGGTGTTTATATTCTTGAAATATCACCACTGTATTGATAGTAATGCATAGGTCTGCAGATCTCCCCAGGCTCTTGCTCTCGCTCTGCAGTGAAGGACATACGGAAAGACTAATTGAGGAGAAATTAAACTCAAATGGAGCAGTAACAGATGTTTGAAATGAAGCTAATTTACTCTCATTATTTAGCCGTAACCACACTAAGCACTCAACTCTTGAAGCAAACAGCAGATGAGAGGCATTAAGTGGACCCTACGCTCAAGTGTTTTATCAATCAATTAATGAACCAACCAACCAATCAGTCAATCCATCATTCAACCAAGCAACCAATCAACCAATCAACCAGTCAATCCATCTATCAGCCAACTAATCAGCCAACCAATCAACCAGTCAACCAAACCACCATCTAATCACCCAACCAACCAAAAAATCAATCAAATAATCAATCAAAATGTTTTATATAAATATCACAAAGCTATGACTTCCTATTGGAGAATTCTATGAGGTAGAAACAAAACAACCATATACTGCTAATTTAGGGATCTTTAAATACCTTCTGAGATCAGGAGGTTTATTTATCCAGGTTTAGTCAATAAGTAAATGTTTATTATTTGAGAAAGAAGTGATTTTTGTCTGACCAGTGATCGCTAACTTATAAAAACCATGTTTAAACTAATTTTATGTTGAAATTAAGCAACCAGTTTACTTCTTTTTATTGATGAAAGACAGAGAACCTGGAGTAAAAACTCACATGCACATTCAGAAAAAAGATCTACCCCAGTGAAGAACCCCTCTGTGAGGGACTGGTGCTAATCACCTCCCCGGCATAAAGCCAATTTAACATGAAGAACCCTCAATTAACTGAAGACCATGCGCTGCTCTCCCATACTCATCAAGACATGCTGGGAAAGATGTCCCACATTCTGAGACGGAATGTGACAAAATCTGTCAAAGACATGCTCTCGACTGAGGAGTTCACCAATCTAGAGAGCGCTGTCAGATATTATGGTGGGGATACCAAAAATGCTTAGGCAAGGCCAGAAGGGTTTTTAGAACGCTTAAGAACTTCAGGAAGTTATCCCATCTTTCCACCATTCTGTTTGACTCAGAATGTTACAAACTATCCACCTTTCACAACCAAAAACCTCTCTCTTGTCTCCAGTCTCGATCTTTCTTGTCTCTTTCTTTCTTTTCTGGCCTCACTCTCTCTCTATCCATTTCCATTCTCTCTTGTCTCTCTCTCCTACTCTCACCTGTGTCTCTGCTTTTCTCTGTCTCTCCTTCTCCCTCCTCTCCTGTCTCTTTCTTTCCTCTCTCCCCAATCTACTCCTTCCTCTCTCTCTCCTTGTGTCTTTCTTCTGGTCTCTCCCACTCTGGTCTCTCTCTCTCTCTCTCTTTCTCCCTCCTCTCCTGTCTCTCTTTTTGTTCTTTCTCTACTGACTCGCTCTCCTTTCTCTCATTACATCTTTTTCTCCTGTCTCCCTTTCTCTCTCTTCCCCTCATTTCTCTTCCCCTCCTCTCCTGCTTCCCTCCCTGTATTTCTCCTGTCTCCCTCTCTTTTCCTCCCTCTTACTCTCCTGTCTCTGCTTCTCTTTCTATAATGTCTTTCTTTCTCTTCTCTTTTCTCTTTAATCCCTCTCCTCTCTTTCGCTCTCATTTCTTTTCCTCCTTCTCTTACTCTTCTCTCCTATCTCCCCTGTCACTCTTACTCTTCTCTACTCTCTCTATTGTCTCCTTCTTTCCTGTCTCGTTCACTTTTCTCTCCTCTCTATCTCCTCTATTGTGTCTTACTCCTGACACTCTAACCCTTCTCTCCTCTCCTCTACTTATTCTCCCTCTCTTCTCTCTTGTCTATCTCTCTTCTCCTCATACTCTCTCCCTCTCCTGTCTCTGACACTTCTCTACTCTCTCTGTTGTCTTTTTCTTTCCTGTATCTCTCACTCTACTCTCCCTCACTCTTTTCTCATCTCTTGTCTGTCTTTCCTGTATCTCTTACTCTTCTCTCCTCTCTCTCAGGTTTCTCCTCTCTCACACTTCTCTCCACTCTTGTCTCTTTCTTTCCTGTATCTCTCAATCTTCTCTCCTTTCTCTCCCTCCCCTCTCTACTTTCCGGTCTCTCTCACTATTCTCACCTCTCTCTCTCGTCTCTGTCTCCTGTCTCTATCACTCTTCTCTTCTCTCTCCTGTCTCTCTCACTCTTCTCTCCTCTCTGGTCTTTCTCTCACTCTTCTCTCCTCTCTCTCGTCTCTGTCTCCTGTCTCTCACTCCTCTCTCCTCTCTCTCTCATATCTGTCTTCTGTCTCTATCACTCTTCTCTCTCCTGTCTCTCAATCTTCTTTCCTCTTTCTACTCTTTGGTCTCTCTCACTCTTCTCTCCTCTCTTGTCTCTTTCTATCCTGTATCTCTCACTCTTCTCTCCTCTCCTCTCCTCTCTCGTCTCTGTCTCCTGTCTTTATCACTCTTCTCTTCTCTCTCCTGTCTCTCACTCTTCTCTCCTCTCTTGTCTCTCACTCTTCTCTCCTCTCTTGTCTCTCACTCTTCTCTCCTCTCTTGTCTCTTTCTTTCCTGTATCTCTCACTCTTCTCTGCTCTCTATTCCTGTATATCTCACTCTTTAATCCTCTCTCCTGTCTCTGTCCCTCCCCTCTTCTCTCCTTTCTCTAGTCTCTCTCAATCTTCTCTCCCTCACTCTTTTCTCCTCTCTTGTCTTTCTTTCCTGTATCTCTTACTCTTCTCGCCTCTCTCTCTCTCTCTCTCTCTCTCTTGTCTCTCATTCTTCTCTCATTTCTCTTATTTCTCCTCTCTCACGCTTCTCTCCTCTCTTGTCTCTGTCTTTCCTGTATCTCCTACTCTTCTCTCCTCTCTCTTCTCTCTATCCTGTCTCCCTCCCTCTACTCTCTCTTCTCTCCTGTCTCACTCACTCTTCTTACTCCCTCTTGTCTTTTCTTTAAAATCTCTCTCACTCTTCTCTCCTCTCTCTTGTCTCTCTCTCTCTCTCTCCCTCTACACTCTCTCTTCTCTACTGTCTCTCTCACTCTTCTCTACTTTCTCTCCTCTCTGCATCAGAACAAGTGGCTGACTCCAGGCCTGGACTTTGGCTTCTGTCGAAGCGGACACTGGTGCTGTCGCTCCGGCGGGGAGCGTGTGATTAGCATGCGGCAGTAATGAGGGCTGAGCCGGGGTTCATTGTTCTAACACCTCCCCTCTCGTCCGCTCCAATCTGTCAGCGTTCAGCCTCAGACGCTGCTCCCCTCAAATGAATGGGATAATTAGTTGCCCCTCACGAATGCAGCACTCTTCTCACCCCTGATTGCTTTCACCTTTTTGCTCCTGGCAATTTTGACACCTCGTAATCAGCCTGCTGCTTCTCCTGCTCAATCTATAACCTTCTTCCTTTCTTCCGCAGCTTTTCGGGGGGTGCTTTTTCATCCAAACATGGCAGGAGTGAATGGAGGGCCTGCTTCACGCACATAAGGTCTATAGATGTGCTTGAATAGGCTACGATGGACTCGCTTCTCGACGCCATTATTATTAGTAAGCTGTCGAAATTGAGTCAACAGTGCAGCAAGGACAAAAATGATAATATAAAAAAACACATGGACCCAGAAACTGTCAGTGCAGATTTCCTCTTCCAAATAACAAGCACTGACAATGTAATTATGTACAAGCATCTGTCCAAGACTCCAGAGAGCGAGAGACAGAGGGAGGGAGAGAGAGAGAGATCATATTTTGAATAAATTCATGCCTTGATGTGAAAGATGACAATTTGATCGCTCTGCTAATCCAAGTTGGGTCGAGGTTTATGTGCAACACATGGGTTTTCAACATAAGAGATTTAGCAATGCTAATATCGGGAAATCTCAGCGTTTGTTGCTGATGAGAAACAGAAAGCAGGATTGTGAGGCATTACACACAATTAGTGCTTTAATCCAACTCCTCACATACAGGATTTAAAAAAACACTGGGCTGTAACTACGCATTCTCGTTGTTTACAATTAGACTTGAACTCAGAGTATTGCTTTTTTCTTTGCTTATTGCCTCGCTCTACCACTCTCATCTGTGACTCTCCTCCACATCCTTCTATCACTTACTCATCTATCTCTCTATTTTTTCTGGTCTCCTTTTCCCACCTATCCAGTTCACCTTTATCTCCTCCAGTTTCTCTTTCTCTCACCTCCTTTCTTCTCTGTCTCTCCTTTTTCGCCTAGCTCTCTCTTTTTTTTCTCTCATTTTTCAAAATAAGAGATTCAGCGATGCTAATAACAGGTTAGTTGCTGAGAAGCAGAATGCAGGATTGTGACTCAAACTCTGTATTTTTTGTGTACTGCTTTTTAAAAATCCAGATTTTCTGTCTTGAAACTGGCATTCTCCTTCTGTCGGCTTGGTAGGTAAATTTAGGATTTATACACAAAAAGAATCCTGAGTTGTAAGCTGTCTGTTTGTTGTTTATTTCAAAGTTTTCAGCTCTACAAAATGTTTTCACCCAGCGAAAACCTCCTGCAAAGGGCAATAGGAAGTGACTGCTCTGTAGTGCCTGGGCCAGTCAGAAGAGGGAGGGGTCAAACGTGACCCGGTTCTCATTCACTCTAATGTTAAAACTGCCCATCATTGAAGCGAAAATTTTTTTTCCCCTCTAAATTATTTTAAATTGTTTGTTTAGGATTAAATTGGAACATTTCAATTAGCCAATCGGATAAAAAGGCTACGCCTATCCCCTGCCTCTGTGTACCCATTATTGGTTACAACGAAGTGATGCATATCCATGAAAAAGATGACTGGCTACGGCTATTTTTTGCCTCCTTTACCATTCATGTGAAACATCCTGCATGCTACGTCCATGTTATATAAAGTATAATAGTTTTCATGGTGCATCATCAAACAGGAAGTCAGCCATGTTGGAGAGACACCCCCTGGAAAAAAATACAATTCAACAGAATGGGGGAGAAAATGAGGACTTACTGTCATGTTTTTGGCTATCTTAATCAATCATATTTTTGATTCACAAAAATATTAATTATTTCAAACGTTTTTCATAGTCTGACCGATTAACACAGTCAAACACATGACAGTAACTGTCCATTTTCTTACGGATAAGTGATGAGTACCGTTTTGTGGAAATGTATTTTCTCTGGGGCGTATCTCCAACATGGCTGACTTCCTGTTTGATGACCTCAGGTTTGATGACGTGACGTGAAAACACCATTTACAGATTAAAAAAAAATTAGACGGAAAATGCGCAAGTACTTTCGTCTGTCTTTCTGTGAATGCGAGTTTGTTTGTGTTGTTACACAAGATATTTTTAAACTCCCTGCTGATTAGCTGTTAGCTTGGTATGGTGTTGCT
Organism: Danionella dracula; assembly: GCA_900490495.1. Classification (NCBI taxonomy): domain Eukaryota; kingdom Metazoa; phylum Chordata; class Actinopteri; order Cypriniformes; family Danionidae; genus Danionella; species Danionella dracula. The sequence continues at coordinate 2,891,351 of UELW01000667.1, forward strand.
TAACTTTACCAAATATTTCTAAAATACACACAATCCATCTTTAAAACATGATTTTAAATTATATTGTTCAGAAAGTTATTCTCTGAATTTGAATATGAAGGTTGGCTTTAGGTTATTAGAGTTATAATTTACTTTGTTCACTGTAGAAAAGATGAAATAAAATCAGCTTTGTTTGGTAACAACACATACATCCACTGGATCTACAGCACAGCCAATCAGATTTCATTAGTTATAAACATCATGTGAAAAACATTACATTCTGTTTAAAGAAGAAATGGCCAGAGTGACCAGGTTTGAACCTTAATTCTGAGAGTGTTTCAACAACCATGCTAGACAAACAGGACATAATTGTAAATTATTTACAAAGAAACAGTAATAATCCAAGAAAGCAAGCACATATGGCAGTATTGCTGATGGTAACCGTATTTTTGTTGCCTAGCAACCCTCTCACAGGTCTTTCTGATGTCATTACGATGATTAGGTTCTTTTAATAAGGATAAAATGAGCAGACTTTTCTGATGCTAAAATAATTCCTCATGAACTACCATCAGTGATACCACACAGTGAAAACTGGGCAACATAAACCAGTGACCTCAGACATGGTTTTTATCATGAATATACGATAAAAATTATCTAAATTAACATTAAACATTCAAAAACACTAACGACTGCTAGAGGCTCCACCCTTATGATTTTAACATTAAATAAACAATTTAATTATTTAATGTAAACATAAAAAAATGTGTTTATGAGCCCTTAAAACTAGCTTTACATTTTTTTATGTTTAATGTAAACATTAAAAAAATGTGTTTATGAGCCCTTAAAACTAGCTTTACATTTTTTTTAAATCAGCTGATCGGTGCATCACTATTTTTATTCTAAACATTCTACATAAATAAAACAATATGCGATGCAAAAATGTGCTTTACATTAATATATAACTGGTAAATATATTGCATAGGGCTGGGTATTGTGAACAATTTGGAAATTTGACCAATCGATGGCTTTGATTCGATATCAATTAGCTATCAGTATTTCATTTACAATGTTAGTTTAGCAGATATGGGAAACATATTTTGATATAAAATGAATCTCTCTTACTTAGGTTTATTACTGATATACACATCTACATCCACATTAATAATCTTTTTTCAATCGGATTTCTGATCGATTAAAATCAGAGAATTAATCACTTTTACCCAGCCCTAATATTCCACTTAATTTCCACTTAAAATTAGCAGGACCTTTTTTATTTATCTGTTAGTACTTTCTCTTGTTCTCAAGATGTATTGTGTAACCTCAACTTTTCATACATATTTTGCATGTTTTAGTGTTGTTCCCTGCAAGATTGGTTCATGCAACGTTGTGCAATACTTTTTTCTTTTTGTGGGAGCTCAAAACATCTCGATGGTCGAAGGAGCCACTAACCAATCAGATGAAGTGCTGAACGTACACTCTGACTGACCCAGAAGTGAACCATAGCAGAACCGTGTCGAAGACATTGTTTCTGATAAATACTGTCTTTTGAAGATCATTAAGGATGCAGTGATGAAGAGGGGTCAAGTATTTTATTATTTAAAAATTATTTAAAAGCGTCATTATACAGCACATTTAAGAGATTTTTTACAGTGTATGATGAACAATATTTTTTTCTCACTCGTTGGCACATATATTCAAGAGCAATGCAACTGAACCAAAATCCTTCACGCTGAAAAAGAAGCAAATTCATTTCAAGATGAAACGAGGTCTCTCTATCCAATCTCTCAGAATGAACGTGCACCGCCAACAAAACTCTGTTCATTATCTCAAAGTAACAGGGTTGCCAAACACGCCTTTAAGTGATTATTGTATAATAACACCTAGCTAATCATACGCATCCTCGTAAATCAATAGATTTCAGCAAGGGCTGCTCCAGCGAATCAGCAAACACTGTGAAAGTCCCCATGTGCAGCACCAGCCTGCCAGTGTGAAAACCAGCACCAAAACTAGTTCCTCGCCTTCACACCAGCAGTGTGTGTGTGTGTGTGTGTGTGTGTATGTGTATGTGTATGTGTGTGTTAGCGAGGTCTACACTGCACACACATGTGCCACCAAACACACATTTCACAATCCGCTCCAGGCGCCGTTAGTGGAGCCGGTGAAAACCATTACGTTTGTTTATGAGAACTCACTAATTATTCACACAGGCGCTCCGATGCAGCATCAAGGACAGGAATTATGAGTTTATAATAAAAACAAGCACATCTGCACACAAGATACAGAGCGAATGGAGGCAATACTGTTCACAAGAGCACTGTTAGCAATTTTGGCCCTCTGGACAAAAAGTTTTCCCCTCAAATCCCATCAAAAACAGTTTCGTTTAATAGTGTAGTTGACTCCGTAATAATTTTAAACAATATTTTTTTTTAAAGATATGTGGTTCCTTGAAAGATGTAACTATTTATGGTTCCCCTTGTCAATTTGAGTCATACAAACCAACCCCCATAAACCTTTCTTCCTTTATTGCGATATAGATAGTTGAAAATGGTTGCTAAGGTATAGAATACGGTTGCTATGGAAGGGGTTGGCATAATCATATAATGTTCCACTCGTCAATATGACTTATTCAAATCAACAGCATTTATTAACTCTTTTCCTAAACTGAGATATAGATTATTGAAAATAGTTGCTAGGGTAAATACTGTGATTGCTATGGAGGTGTAGGTCTAATCATATAATGTGCCCCTCATCAATAAGCGTTATTTAATTAACCCCAATATCTTAACTCTTTTCCTGCGTTGAGAAATAGATCTTTGAACAAAGTTGCTAGCGTAAACATTCTTGTTGCTATAGTGGGATTACTGATAAAATTAAAGTTCTAACAATGCCACTCTGAGCAACATACCGCAAACGCTGTGTCTTTAGATTGTTTTATCTTTAAATTCTCCTTAAATAATTTCAGGTTTTTCAAGAGCAACGTTAAGTCAATAGTGACAATTGATCCACTCTAGAGCCCAGTGGTCAAACACTCTTGCAACTTGCTCTGTATGGTATATGTGTGGCATGGTGTTGTGAGTTTGAAGTTTATACAAGATTCAGAGTATGAGCTACAGCTTGATGACGTTTGACTCCATGTTTCCTAGCATTCCAAGTGATTTTTTTCCAGAATCCATTTGTAGTAGCAGTATGAGGAGATATAGCAGCCGGAGACAGACTACTACAATACCTTTGGGTCCTCCTGTTGAATAGTATGGAAAACACATATTTTAAAATAACAAAACTAAATATGAAAGAAATGCAGGAAATGGGATTCACACGGGAAAATTCTCATCCACCTTTTCCGTCTCCACACTTCTCATACCTCGAGTATGGCCACCTCTTTATGGATGCTGAATTTGCTAGAGATAGCAACACTGCTGGGTTTTTCTGTCCATTAGAAACAAACTTCTCCTGTTTTCACTTGTGTGGATGGCCCATTAGCTTCATGAGACGAAGATAATTATGCACATAATTGCAAATTGAGCTTGTGCTGGATCTTCGGTGTGGACGCTAAGTTTTAATGAAGCTGAAATACCTGTGCAGGAGTGCTCTCCTCGAGCAGATGGTGTTTATCAATGAAATCATTACGAACAGACACTCTGATACAGGTGCGGCGCATTAAAATGATTAAATTACAGCAATTAGGACTTATTACCTCCACAACATTTCAATGCAGTATTTCTTTTATATATTTGCTGTATCTTTTCACTAATTGTAACATCTGTGATTCACAAACTAAACAAAAAATTAGATGAATTTCCACAGTCTGATATTTACCTTCATAATTGCTAATAATAACTCTTTTTTTTTTCCTGTGCAGTTTATGGGATCTTCTTGGAACTGATAGTAAATCACAGGATAAAATTTTTGGATCATAATCAACATTATTTTAGGTGATTTTGGGATTGTTTTTACCAGTCAGCCACACAGAAAGACCTTTTAGAGGAATTTAATACCCTAGTGTTTCAGTTTTATCGTCCACTTCTGATGCATCATCAAATACACAGATGGATCTTTGAATATGTAATATTTCATAAAACATAAAATACAAAGCACATGATCAAAATCAAACTTATTTTGAACAGAAAGGATACATATTTGGATAATGAGATGAACACACTGGAGGTGTGAGATATTTGAACAGCGAATCGCTGCCTCTAAAACTTTGCACTTTTAATTTTGAAGCAGTAAGATACAGATTTGTGAGCTTGTAATTACATGAATTGTGCTCACTAGATATTTTTTAGGGAATTTTGGGATAGTTTTTACTTGTCAGCATCAGAGAGGCCCTCCTGACTCACTCTTCTATCCTCAAATATTGGAGGATTTTAATGTCCTAGTATTTCAGTTTTAACATCTAATCCTAATGAGTCATCAAATACACAGCTAGATCTTTGAATATGTAGTTTTTGCTGAAACATAAAATACAGACTACATGAGAAATACACTTATTTTTTATAGAAAGAATATATTTTTGGACAATGAGATTAAATCACTGTAAGTTTAAAATATATTTTAGCAGTGAAACGCGGGCTCTTGATATTTTTTTATGTTAAAGCAGTAAGATACAAATGTGTGAGCTTGAAATAAATTGAGCTCAATCAGCAGATCAGCGTTTTTTTTTGTTGATTTTGGAGCAGTTTTCACTTGTCAGCATCTCAGAAAACATCTCCTGATTTCAGTCTTGTTCCTTATATTTAGGATTTTAATATCCTAGTGTTTCAGTTTTTTCGTCAAAACATGTTGCATGACCACACAAATTGACGAAGCTTTATATTTTTTTTTAATTTGATGAAAAATTACATTTTCAACACACAATCTAAATTTTACATATTTAGAACTCAAAATATTTGGATAATGAGATAAAAACACTGGTTTGAGATATTTGGACAGTGAACCGCTGGTTCTGGAACCTCACATTTTTTATTTTAAAGCTGTAAGATCCAGATTTGTGAGTTTGAAATGAATTAAGCTCAACAGACCTTTTTAGCAAATTTTGGGCAATTTATTTAAACTAGACCCTTCTGACTCACTGGTTTGGAAGATTTTTTTCCTTCTATTTTGGAGGTTTTTAATGCCATATTGTTTCAGTCTTATTGTCCAAAACTAATGCATCATTATTCACACTGATGAATCTTTATATTTTATATTTGATTAAAAATATATTTACATTTTTAACGGAAAGGAGGAAATTTTAAAGCATTTATTTTTTGGTAAATGGTTTATTTTACATATGGATTGAAATAAAAATATCTTGCTTTACAGCAAGCTTACAGTCACTTTTTGAAACTGTAACAAACACACAGCTCAAAAAGAGTCACGCAATCCTAATCATAAGATGCATTTTGAAATAAAAAAAAAGTACATCAAAGACTTTTTCTCCTCCATGCTTATTTATACACAGAATTTCACGGCTTGTCCTTGGAGATGACAACATCTACGAAGTGCTCGATCACATTCAATTATTTTCAAAAGAATGCACGTCTCAACCCTACGCTCCAACTGTCAGTCTCCGGAGCTAAAACTGCAGCTAAAAAGATCAATTAAGACACAACCAGCCTAAAATGAAGCGTATAATGTTGTCCTAATTAAATAAAGGAGCGTGGAGGTTCCGCTCTGTATAAATGTGCTCAGATGGGTGGCGTGCTACTCCAAAAAAGCCTTGAATGAAAGAGTGTGTGGTTGAGCTGCCTTCGTGTCAATGGCCAGCTTTGTTCTTGAAGTGTGAATTGAGGTGGCTGTACATGTGATTTGCGGGGACGTGGTCCTCACAAAAGGCACACTTCTCAGGGCTGTTCATCTGCTGTGGGTCTGGAGCCGAGGCCTGGCCGGATGCACCCGGGAGCTCAGGAGTCCAGAAGAGCTGCGGACACACAGAACAATAACATACTTGATAAATGCAAAAACACATAATTACAAATGAAAACCTTAATAAAAGACAAGACAATAATAAGGTCCGGATACATTGGGGAAAATTATATTCGCTGGCATCTTTGCATTCCCCAACAACCCGGGGTGGAGTGAAATAGACATGTAATGGCACTCCTTGCTGTGTGAGATGAAAAGTCTACGACTTAAGGGAGGCGTTTAGAGCTTAAGGGCTTCCGACGCACACAGTTTACCGCACTATCTGGGAAACAAACAATAGATAGCTGTGGACCGTTGGTACAGTTCCAGAAAGCAAAGTAATTTACCATATGTTTAAATACGGGCGTGCTCCGGGTATGTGTGTTCTAAAACCCCTGAGAAGACATCGGCGAGTTACCTCCACTTTTTCACCGAGAGTGACACATGCCAGGGGCTTATATACCGAGGCTGTTGAAGAGATCAGATCAGATAGAATGGATAAGTACAGTTGCCATAAACCAGTCAATTTACTATGTTTCTAAAATTTCAACAAGAAACTTGTTGAATTGTTTTTGTACAATTACAAAAAAATTTATTTAAATAACACTATAAGTATTTACGATGAGACAATTGTAATGGGCCACTAATTTTCTTACAACAAGATGATAATTATTATTATAAAGTATAATATTTATACAACTGACATTTTATCACATAAAATGTGAAATGACTATCATACACATTGAATATTTCAAATCTTTCCATGTCTAGGATACATGTTGGATTTAATAGTAGAAAATTGATATTGTATTTCTTTTTGTCAATCAGCCAAAGATATAAATTTTTTTTTATTATTTTTATTGTGACAAAACATTCTAAAATATTCCTAAATGCATTCTTATTAACCTACGGTTATAGTAATAGCCACAATATTTTAAAATATTAAAATAATAAGTCCAACATTGAGTAATACATTTTTAAAAAAGTGTCTTCCTTAAGGAATTCCTGTTGTCTTTTTCTTCCTAAATCTTCTTCTACGCCGTTGTGTCTAGGAAACGCCCATCAATAATTCAGGATAGCCTAGTTGTCAACAATGCACTAGTTGTTAATTACCAACCTTCTGGCAATTACATAGCAACTAAGGGCATCCAAATAACCACCTAAAAGATACCTAGAATGTATAAGTTACCATCTAGCAATCTCATAGCAACAATGTTCCAAGGTAGCCTAGCTACGTCAAGAATGCACTAGCTGGCATTTAGCAACCTTCTGGGAACTACCTAGCAACAACTAGGAACATCTTAACAACAAAGGGCATCCAAATATCAACCTAGAAACAACCTATTATGAACAAGTTACCATCTAGCAACCGAAGGCATCCAAATAACCATCTACATGTACCAGAAACATGTACAAAATATCACCTAGCAACCACACAGTACACAAATGGAACCCCAGTTACAATTCACATGACTGTAGTTGCAACCTAGCAACCACACAGAGCATCAAAGGAACAACAGGTCATACTCGATCAACCTCACACAAATGCCATAAAAACCAACCACACAAGAACACCCTAGAAACACCCCGGTAATAACCTAGGGTTCATAGTCCATTGTCGTAACTCATCATACTGACAGCCAAGCCAACAACCAACCAATACACCAAAACAACAGTCCAGTGGATGCTAGCAACCACCAGTAAACCTATAGTTGTAACCCAGCAACCATCCAGTACATCTAAGCAGCCCCATATTTGAAGTCCAAGAAAGCCAAGCAACCAACATGAGATTTAATAGCAACAACTTTCTGACAAACCAACTGAAGACTAACAGCTTCAGTTAAGGGCTGCCAAGCAACCACAGAAACTTTTACGCTAACAACATCATAGTAACCTCACATTCAAAGCATAAGCACCATGCAATTTTATAGCAACAACAATGCAATAAATCCGAATCAGCTTTATAGTCACATGTGTGTGTGTGTGTGTGTGTGTGTTTGTGTGTGTGAGTGTGTATACACAGAAGGAATTTCCTGTGGTACAATGGAGATGTCAGTGCAAACAAAATAAGTACATTACAAACCACATAAGTACAGTAAATGTAAACATGTGAACAAAAGTCTATAAAGTGTAGTGTGCTTAAGCGCAAAATACAAGGAGATGAAATGGGAGAGTCCAGGTGCCGGTAACACTGTTTGTGTCGTACAGTCCTGATGTTAGTGGCTCTGAAGCGGCAGCCAGATGGCAAGAGCTCAAAAAGGTGGTGGTCGGGGTGAGCGGAGTCCAGAGTGATTTTGATAGCCCTCTTTCTCACTCTGGTTGTACACAGGTCCTGGAGGGAGGGTGGGGAAGCACGGAGGAGCTTCTCAGCTGTGTGAATGGTCCTCAGAAGTCTACGCACGTCTGCTTTAGAAGTGGAGCTAAACCAGACAATTATGGAGAAGTAGAGAACAGACTAGATGACCGTGTCGTAAAAGTGGGTTAGCAGTGTCTGTGAAAGGTTGAACTTCTTCAGCTGGCGCAGAAAGTGCAACCTCTGCTGGGCCTTCTTCACAATGGAGTCGATGTATGTGTGCTCCACTTCAGGTTCAGAGAGATGATGGTGCCCAGGAACCTGAATGACTCCACTGGTGCCACAGTGCCATTCATGATGCTAAGGGGAGGGTGTGCGGGAGGGCTTCTCCTGAAGTCCACTACCATCGCCACTGTTTTGAGGGTGTTGAGCTCAAGGTTGTTTAGACTGCACCAGTTGTGCGAGGAGCAGTCATTGGTGTAGAGAGAGAAGAGAAGTGGAGAGAGAACACACTCCTGGGGGGCACCATTGCTGATGGTTCGGATGCATGATGTGAATTCCCCCATCCTCACAAGCTGCTGTCTGTCATGACAGGTGGAGTCAGTGACAGAGAGCTGGGAGAGTTTGCTTCGAGGGAGTGATGGGATGATGGTATTAAATGCTGAGCTGAAGACCACAAACAGGATCCTCACACAAGTCCCTGGCATATCCAGATGTTGCAGGATGTAGTGGAGCCACACTTTAACTGCATGCTCCATAGACCTGTTAGATTGGTAGGCAAACTGTAGGGGGTCCAGTGATGTTGGGTAAATGCAATATACCCAATTGCATCCTTCTTCTTCTTCTTCTTCTTTCAGCTGTTCCCAGTTTAGGGGTCACCACAGCAAATCATCTGTTTCCACCTAACTCTGGCCTCAGTATCCTCTACTCTTGCACCAATTACCTTCATGTCCTCCTTGAGCACAGCCATATAACTTGTCTTTGGCCTTCCTCTTGCCCTCTTGCCTGGCAGCTCCATCTCCAACATCCTTCTACCAATATAACTACTATCCCTTCTCTGCACATGTCCAAACCATCTCAATCTGGCTTCTCTGACTTTGTCTCCAAAACAACCATCCTGAGCTGTTCCTCTGATGTACTCGTTCCTAATCTTGTCCATCCTTGTCACTCCTAAACTGAACCTCAACATCCTCATCTCTGCTACGTCCATCTCTGCCTCGTGTCTCTTCCTCACTGCTACAGTCTCTAACCCATACATCATAGCTGGTCTCACTACTGTTCGGTACACCTTTCCTTTGATTCTTGCTGACACTCTTCTGTCACACAACACCCCTGACACTTTTCTCCACCCACTCCAACCTGCCTGCACTCGCCTCTTCACCTCTTTTCCACACTCCCAGTCACACTGGACTGTTGACCCCAAATACCTAAACTCCTCCACCTTCTTGACATCAGCCCCCTGTAACCTCACTGTTCTACTTCCCTCCCTCTCGTTCAAACACATGTATTCTGTCTTACTACAACTGACTTTCATTCCTCTTCTTTCTAGAGCAGACCTCCAACTGCTCTCTACTCTCACTACAGATTACAATGTCATCTGCAAACATCATTGTCCATGGATATATATATATATATATATATACCCAATTGCATCCAAACAACCACAATAATGTTTACCCTAGCAACCGCATATTTAAAGCCCAGAGAACTCAAGCAACCACTGTGTCACACAGTCATTTGCGGTGGAATAAACATATTTTTGCTGCTAATAACATTAGAAATAATTTTATTACAATTGATGGCCTCAAGAATGTAACATTTTGCTGCATTGAAAAGCCTGAAAATTCAATCTGTATCACATTTTAACAACCACTCATCTACAAACAGTAAAGCTTCACAAAAGTCAAAGCTCCTTATTTAGCAAACCTTTCTTATAATGACTCCTTTTAACACAAACAACACCCTGCACATGATTCCTTGATGTTTCTGAAAAAAAAAAGAGCAGTGCGGATGCACACCCAATGGTACGCCGTCACAGAGGAGCAGGTAAAATTGTGATTTGCAACTCTTGGTGCTCTCTTAGCACTTCTTAATTGAGATCCTAAATGGAGCAGCTCTGGATTGCCATGCAGATGTGAGGCTTACATAATAGGTGTGAGAGTCACAGTTCCTCCATATGGACAGGTACAAACAATCCCATCTTTTCTCTGCCATCTTTAACATGCATTTAATTAGTTTCACAAGCTGTAAAAATATACAGGTTTAAATGTGCATACTTCAGGATCTGTAAGGTGTGTTACAGAAGCATGCAGGAGGTGTCACGGATATTTACATACGCTTGTAGAGAGCAATCGCTTGAATTCTATACAGAATCCTGGCTTCGACAACCCTTCAGTTATACTCCTACAGTTACTACCCTATATATATATATATATATATATATAAATATATATATATATGTGTGTGTGTGTGTGTGCGCGTGTGCATGTGAAACAAAATATAAAAAAAAAAAAAACATTGGGGAAGGTTTATAATTGTATTTTTTTGTGCTTGAACATTTTGTATAAAAATGTGGACACTGAAACCCCAAACCAGACAGGTCCCTAGACTATTAGCATTCTTTTGTGATTTTTTTGCCGAAAAGTTTGTTTTCATTCCAGCAGGATCTGCGCCATCTTCACTTTTAAGAATGCTCAAACCCAAAAGTCATGCAAGTCAAAAAGCACTTAAAACATAAAAGATGTGTATTGCTACTATTCCCTCTGCCTATTTTCTTTGTTTGTTTGTTTATGACCAAAACAATAGTGCAGGTTATTTCACGGCTATATGTCGTATTTGGTATAAAACTTACTCGTAAAACAAATATGGTAAGTCAGTTTTAAAATAAAATTGAATAGTCTACTAGGAACTGAGAGGATTTCTTTTAAGTTGTCATATTTCAGATGTTGTTTCCTAATGGAATCATATACAGGGCATTCTATAAGCAGATGAGAGTCTGTATTTACAGTGTTTGTTTGGGGTAGTTTCTCCTTTGAGTAAAAAAACTGTGCGTCAGTCACGTGTGACCTATTCAGGTGCTGAAGATTTGGTAATGATTAAACTCGACTCGGTTTAACAAGTTTTTAGGGTGTTTTTCTTAACTGTTCAGAAGAGCTTCCATTAAGCGAGCAGAGTTGAGTCAAAGGGGTTATTTTTCCATTTTTTGAAAGAAAGCAAAACATCACATACTGTTGATTGCATGTGTTCACCAATTGGCCAGGAAGAAAGTAGCAAACTTGCACTCAAGTTTTCTACACTTTTTAGCAGATTTTCACCTTTCTTTCAGCTATCTTGTAAACAAAGCCTTTGCTTTGAGCATTAAAAGCACCAACATATACAATATATGAAGCTGTCTGTTTTACAATGATGTGTGCAATCAGCTTCATGCTTTCTGTCTCCATCTCGATATTCACCAAGCGGAACGAGACTGAAGTACCGGATTGATGCATCTTATGTGAACTGTCTCAAGGAAGCCCCTCAGAACTGATAATAGTACTTGGTGGAAACACAAGTCGAATGAAACCAAACCAAACTAGTTGGTAAAATCTGGTAAATCTGGTGTATGTATCAAATCTAAACAGTACCTGTTGTGGTCCTCGCACAGTTTCTCCCTGCCCTGAAGCAGCAGGAGAGTGAGGAGGCGTTCCAGGAGCAGTGAATGAGGCAAACACTTCCTCACTCATGGTGCTCAGGCAATCGTTTCTGTCAGCCTGGTGGTGCAGGGGTAGATCCAGACGTTTCTCTGGAGCGCTGTTGAGGAAGTCATACTCGTCTTCTGTGTTTGGGGGGAACTTCACACTGAGGGCCCTCAGAGAATCGAAGAAGCAATCGCCCGGACCTGCTCCACGGGATGCCAAAGAGCCTGAGGCAGAAGCCTCATCCCCTTCAGGCCTCGGTGTAGAGAAGGAAATTTCTGCTTGCTCCGCAGTACCGTCGGTGCACTGGATGGGCATCGAGAACTGCTCTGAAGAGAGACGACATGAGAATATTATTATCTATGGTTACAGCTTGAATTCCAGAGAATCAGACAGAAAATCTTCACTGCCTTGTTCAATCTTCAAAGAATATGGTTTCAACATGCAGAAATCTTTTTAAAGTCCTTGTAAACACAGGTGAAAATAAATACACACTATACATTTAAATGTTGTTGTAGAAAAAAAAACAGAGGTGGGTTGAGTCTCCAAAAATTGTATTCAAGAAAAGGTACTTGTGAAAATATTTACTTGAGTAAGAGTAAAAAAAGTCTTAGTACTAGTACTTAGTTACTAGTTACTTCTGATCTGAACGATACAAAGCAGAAATGCTAGCAAATAAAATAATGTTGATTGCAAACTATAATCAAACCTACATTGCAAAGGCAATTCACGCAACCAAAATATGTTTTGCATCGCTTCAATCCCATTTTACAAAATAAGTGTGCTGTGAAATCCACATTCATCTGCGCAGGCGTCCTCTGTCTGCTGCATGATGGCTGTGTTGCATGACAACAGCACTCTATAGTCTGCAGCGAAGAGGCCTTCCACCGGTCACCGTCGACTCGAGGAGTTGCAAACTCTCGTCCATCAGCCTCTTCAACATATCACTTGACTTGCTGACGTCAAAAATGGGAGAACGCAGCAAAAATGTTGCAAAAATGTGATACAGATTTAATTACGTAGAAGTACAGATATTTCACTAAAGATTTACTTCAGTAAAAGTAAAAGTACACATTTTTAAAAGTACAAGTTACCCTAAAAATGTACTCAAATAAATGTAACTAAGTAAATGTAACCAGTTAGTACCAACCTCAGCCAAAAAGCAAACAAAGCATGTAAAATGTTCTACAGTTTGTGATCTTGCTAATAGGACGGTGTGATTTAGCAAAAAAAAAAGATAAAACCTTGGATTTCAAATTAAATTACTTTCAAAACTAACTTTGTTTTCTCTTCCTTTGTTACAAGTCAATAAAAATATTCTCTTTTAGTAATATATGTAAGGATAACATAACTGAACAAGCATTATTCAGTTTTAAACGAATGACGTGGAAACGTTTTCTTCTTCGTTTCAAATTGACTTCATACATAATTATGTTCCAGTCTTTGCTAAAATAAAATATTATTTTCATATGTTATAAATAACAAAAATACATACCAACAAAAAGTACAAATAAAGGTATATATACTTCAATTTTAGGTGAAACGGTGAGTTTTCTTTTGTGAAATTGTCTAAAGTAATGCAATACTATGATGTGACGTAATGCATAGATTTCTATGTATCCCAGAGACCAAAATGTGCTATAATAAAAACGTAATTGCAAAATATATTTTTAAATTCCATGTTGGATTGACAACTGATAATGAAATTGCTATTTGAATTGTGACTCTGAAAAACTTCCATAATATCGTGTTACATTAAAAGACAAAAACTTTCCCAGCGATGGGTTGCGGCAGGGAAGGGCATCCGCTGCGTAAAACATATGCCAGTGAGTTGGCGGTTCATTCCGCTGTGGCGACCCCGAAAGGGAATAAAGCCGACATGAAGATGAATGAATGAATGAATGAATGAATTAAAAGACAAAATGAAAGGGATTTTATATTAAAAAATGTTTAGAAGTAAGTGTTCGATGTAAAGAAGCGAAAAGTATACACTTGCAATAGAATTTTCACCATAGAATGGCTTAAAGAATTAAAGTCCTTTGCAAACACTGTGTGCACCTTGACCTAGATGAGAAATTTAAGACTAGGGAGGACACGAGTTCAAAGACAGAGCTCAAACCTGCAGCTAACCCCAGAAAGCCAACTCACTGCAAGATGGAGCAAAAATTAGGCCAAAAGATTCCTTTTGTGGGTGAAGTCTGCTCTTCAGAGTGTAAGCGACGTTCTTCTTTGTGCTTTCCTTAAATCAACAACGTCCAAAAATACATCTCACTGGCATACTTCATTTTTCCAAGAGATGTCACAGACGATGTGTAATTCAAAGCGATAATTGAACGAGCTCATCTATTCAAGCTATTTTAATGCAGCACAGAGGGGTCAAAGGTCACTGGAGTAAAAAGCCATGCCTTCACTTAGACTCTCTCTGCTTCTAATTGCAGGAAAGTGCAAACAATGCAAGGTATAATTACTCAGAAGCTACATTACAACCGCCAGCTCTGTAATTACTAATTTGTTGTGACAAACCTAAAGTAACTGTAACTCCGGAGTTTTTATTTCACCTAATTTAATTAGATTGGAAAGAATTGCGCAACAGCTATAATTTAATAAAGCATCTTAGTCAGAGATCTCATACTAGGTTTAAAATCTAAAACAGTTTACCGTTGGAGGTCTCGCTCCCGCTGTGGATGCGCTTCAGCTGATCTTTCTGTTTTCGGGTCAGAGTCTGGATGCGCTGGAAAGTCCCCTGGATCTCTCGCCAAGCTTCCACAACATTCTCGCTAAAGCACAGAAAGGAGATGTTTTTAAAGGTTAGCTTGAGGACAAAAAACAGGGAACTTTTCCACTAAATTTGGAGATTAAAATTCCCAAGAGAATGTTGTACGTGCTAGATAATAGCAATTAAGACTCTTTAACTCGTTTTTCACATCTTTATCACAGTAATACAAACTAAAAATCTGAAAATTGTACAGAATATATTATACTACATGTAATCTTAACAATGCCCTGTACATGTGCGGGTACAAATCATTTCAGTAATCTGCAGAGGCGTGTAGATCTAAAAAAAAAAAAAAACATTTTTATCTGCTTTATTTAAGTATCTAATTAAAAACATAAGGCCATACATAAGTGAAAGCTTTTATATATTTTAAATCAAGATTTAGGACATTCAGTGCTCTTGTTGTCAAGTTCAGAAGCAATAAATGTGTTTTTAATATGCAAATTGAGTAAAGGTAGCTTATAATTCCAAATTAAGAGTTGCAAGTCCATATTACATCTTGTAAAACCAACAAAAGGGTACAGGTGTGCTCAAGAAAATATTTGTTTCCGAGTTAAGTCAAATAAAATGAACTATTTTCCCCATGCACTCACCATGTTTATTTAGATGTTCTGCATGGTTTTTCCTCAAACTCAATAATCTTCCTACAGCAGGGATTAGGTCCCACATTCCATATCTCAGCTCCTGATTGACTCATGCCAATAAATGCAACACCCAACCACCAGTCAGTCACCAACTGAAAGCAACTAAAGTGATCTTTCACCTAAAACAAAAATCTTGTTCGGCTCATAACTTTTTTTTAAAGGTTACTAAACCTCATGAGCTCACAGAATCTAAAGATTTAACTCAATTCCTGAGTATATGTAATTGAGCACTTTAAGTGTTAAAATAATAAGCAACTCTGAATTCAACAAACGAGTGTGTTTCATAAATGGACAAGTAGGACATGTGTCCACTGATGATGTTTGGATGTTTATGGTTAATAAAAGGCTATAAATTTGTCTTGAAAAATAAAACCTGCATCCTTTCAGAACCAAACTGAATAAAGATGTTGAAAAGACATGCTATTCACTTACAAAACACATCATCTGGATCCCCGTTTTGCAATGCTGTTAGTAAAATGTTTGCTGGTGAAAACACTAAAGTGCTTTTAAAATAGCACACGTTAAGACTTTTACTCAAGTTTTATTGGATTCACTGTAACTTGTAGGAGACAACATTTATCTTAAAGAATGTCTTTAAGTCTCCTCAAATGGTTGTGCCACACTTACACCATGCCCCCTGCTGGGTTTTGCTTAATGCCACACACAAAAATCCATTCATTTCTGATGAATTCATTAATCTTTGGGAGCGCAAAAAGGCCTGGCACATCCAAAAACACCCTTCGTTGTTAATTAGGCACGGTTCTTTAATGGTTCACTTTCGTGTCAGTCAGCGCATACGTTCTTAATTGAGGTAAGCTGCATTAGCACTTCATCTGATTGGTTAGTGGGCGATGCTTCAGCCTGTGGGCGTGGCTACAGCAATTGAGCCGTTTTGAGCTCCCAGAAAAAGAAAATAGGATAACACAAACATGAACCAATCTGAAAATATTTTTGATGAGGGAACAATATTAAAACATGAGAGAAATGTCTGTAAAGCAGAGTTTACTCTTAAAAATCATGAAGTTAAAAGGCACTTCGTAATAATAAAAAAAACTCTTTATATTTGGATTTATGATTATTTAGAAACTAAGATGACAAACAGCTCTGTGTCTGGACACTAACCCAAAAATGTCAAAAAAGTACACAATGAACGGCAGATAAATATTTAAAAGAAAAAGATCATTTTTAGGCAATTTTGTATGGGAAAAAGTTTGGAAAAGACCGAGATTCAAACATCAGGAGTTTACAGGTCCTGCTCACCTACCACTATACGAGGGAGCAAAACTTCAGATAAAGAACACTATGAACAATTTTATATGAAATTATATATATTTATATGAAACTTTTTACTTTGTGAATAGCGGCTAAAAGTTAAAATTCATCATTATAAGCAGCTTGCTTTCTAAACAGAGATTTTAAAGTTTCATTTGTAAAACTTTAGAACATTACAATAAACCACAAAAAACTAGCTATAAACCATAAAGCCAATCCGCTTCTATTTCTCAAGTTAAAGACAAGTTCACCCCTTCCTTCAAGCAGATCCCAGATAATTCAAACTGCTTAGTATTTCACAAGCGGTTCATTGGAGGTTATTAAGATATTAATATAGACTTGAAATAGTCTGAAAGGAGGATGCTGACCTGCTAATTCCACTAAACAAACCTGGCAGAGCTGTTAATCAGTGTTTCAGTACAAGACTGAAGCGTTGTCTGCCGGCCCTTGACACCGAAGTGTAAAATCCTTCATTAAAGCCCATTTCTCTTCCACAGACATGCTTCACGTACCTCTTCATTTCACAGGCAGCCGATAGCGCATGAGGGAAACTCCCAGGGTACTCTTTGGGTTCGTTTATCTGGACACACAAAGTAAACAGAGACGGAAGATGATTCCAAGTATTAAAGAATATACAAAAAGCAACTCGAATATGAGGGGAAGTGTAAGTGAAATGATCAACAACAGGACAAAGAAATTACTTTCTAAAAAAACCTAACATAAGTTAAGCCTTTCAGACCCAATTTATGTTCCAGTTGTCAGAAACATTTTGGAGTCCTTAAAAATAGGGAAAATGTTAATTGAGATACAATTTTAACGATTAAAATTTCCAAATTGTAGAATTATGTTATGTAAATGTACGTCCAGTCCAAACCAGTGTTCTTCACTAATATGTAGCTATAAACAACTGTATTTTACTACTTCTCCAATTGGTGTATTTGCTGCTATGCTTTTATTTTTGAGCAGTGAATAACAAGACAAAAAACCATAGCCTGACACATGACATCAGTTGAAAGGATTAAGCACATGAACGTCTAAAGTTATTATACAAAATGCCTTCTCTTACAAATACTCATGGAATACACTGAAGGAATTGTTTTGGGAAAGCGTATCTCATAATTATGACTTGCTAAGTTATAGTTACGAGATAAATTTGTAGTTTTTATAATTCTTTCGCTCATTTTGCCTTTACACCACACCTGCAGATTCAAAGATTTGCTTTTTACATCTCTTTAACTCAAGAGGTGCTCATAAAAGCACCCGAGCTCTCTTTTAAACTGTAACATAAACAACTTCCTTTGTGTTCATGCTCTGAACGTCTGCCATGGGAGCGTCTACAAAGTGTAAACCCCAAAAAGCATTACTGAATAAAGCACCCCATAATTTCACTCTAAAGCACTTCACTGGCATCAAATTAATCTTTTAATTAATTAAAATAGAGAACCAATAACTTGGCTCTGATTGGAATGTCAATCAATACAAGCGCTCCTACAAGCAAACTATTTCTGTAGTTTTTGCAAAAAATAAGGGTTATAATAACTTTAATGGGATTACGTAAATACCATTATGAAGAAGGACATTATTTTTGGTGATTGTGAACATGTCAGCAGTCCATGGAGTAGTTAATTGTCAGTCTTTGTTTGGTTAAAAACTTGCTTGAAGTAAGCTGTGTCTTTGCAGAACAGTAGTTTGGCTAGCAGACAACATGGCTTCCGTTTTTACTTAAATAACAGTTGCACATTCAACACGATTATATTGGCAGCAGACTACAGCATTGATCTTGATAATCGTCAGATAATGGTGTTCTTGGAATGTTCCTCTGCAGTTTAACGATATGATGTCTGTCGCGTCTCTCTCCAACACTCGATACTTTTCTTACATGAACTGCTGAGCTCTGGATCAGTGTCATATTGTATTTCACAAAAGGCACTATACATGTCAAAAACAACCAACAATTTATTGAAATCTAACATTAGTTTACGATCTCTAGCTCCAAGCTTTCCCCCTGACAGACTATGTCACTTTCTTAGTACTTTGATTGACAGAAATCTCATCCAATCAGCGTCAAGTTGTCGGTCCTCATTGTTAATCTCCCTTTTGGGGTTTCTGAAATTTATTAGCTTTTGGAATTTGTAAAAGTGTTTTCGGAACAGCCATTGAGCTATTTTGAGCTCCTAGAAAAAAAAACAGCCTAAAACATGAGAGAAATATCTGAAAAGTCGAGTTTACATGATACGGCACTTACACGAAAAAGAAAACTTTAAAATAAAAGGCATAAATAAAAGTAATAATTAAAAAAAATGATTATTTTGAAACTTAGATGATAACTAGCTATGCTTCTGGACACTTCAGCCCTAAACTGACAAAAGAAGTACATAATGGATGGCAAATATACATATACATTTTAGGCAATTTTAATTAAATTATAATATTGCTATGTATTTACTAGCTCTAAACTCCTGGCAAAAAGTTTGGAATTAGATGTCTTAGAAAGTACTAAATCAAACGTTTATTTAATACAAACGAGTCAGAGAAACAGCACTGGCACCTATTACAGCTTGAATTCTCTTTGGCATGGTGGATTTACAGAGTAGTCCTCACCAATCTGTCTTTAACTTTCTCTTTTTGTAGTGGACTGATCAACTACACATGTTGGAGTTGTTATTGTGGACGATTTTTCTTCAATTTCACCGAGGTTTACTCTTTCATTAAAACACTTCTAAAACCAGATCACTTCTGGACAGTGTACACTCTTCTTCTTATTTCTTTTCTTTTTAAAGCCCTGATGGCAACATGGATATTTCACGGCTATCTCTGTTTTAAAACGTAGTTAATATTTCATTTTAAAAGATTATAGGATCCTTAAAAACTAAGTTACAATTCCCAAACCTTTATAGCCATTTTGGTTTAGCATGGATTTCTTTAAGATCTTGTCCAGTCAGGTGCCTTCTCCTATTTCAAATTGGACATTCTTTCAAGATGTGTTTAAAAGAAAAAATACTTTGCAATGTCTACATAAAGGCATTGTCTCACTTCTAAAAAGAAAACTATGAGTTAAAGCCCAATTCGACATCTGGTTAATAATATTTGATCTCTTCCAGTTCCTAAAATTGCTTGATTTACTCCTAGCTCTGGATAGATTTTATGCAATTTGTTTTCAGTTTGTTGGTTTCATTCTTGCTGCCAATGTTTCACTACTTGATCATTTATTTTCTGTTTTAGGTCTGTTGGTGGTATATGATGTTGACAATAGGACTCTGGGTTTGTTAATTTTGCCACATTGTCTGCTCTCTCATTTCCTGTTATGACCAGGAATACAGCAGAATACTATGTTATATTCAGCCCTCAGTAAGTTATTTGTTTTTATAATTATTTCAACAACTGCCTGATGGATCAGTTGCATTAGTCCTAGAACCCGGAGTATTGATTTGGAATCTGGAAAAACTATATTTTTGTGTGTTGCTTTTCCATGAGTTTTATGGCACAGCTTCAGCTGTGAAAACTGTGCTATTCGATAGTTTAGAAGAAGATTGCAAGTCTCCTACTACTGCTGCTGCTGCTGCTACTTTGTTTTCTATATTGGATCCATCAGTGAATATGAGTATGTGATCTGGATACACTGTTCTTATGTTAAAGTAGTGTTGATGGTAGAAATCAGTGTGGGTTTCTTGTTTCTTGTATTCAGCCATTTCCAGATTGATTTTCGCTCTCTGGAGATTCCATGGAGAGATGGGCAAGAAGGGTACTTGGCATAGATTTGAAAGATGGATGTTTAGTTGGTGTCACCAAGGTCTGTGGTCCAGTATTCCTAATGGTCTTATACAATTCGGCTTTGCCTCATATATCTGTGAGTGCTTTGCCTTCAGTTTCATCACATATTGTAATGCCAGCTTTATTCTTCTTATTCTTAAAGGGAGTTCATTGATGACAGTGTACACAGAAAAAAAAGAGCAATAGCATGAACTAATCACTAAAACCCTTCATACCAATAAACTACACAGTAATTTCTAATCCTAGTTTAATTACACTGGCCTAATGCAACACACTTTTTTCAATTCACAGGTTTTGCAAGCAGGCCATTAGCTCCCTGAGATTAGCTCCAGGAACAGACGAACGCAGCCATTTCAGACGGATGTGTCTACATGTGTCTAACGGTCATAAAAATGAAAATGACACCTCCCATCCATAAGAGCAAACTCAATTTTCGACGCCTCAATGGTTTGAATCAAGCAGAGGTTGTGAAAGCATTGTGCTCTAGCGCCCCCCGAAGCTCAGCAGATGCATAGGATTAAAACAATTGAGCTAAATTATCATCACACAGGATTCAATTAGAGAAACATTCTCACTATGGACAGATAGCGATGAAAAATGATATCAAACTGTGAAGAGAGAGAGAACTACATCTTTTTCACACGTTTCTCACAACTTAACCCTGGAGCAAACCGAGAATAACTAGCAAAAGCACGGCAAACTCATCTAATAGCTTTGTTCATGCTTAGAAGCGGTTAAGGATGATAAAACAATATCAAATGCAAGTTGGTCCATGCTCAGAGAACAACCCTCTATGAACAAACTAAATCTGTGTTGGACATTCAGAAGGACTTGTTTATCTCAGCTTTTGGTCTGATTGCGTTGTGTACATTGTAAAATCGTCATTAAGCCTAGAAGAACAGCTAAGACCTCTACTTTCTCTGTACAGCATGTTTATATTCTTGTTGTAAAAGTCTCCTGACAATAAAACTCAGAATTTTAATCTGAGACACATTTCCATCACTGTACATGGACATTAAGAAAGAAAACCCTGTTTCGGTTAAACCCCTATTTGTTTAATATCCCCCTGTTTAGTGTAACCCCAGTTTTGATTAAGCCCTGTTAAATTTAACCTGGTAAATTTATTCTGTTAAACAACAGTTTAGTTTACCCTCTGTTTAGTTTAATTAATTTAGTTTAACCCTTGTTTAGGGGGTTTATTAATCAATCAATAAATCAATCAATCAGTTTTTATATAGCGCTTCTTTAGCAATTGCTTTCAAAGCAGCTTCACAAAGTCCTCGTGAGGATCAGGTAGAGTAGATAGGAGTTCCCTCTGTGAGTGGGTTTTAGACAAGTGAGTTTTTTTTAGACAAATACCAAGAGATAATTATTCGAATTTAAGATTAAACAGATATGTTTTTACACACTGTTAATTTCTCCACTACAGTTAAAAATCTTGGCGTTATTATAGATAGTGAACTGATATTTAAGAACCATATCTCTTATGTTACTAAGACCACCAGAGGGGGAAGAGGGTTCTCATATAGAGCCCCAAAACTCTGGAATAAACTCCTGGATGTAGTCCGGAGCTAAGCTATGCTCACAGATGTCAAAACTAAATTAAAAACATATCTGTTTAATCTAGCATTCGAATAATTGGCTCCTCGTATTTGTCAAAAAGGATCTGGTGTCTGAGAACTATATTCATACAAACTGTGGAAAAAATAATGTGATTCAATGTGCCTCTCTAACTTATCCTCATCATTTATCTCTCATCCTGCAGCTGATGCTGATTGCCTGTTTGTTGTCTGTTACACTTTTCTAACCATTGTATTTCATTTGTTAGTTTCTGTTTTGTCTTTGTTTGTTTCGTTTTTTTTTCTGGTGCTGTCAGGCTAACTGTTGGTCAATGGATTTTGAGTTTGTATATTCTTTATGCTGGGGAGGTGATTAGCGCCTGCCTCAGTCAGCGAGGCTTCCAGGGGCCTCACAGAGGGACCTCCTGTTTACTCTACCTGATCCTCACGAGGACTTTTTGAAGCTGCTTTGAAAGCAACTGCTAAAGTAGCGCTATATAAAAAAAACTTGATTTATTGATTGATTGATTTAGTTTAACCCCACTTTAGATTTACAAGGGTTTGACCCCACCACCCAGTTTAGTTTAACCCCAGCTTGGATTAATAAATTTAGTTGAACTCTTGTTTAGTTTAACCCCAGTTTAGTTTGACCCCACCACATAGTTTAGTTTACAGCCTGCATAGATTAATTAATTTAGTTTAACCCTTGTTAATTTATCCCCAGTTTAGCTTGACAAGTTTGACCCCACTAGTCAGATTAGTTTAAGCCCTGTTTGGATTAATTAATTTAGTTTAAGCCTTGTTTAAGTTAACACAAGTTTAGTTTACAAAGGTTTGACCCCACCACCCAGTTTAGTCTACCCCCAACTTGAATTAATTAATTTAGTTTAACTCTTGTTTAGTTTAACTCCAGTTTAGTTTGACACAAGTTTGACCTTACCACCCAGTTTAGTTTACCGCCTGTTTGGAATAATTAATTTAGTTTAACCCCACCACCCAGCTTAGTTTACCCCTGTTTGGATTGATTAATTTAGTTTAACCCCAGTTTAACCCAACCATGTTGTTTAGTTTAACCTCCATCTAACCACCATATATTTAAATCCATTTTAGTTTACCCCTGTTTAGTTTAGCCCTTGTTGTTTAACCCCAGTTTAGTTTACTCCTGTCTAGTTTAACCCATTTAGTGAAATCCAGATGTAGGTAAATTCAATTCCAGTTTAGTTAAATTAAGTTGTAAACCGCAGTTTAGTTTACCAGTGGTTTTGTCACATCCATCTTAGTTGAACCACAGTTTAGTTTACCAGTAGTTTAGTTAAATCCAGTTTAGTTTAGCAGTGGTTTAGTTAAACCACAGTTTAGTTTATCCGTGGTTTAGTTAAATCCAAATTATTTAAACCACAATTTAGTTTACCAGTGGTTTATCTAAATCCAGTTTAGTTAAGCCACAATTTAGTTAAATCCAGTTTAGTTCACCCATAGTTCAATTATATCCAGTTTAGTTAAACCCCAGTTTAGTTCAATGCAGTTTAGTTATACCAGTTTACCTCTCTTTACACCAACCACCCTGTTTAGTTTAACGCCCATTTAACCACCATGTAGTGAAACCGCTTTTTTGTTAAACCATCGTTATCCCCTTTTAGTTTAGTTTAAGCCTATTTCACAATCATGTATGTTAAAATAGTCAGCTCTTTCTTTGATTTTTTTTTTAATATTATTACATGCATAGATCACACTAATTATTAAATTGTTTAATGACATCTCTTCATCAAGGCAAATCAAAAAACTGTGATACTCCTTGTTGTGATTTAAGAGTGTGTGCTTAAAGCGCATGAATGAGAATCAGGTTGCCAGATTGGTGGCAACCCCCAGCTCAAGTGAAGTCGAGCGCGTACCAGGAAATGGTTTGTCCTGTGGGAAGATGAAGGGTTGTTTTCAGAGCGATGATAGCTGGGAGACAAGAGTTCTGCTTCCTGTTTTCTTAACCTGGCCTCACACACCTCTCCTAAACAAAACAAAAAAGAACAGACGTGTTATCAACGTCAGTTTCACCAACCACAGCATGAGCTGTCAACCAATCACATCAAACAAGCATGTGATTTACACCTGCTGCATGAGCTTTACATGCTACAATAACATGTTAACAGTCACTCTGAACCTTCAACATAGATCAGCTAATGATTGAATATGTGCATATAGCTGCGAGGAATTAACTTAGAGCCTCTTACTTAAAGTGCCTTAAACTGTTATTGTACTCATACTAAGGTGATTGAACTAAGGAGGTTTCGCTTCTGGTACATTTTTGGCATTGAACATTTAATCAATATTTGCTAATATATAATTTAAAATTAATTTTCTCTAGTAATAATAAAACATACCCAAAAACTGAAAAAGACAATTTTAGAGAGACTGGAGACTAAAATAAAGCTTAAAATGTTAAAACATATTAAATTAATTATTTCAATGCTAATTAGTGTTTTTGAAATCTCTCAAAAATAGCATCTTATATTTCTATGTGTTAAAATAAGAGATAAGAGATAGAAAGAGAGAGAGAGAGAGAGAGAGAGAGAGAGAGAGAGAGAGGCGGAAGAAAAAGGGAGAGCTGGAGAGAGGGAGAAAGAGAAAAGAGTGGAAAGGGAAAGAGAGAGGAGAGGAAAGAAAGAGCAGTGAGAGGAGAGAAAATAGGGGAGAAAAGAAAGAGAGAGGATAGAGAAAATAAAGAGAGAGAAAAAAAAGAGAGGGAGAGGAGAGTGAGAGAAATAGGAAAGAGGGGAAAATGAAAATGAAGAAAATGAATTGTTTTTAAACCCATTTCTGACCGGCTGAATGCTTCCGGAGTGAACCGAGCTCTGTTTTCAGGCTCAAGATGGTCTTCTTCTGCTCTTCTATCTGCCTCTCCAGCTGCTCGGTGTGTCTCTGATACTGCTCCGTCTGCAAACAACACAATTTTAATTCAAAGTCTGTGATTTATATAATATGACAGATCACCCCCTAATACAGTTCTTCCAAAAGAGGGCTTATATCAGCATTAAACAAAAATAATAGCCAGGAAAATGCAGCCCAGCATGAGCTGCTATCAATTTACAACTCCAACTTCAGAGACAGAGCTTGATCTGGAAATCCTCACGTTTGAAATGTTTTGATTACTAATTAAAGTATGCTTGCTTCAAAATAAGATAAGCACTAAGTCTAAAATAACAACCATCCGTTTTTTTCCCTAAAACTCTTGTCTGTTAGCTCTGAAACAGCCGACTTTGGAGCATTTATACAAATCATTGATTAAACCCAGACTGTTATTGCTTTTACACATTTCTTTTACAATTGCAAATCAATTTGCTAAAAACTTTTCGTGTGATTTGCAGTGAAGACCATAAGCAGCATTTTTCTGTGAATTTTGTTCCTGTGAACTGTTAAATGTTACTGTTTTACTAAAAAAAAAAAATACAGAGCCGACAAAACTTTAAAATAATAGCAAAAACAACAAATAATCACATTTTAAATCACAATTGCTGTAATGGTTAAAAAATGAATTTGCTTTCTTTTCCAAAACCCTTCAGCTGTAAAAAAAAAAAAAAAAGCCCTACCCTTCAGCCCTAAAAAAATTATAATAAAAAAATTATATTAATTAAAAAAAATAATAATAAAAAATCGTCCTCCCTAGTGAAAATGGCTGTGATTTTTCTCACTTACTTCCGAGTAAAAGAGGTGCTTTTAGTTCCAAACACTGCTCAGCTGAGCGCAGAATACATTTATTTCTATGGAACCTGCGTCTCAATCTCATGTGAAGCTGTTTATATAATTTATCTTTATGATTTATCACCTGAGTGACCTCTGCAGGATAGCGCTCACGCAGCAGTTTGAGCTCTGTGTGAGCTGGCTGAGACTAGAAATAACATTTAACTTAAATTTTTAGAAGAAGATGGTGAGGCGCCCATGGAACTTAGCTCCATGTAACATTAGCTAATGCTAGCCACACAGGGTAAGAGGAGATAATGAGGAACATATCGACTATAATAAGCTTTAAATCTGCAGTTACATCAAGTTTTACATATTTTATATGAACAACAAAGTATTTAAACATATAATATGTAATGTATGTGTGTGAAATTTCCTTCAAGTTGGATATCGACAATGCAGTAAAGACATTGTTAGTTTATTTTTGTTTAATTGTAAAAAGATTTGAGTCCTGTCAATAATGTGGATGTATTAGGGTTTTTACATTTTTGTTTTTAAAGAAGCATTTACATGCAATACATTTTTAAATGTAAGTATTACACAACGTTATAAATAAACTAATAAAAATATATACACCCTTGATTGATATTGTGCTTTATTTTAGCACAATCAAACAAAAAACAGCCAATACATTTTAAAGATGATTAGTATTTCTATCAGGGCTGGAGTAGAACATGAAGGATGACGCAGATGAGAACTATTCATGTTAATTAAGCCCAAAAATGCCCCCACAATCTGTTTTTAAATCCCTCCCAAATCTAATGATAAAATAGTCTTTAATTAGAATGGATTCAGTTAAAGGGTTAAAAAAGATTTTTAAATTATAGGGAAAAACTAAAACATAATAAGCAGTAACCATTACCTGCATAAAACATAACCAAAGATAAGATTAAGAATTTGCCAGGAAAAGAAACTGCATGAAGCTTTACTGATCAATAATCAACAATCACAACCAGATTTGCTCTCCTCTTTTTCTGAGGACGTCAGCCCACTCACTGTGTTTGGAGACTTCAATATACATCTTCATAAACCATACGCTACGGACTTCCACTAACTCAAGTCCTCCTTTGACATGACTCTTGTCCCCATCACAGCCACACACAAATCAGGAAGTCAGCTAAATCTCATTTACACACGCAGCTGCTCTCCTCATCATCTCAGAGTTACTCCTCTACACAAATCTGATCACTTCCTCTTCACGTTCAAACTCACACTGCCTACCTTCTCACACGCCACGCCATCTCCTGTCACCTTCCAACATAACTTTAAGCCCCTTCTTCCCTCTCTCTTATCTTCAGCTGTGTCCTCTTCTCTCTCATCACCTGGAAACTTTTCCTCCTTAAACATTCATGATGCAACTAACCATTTCTGCACCACTCTCGCTACATGACTATTCCCTCTCTCTTCCAGACGAGCCAGAATAACACCATCAAACTACTGGCTATCGCACGCTCTCCGGGAACAGAGGTCCACCCTCAGATCAGCAGAGCTGTAATTGAAGAGATCAAAGAACATGGCAGACCTCAAAGCGTACCAAACTGCACTATCAACTTTCTCAAGCAAGGTACAAGATGCTAAGACAACATACTACCACGACAAGATTCAACACGCCAAGGACACCCGAAAGCTCTTCATTACTTTCAACCCACTCCTCTGTCCACCCCAACCTCCCTCAGGAACCTCTCTCTTTGCAGATGACTTCTCTGATCACTTCACAGACAAAACCCTTAACATCAGCAAAAAGTTTGCACCAACCTGCACCCAAATTCATCCACAACCTTCGACACCTGCAATGTCCTCATTCACTCCACTCACAGAAGATCAGATGTCCAATCTCCTCCACTCAGTACATCCAACCCGGTGCCTCTTCGATCCCATCCCCTCTCACCTTCTACAAACCATCTCACCTGCCCTCACTCACATCATCAATTCCTCGATCACTACCGGCATTTTCCCAAACATCTTCAAGGTGGCCAGAGTCCCCCCGCTTCTCAAGAAACCTACACTCAACACATCGCTGGTGGACAACTACAGACCTGTCTCTCTGTTGCCCTACAATGCCAAACTCATTGAGCGTGTCATCTTCAATCGACTCTCTTCTTTCCTGACTCAACAAGCTCAATGACAACCAACCAGGCTTCAAGAATGGACTCTCAACTGAGACCGCTTTGTTGTCTGTGACGGAAGCGATGCGAGGTGCCAGCGCTAACTATAGATCATCTGTCCTCATCCTACTAGACCTCTCTGCTGCGTTTGACACAGTCAACCACCAGATCCTTCTCTCTACTCTCTCTACGATGGGCATCACTGGAATTGTACTTAATTGGCTTGGGTCCTATCTCACTTGTAGATCTTTCAGTGTCGGGTGGAGGGGTGAGGGCTCCAACACTCA
Organism: Danionella dracula; assembly: GCA_900490495.1. NCBI lineage: Eukaryota > Metazoa > Chordata > Actinopteri > Cypriniformes > Danionidae > Danionella > Danionella dracula. The sequence continues at coordinate 2,919,329 of UELW01000667.1, forward strand.
TAGACTACTCGCTGGGGTTCCCCAGGGTTCAGTCCTTTGGCCCACTTCTCTTCTCCATCTACACCACCTCCCTGGGCCCTTTATCCTCAGACACGGATTCTCCTACCACTGCTATGCTGATGACACTTAACTCTATCTGCCGTTCCCCCCTGATGACCAATCAGGAACTACCCGCATAATTGACTGCCTGAACGACATCTCTACTTGGATGAAGAACCATCACCTACAGCTCAACATGGTCAAGACAGAACTTCTGGTAAACCCAGCCAATCCCTCATCAGTGCATCACAACCTCACCATCCAGTTGGAATCATCTACAATCACTTCCTGTGGATTTTTTTCAGACTAACCAACTATTGAAAACTTAGTTGAATAAGCTTGCTCTAGTCGACTATCGATTAATCGATTAAAAGGGGTCAGCCCTATAAGAAGACCTCTTCAAAAATACAAGAAATAATATTTAGCTTTTAGTTTGACCACCATTTTTCACCTTCTGCTGGAGTTGGTTTCTGGCCTCCTCTTTCTCGATGGAAGCTCTGCGATAGGCTTCAAAGGCTTTGTTGAGCTGCTCACTGATGGTCCGCTCCATTCCGGGCCTCCAGAAACATTACGGACGAGAGGCAGTCCCGGACCCTCGTCCCAGGCACGCACGCACTGATTCAGACGCCGCTCTCGAGATCAGCTCTGGAGCAGTGAGGAAACGCTAAAAACAAAAACACATCCAGCAGATGTATAAAAAGATCAATCGATGAGGAAAACTCACAGTACTTTTTAGATTTAAGTGATGCAAACTCTAAAGTGGTTCTCTTTAATACATGATTCAAATGCTCTCAGGTTCTGCTTTTGACTTGAGGCTTCAACCACAGCGCCCCACTGACCTTTGCATGCTTCTTGTTTTGGTGTTTTATTTAATACCTTAAATCATTTCCTCAAACTCTTCAGCATTAAAGATTGCTGTATGTCAACTATTTAAATAGTGAAACATGTTTAAATGTGTCTAAATTAAAGCTAGTCCATAACTGAAACTAGGGTTTTAACGCTTATTAGAACGATCAAAATTAAGCACTTTTCAAGCTAACTTTGTGAGTGTTTTTTTGGAGGCAACCAGGCAGAAACCAATCAATCAATCAATCAATCAAAATATGTCATAGTGGACCAAAGTCCTCAGCTTGAAAATTCTAGCATTGAGCTAAGATGAGACTTGAATTGTGTGAGGTTTGTTCTTTTATGGACTAAATCCAGGAAAATTGTTCCAGAGTGTTGCACAGCACACAAGAAATAAACAATGATTGGACCATTTTTAAGGCAAGTTGCTACTGATCTTATTCATAAATGGAACATCTGATCAATAGAACAACTGATCTGATATATAACATCTGATCAATAGATCAATAGAACTACCGATCTTAACTCATTGGCTACGATTCCTAGTGTTTGTTCCATTTGTGGAAGAGTAAATATGAGTAAAAGTAGCTACTTGCCTCGCCGGGCCAATACAGTAGAATTAAAGATCCCTCCGCATGGATAAATAAGTAAACATATAAATAGATAAAAAAAATAAACAGACAGATAAAAAGCAAAATGCAACTCCAGTTTGATTAACTGTACAGCCATAGATGAAATGTAGAAATACATTAATTGTTTTACCAATAAATCGTTTATATATTATTTTATTTAAGCATTTCTATATTTATAAATATATTTATGAATGTGATAATTTATTTTAGCATTTATTAAATAATTTATTTATTGTTTTATTTATTTATTTAATCATTCATTTTCATATACATTTATTTTCAAGTATTTTTGTTGCGTTCCAAAGTACGCTGCTTAAGCTCAGAAGTGTTTGAGATCCACAAGGGATGAGCTCTGATCAGGCTTAACTTACTGACACGGAGCTTGTGAGAACTTTTGCTTTCTTTTACAACTTTGCTAATACACTTCATCTATTTAAAAGTAATCCAACTGGAATGGAACCGTTTAAGACAGCTAAATGTCTTATGAAAGAAAATAATAGGTTAATGATGACAGTTATCCAAAAACATTCTTAATTTATCCAAAAACCCTGTAATTACAGTAAAACTGGATTATAAGTGATTAAAATTAGCCTTAAAACAGAAGGACGGTTTCTGTTTGCATATGAGAAAAATACAAGCAAACCTTTGCAAATAAATGTCTCAGATAGCTACACATAAACTGCAAAAAGATGGAAAAAAAAATCTTCCTAAAACTACAAAAGTGAACCATGAATGATTAGCTCTAGAGGTTCACTAGCAACGAAAAAAAACTATATACGTCAGTTTTTAAGAGAAATGTGTAAAATAAAACTAATCAAACAAGTCTACAGCATTTTAAAAGAACTAAAAGATACCAAAAGAGGCCAACCCAAATAAAAAAAACTGTAGTTATAGTGAAACTGAATATGTCTTTAAAACAGCAGCACTGACCCTATACGAGATAAATTTTAGCAAACATTTGGAAATAAAATACTCAGACAGCTAAACATCCACATGTACAGCAAAAAGAAGGGTTTTAAGTAAGAAAAAACTAACTTAAAACTACAAAATCATTGAGATCCATGAATGATGAGATCTAAAGAAGTCCACTGCCACTGAAAAACACTGTAAGCAAGTCAGGTTTTGAGGGAAATGTGTGATATAAAAGTAATCAAACAGCTGTATAAAACTTTAATAGAACTAAAGCTGTTAGTAAAGAACATTTGAGGTGGAAACAAGCAAAAATTCCAATTTAAAACCTTAATTGTTCTAAATATAATGCCTAAAAGGAATAAACATGAGCCTGATACAACCAATCTGACCGTTAAAGAGAACTATCAGCAAGTGAACTATCTGAAACAACACACATTTAAACAGCTAACGTTCCTTAAACGTAGAAAATAAAGAGATTTTACTCAAAAGACTGCATAAACACATTGAACTGAACGGAGTTAAGAGAACTTCAGTTATTAGCGTCTTACCTTTACCCAAAAACAGCACAAACGACCAAACCGAAGCGCTGTTTGGTCATGGCGGATGGAAATATTGCTAAATTCTCACTTTGTTAAGTGAGGAAATGGACTTATTTCGAACAAATTAACATTTTGTGTGTTTTACAATGAGCTGGAACTTCCCTCGGGGAATCCCCGCGCGACTTCTACTTCCGCCTGAGGCCGCTCGACCAATCAGTGACGAGCATGGGTCTCAAACTCCAGAGCGTGTTTGTGTGCTCTTTTAGTAATGTATCAAGATCTGACATGATCAGATATATCCATAGCTCGGGGTTGACATACATCCACCAAACCCAAATTTTGTTGAGTTTCAGTTTCATCGTCCAAAACCTTTTCAAATGCACAGCTGCTTTCTCTTTTATTTCTGTCTTGTTTTGGGATTCTAGACAACAGCAGACTTAAAGCAACAGGTCTCTAGCAAAAATACCTCAAGAGTCATGTGCAGTTGCCTTTACTGTACATTCCTGCAAGATAAATTGAGAAATAAATAAAGTTGCCTCGCAATTGGATTACCTGATATTTTTCCAGTGAATTTTAATGATAAATGCTTACTTTCGGAGCATTTCAATTGTTCAAATAGGGATCCTGGAGGCTCCTGAGATTTTTTCAGTGAATTTTCATGATGAATATTTAATTTTTGAGCGTTGTAGAAATTGTATGTCCTGCAGCCTTACTTAATTTCAGAGCATGTTAATGGTACAACGTATGTGTCCTAGAGGATCCTGGGATTTTACAGTAAATTTACATGATACATATTTAATTGTTGAGCATTGTAATTGTAGAAATTCTGGCTACTGCAACCTTCTGTGATTTACAGTGCATTTTCATGATAATTTCTTAATTCTGAAGGACTTTTGGAGGTACAGACTGTGTCCTAGAGGCTCATGAGATTTTTCCATTGAACTTTAATGATAAATGCTTAATTTTTCATCCTCCTCCAAAACATATTTTCATGTTGTGCTTTCTATTTTATTTCTCTATTGCTTTGATAATCTAGACAACAGCCGATACAAAGTGCACAAAATATTCTTAAAGCAATATGTACTTAAAATTCTCAACAGCCATGTGTAGTGGTATTTAATGTACATCCAGATAAATAAAACTAGAAATCTAAACCAGTTTTTGCTTTCACTTTGATTCCACATCAAAGTAATGGAATCTTCAAGATTTATTTTTTTAAACCTTCAATAAAGATTATCATAAACTGGTTAGTGTTATCATTTCTAAATAGATCAGGAAGACTTCACTTCCTGTGCAAAGGAATTTTCAGATGTCACAGATAGATATTTTCAAACATAAAGCTGACATAAAATGAGGCATATAAATGTCAATAAAGTGTCCATTTTGGTTTGGCTTATTTTGGTTTTAGGGAAATTACATCCCTTAATTTGATTTCTAACGACCAACATCTAGATTTAAGTGATTTTCAAGCAGGTTGAGCTCTTTTTTATTATTATTATTAATTTGAAGGACAGTGCAGTAAGATATATCTAAAAGTACACTTCTTCCTCATGTCATATGTCTTATGTTATGTCGTACACGAATTGTCCTCTAGATGGCGGTGTCGCTCTTCGTTGTTTGAGGAAGAAAGGTGTCGTTGATGGATTTTGCTATTACTAATTATTATACTATATAAACAATTGTATAGTATTATTTTAATATTAGTATTTATATATATATTTTGTTTTTATTTTTATTGATTTATTTGATTTGTACTTTCTTTTTTTTTTGCCTTTAAACGAAAACATCATAATAAAAGCAGACAATTGTGTGTCACAAAAAGTGATTAAAAACTAGTGTAAACATTAAACCCAACCTACCCAATGCCCCAAACACACTAAACTTTAAAAGGATGTTTACATTCATTTTGTGATTTTACATAAAAAAGTTTGGGATGCCAGTGAAAACGTGTTTAATTTGAGACTAAGAGCAATAAAAACAGATTAGTCACGAAGTCCATTAAAATGCACACATGCAGGGTCTAAGGGGGTTAAAGTAAAACGTTTCAAATAACATCAAAACCAACATCACAGCGTGCATCAAAAAACCTAATACTGAAAGACGTTTTACTTTTACATTTTGTTGGAGAACATACACACAGTCATGGCTGGTGCTTTGCTCAAGAGCAGCACAGCTGTGGTTGTTGAAGATGGAGAACAAGTGTTTCATCACTCACACCACCTTCAACTCGGTGGATCTGGGGATCGAAACTGCGACCTTCAGATTACAAGTCTATCTCCTTATTCACCAGACCACAACTGCCCGTCTTTTATGCCTTCTACTTTGATTTCATACTTTTCCATTATTAAGTGTCATACTTTAATAGTACTTTTAACAGCCTTTAACCCCATTAATGTTTGATGGAGAAGTTAATCAGAAATTCACAATTCTGCTCATTTATTGAATAAATGTGTGTGTGTGTGTGTGTGTGTGTGTGTGTGTGTGTGTGTGTGTGTGTGTGTGTGTGTGTGTGTGCGTGTGTGCGTGTGCGCGTGTGTGTGTGTGCGTGTGTGCGTGTGTGCGTCTGCGTGCACGTGCGTGTGTGAGTGTGTTCATGTAAGGGAAGACCCCTTGCTCATGTTGTCTCAGTTTGAGTCTCGGGGTGAATAATTGAACACAGTCCCGGGTTGAACTGTGAGACAAACCACTCTGAGTCAGACAGGGATCTCCTTGAGTTGCCATCAATGTTAATGTGTTCAAATGAGTTTCTGAATGCTGCTCTCTCATTAGTGAGGATGAGAGCATGTGGTGGGTTTGTGGGGTGTGACTGAAAAAATTCTGCATTGATTTAATAACATGAGTCCATTTGGTTTTCAGTTCATTCACTTATATTCAGTAATGTTTTCTCTTCACAAAGCTGATGGGTTTATTTGATCTCTTTTACTTATAGCTATTTTTACTTTTAATAATATAATAATGCCTTCAGCAAACTTTTAGCTAGAAACTCCATTTACAACTTTGAATTGTTTAGCTTTTTAGGACATCATTGTTTTTGTTAATCTTTTCACAAACTTCTATAACTTTTAAAATATCAGAATCAGAAAGATCTTTATTGCCAAGTGTACATGTGCACTCACACAAGGAATTTGTTGTGGCACAGGGGTTCTCTGCAGTGTTTGTACGTTAAATGACACACGTAACGTTGAACAGTAAACACAGAATTTAAAAATAAATCGAATAAGGTGTATGATGAGTAATAAGTAATAAGTAGTAGAACTGTAACTATATCAGAAGTACAAGGTATTTAAGCGATGTGCTTTGGATGTAACGTGCAGACCAAAGCGTAAAGTAAAAATATTTCAGCTAGAAACACCCTTCGCAATTTGAAAAATATCAACACATCTTCAACTATTAGTGTGTCATGCAACTTTTGATATTTTTTATACTTTTTTTAAAAGATCTTTTTTTGCATTTTATTCTCACTAGAAGGGTGAAAATCTTTACATTTCCTCAAAAATATTGATTGTTTCCTTCAACTTTACTATTCTTGCATAAACTATACATTATAGAAGTAAAGATTATTGTCACACTTCCGTTGGTGCTGTTTTTATTTTGATAAGACTTACGGTTTTCCTAAAAGGAGGCAAATTCATGGAGAGTACCGATAAATATTACATTCCTCATAATGATTTTCTCCTCGAGGTATGTGTATCAATAACTCAATCAAAGACAGTTTTTAACTTGCCAGCAATCGTTTCATTTCTTCAACTGTCTTTAACAATTGTATATGATATTAAAACCTGGATCTGGTAGGGAAAAAATTATTTCCATAGGTTTTTTTGTTTTTCTGATATTTGCAATTTTTGGGGGCTAGGAATTAAAAATAAAGTTAATTTAAGTCAACTCGTTGTTGGGTTTTACTTTTTCATATTTCTGAATCTACTCAATCCAGTTCTACAGTTCAATCAGTTCTATACAATCAGGCAGATGTTTCTATAACATTGGGGCCAAACTAAAAGCCTGCTGCCTAATGACAGAAATAATTACCAGTATTCCCAATGATTTCGCAGTATTCTTTATTGGAAGCAGCATGAGGAGATATAGGGTCAGACCACTTTGAACAGATTAAGAAAATGTGAGTAGCTTTAAGAGTCTTGGAGGAGATAGCGTCAAAAATTATGATTTTGGTGAACATATAAGTGTCTAGGACATTAACCTGAAAATCCAAAAACTAAAATTTGTTGGAAAACTGAGTGAAATACTCACTATAGGAGCACTATAATGAGTGCGGGTCTGAAGGGGTTAAAAACAATGTCACCATTTCCTGACTTGGACCATGTTTGGCCCGTGACTGATGACTGCCAGATGTGCCAGACAAATACCAGACATGGCCCAAATATTTTCTGCTGTGTTGACTGTTTTGCTTTTGTAATAGAGATGGGGATTCAGGCTTCGTAAGTGTGAATTGTACTTAAAAAAATGTCTCACTATTGTGGGAAAAATCTTCTCAACTAACCTAGAGAAAAACATTAAACACAACTCATTAAACACAAAACATTAAGAATTCTAAAGAAAAATGGTCACTACATTATTATACTGTAGATAAGTATAATGTTATACAATTCTGTCTATAGTATTTTGCATCAAATACGTATATATCTTTCTGTATCTGTATATTAGGTGCATATTTATCTGGAATCACTGTTTACTGTTAATAGTTACATGCATATTTGTCTATAGTAAATCCCCTGTACATTCAAATCTTTCTCAGTTATCACTTCTGTTTAGACTTAAACTGCATTTCGTTGCCTCATACTTGTACATGTGTTTTGATAGTAAAGTTGTCTTTGAATCTAATAAAAAAAATCACTAATCTGTTTTGGAAAGCTGCACGCGGAGAAGACTTGAGTTTAAGCCTCGCAAAAGCTTCTTCATTGTTCAATGCTTAAGAACAATACTATTTTACTAAAATTTAACTGAAGAGGGAAAATCAAGAGAGAATTTTTTAGAGGCACAAAGTTCCTGATTCTTTCAATCCAATCCACCTTGTTTCATGAATGCTAAGTGTTGCACAAAGAACAAACCTAACATCTAAAACAATTCTGATTCTCTAGTTATCCCAAATTTCATCTCCAGGTATGTGAAACATTGTTACATACTATAGGTCATTTGTGTAGAAATGTCTCTGTGTGCTCCGTATTTTCCTCTACTCCTCACTCTTGCTGTTCCTTCTCTACCTTTCAGACTTTTGCTCTTAACTTTAGTTCTCCTTTCAAGTTGGAGATTGATGCCAGTGATGTTGGTGCTGGAGCTGTACTCATTCAGCAGGATTCTAATAGATCGTCCAGTGAGTTATTTTTCACGCAAACATTTTGAGCTATACATTGGGTCTAGTAGTTTGTAGACACCAATCATAACCCCTTGGTCTCTCTGTCACTCATGTATAACCAAAATCGCCGGCTGATGGGTTGCTCCCTGATGGCACAGAATTGTGATCTGGAGATTCATACAAAAAATGGAGCGTGGTAATGTTTTGGCAGATTCTCACAGCTTCTGTTGATGTGCTACCAGTACCAGTATTTTATTTCCTAAATAACTGTAAATAAATAATAGCATGATAAATGGCATGCTGCACTTTGAGGTTTTGCTGTTGGTGGTTTTAGGTCTTTTTTATGACCACTATAGCACCGCTAAACTTCATCTTAGCACCCATACAACTAAACCATGCCATTATACACTATTCAGAGGAGCATTTTGTTATTTTAATCAGTCTAGAAACCACATGAACCTTCATTTTAAAGTGCATCAAACATGTAAACGATTACTGAACAGCTTAGAGGAGAAGTTAAAAATTCTAAATAAGACCTGGAAGTTTTCCATTATTTTTTTTCTGCATGCAAATTTTGTTTGCATTATTTAAAATGCAAGTTTTAAAAGTATTTTTTTAGATGATAATTATTCTGAAACCTTGCTGGTTAAACCAAATAAATAATTATTCAGGTTTGCAGAAAATAAATGTTTGCATTTTTACCTTGTAATAGTATATAATTTATTATTAATTAAAGAATTTTGCCCTCTAACTGCCACACAATTGAAAAAAATATTTGTTGGTATGTCTTAGCTCCTAATATCACTAATATCAGTAACTGTTCCCCATTTCATAATTTTTTAAATAACAATGACTGCCAAAGGCTTTATATAGTTTTTTATTTGGTAAAAGCACCATAAACATACATGAAAATCCACCAAAATGTTACTGTAATACTAAATTTTCAAAGATTATTAAAAAAAACTGAATATGCCCTGAGGTATAATTTACAATATTTCAGCTTTTCATTTGACACATTTTTTCTTAGATTTTTTTACCTTTAAACAAAAATGAAATGCTTTCTTAAGATATGATAAACTTAAGATATGCTCAACCATTTGTTTTAATTTGTCACTTTCTTAAACTAATAAAAACAAAATACTTTTTTTTGGTCAGTGATTTAAATGGATAATTAAATGTGACTAAAATGATTAAACACCTTGGAGGTTTTTTTTTCACCTTCCATGAAAAAATGAGACGAAAACAGGTTTAAAATTTGTGCAGTTCTTTAGAAGCAAAAAACAAGTGCTGTGATTGGCTCCAAAAACTTCATTAAAACAAATAAAAATGTAAAAAAGACACCAAACTTGTATGAACCCAAAGGAATCATTTAGGTGTTCTGGAAGGTTCTTATTTAGATCTATTCTTTATTTGAATTTATAGCACTCACATTATTTCTTTAATTAGTTTTTTTATGGGTAAAATATAATCAAAAATTAGGCTAAATACCCACAACAATAAAACTCCCAAAGGACCACACAGCTCAAGAATAAAGCGGGTTTTAAGACGAAACCTAATACATTCCTTTGTGGAAACCATTTTAACAAGGGGGAGGGGCACACTGCATTCTTCTGTTGATTTTTGTTTTGTTTTAAAAGATCCAAACTCTTTGGGTACAAAACACAAAATAAAAATGCAATATGAATCACTTGATTATTTATATTTTTTTTAATCACATTTTTAACCAGTGGACACAACTATGGGGAAACAATGTTTGAAAAATAAATGGTTTTATTTTTTTCAAAAGCTAAATGAACAGATATTTCTGCCATTTTTTTATCTTACAGTAACGGATACAATCTTCACATCTAGATCGCTTCACCACCCTCAAGTTTCCTCCTCTGAAACCCATCCTATTTTTCTCAGCTCTTGTAGACAACTCAGAGATACCAAGAAATGTACAACCTTCATCATAAATGGCTTTGTGAGCTAAATCCGAAAGCTAAGGTTCTTGGGGTTCCCGTAGATCTTCATCAGAGGAGCTGTTTCTCTGAGCTCTTGTGTGTAAGGATAAACACACTGCTGTAGGTCTGATGGCGGGAAATAGAGGAGCAATGAGGATCTGCCTCTGGAATGCAGAGCAACACTCACCCAGATCACATTTCACAGGCCGAGAGAAAGAAGGGGAAGAATGGCGTTCTCTTGCACTCACAATGTCTATGCTTCTGGTTTCTGAGGCAATGAAACAAAACATTTGATTTATTTTGGTTCATTTTTCTTTTTGAGCATTAACTGACAATTGTAATTTCCTTCTTTATTGTTTTATGGTCATTGTAAGCCAGCATAAAGAAGCTGACACAAACATAAAATAGGACATTTCATTCTAAATCAGTATTTTTTTGTGTTTAGTTATCACCTCAAATCAGACTTGGGAAAAGGATTTACAACAGTAGCAGTGCAGAGAATTGTTTTTCATTTTAGTTAATTATTTATGCAAGATGAAGCCTTGTTTTCATGTTTTTCCCTCAAGGTATTGATTTATTCTTGGTTTTCATGTTGTGTACAGTAAGTCTTGTTTCTTTTACATTCCTCTTTATCTATTACAAAAAAAAAGCCCATAACATGAAATCAGACAAGAAGATTGCTTAGAAAAAAAAATTTGTCCAGTAAAAGAGCACAAATTTATGTTTATGTTATATCTCATAATTTTCATTTACTACAGCATTTACTACAATTTTAGTTGTTTAAAAACACAGAAAAATTGAGCAATTGCAATTTAAAGTTTGTGCAATGTGCAATTTAAAGTTTGCCAAAACTGTTTTAATTGCTTGCATAAGTTAAAACTTAAGCTGGTAAACATTTCAGCATTTAATCTCACACAAAAGCACATTTCAACTTCATAAATTAAAAGTTAAAGCTGGCCTTTGCAGTAAAAACCCATTAATGAGTTTTTCTCTATCTACATGTCACAAGTTAAAAGGAAATTAAAGGCTAATTTTCATGAGATTTTTACAGGCCATTTATTTATCTTTTCTGTTGTTCTCCCTACTCACTGTAATTGGTTTTATCTGTCTAATAAAACCATTTTTAGTTGTTAAATAAGAAAGAAAAGCCCATCCGCAACTTAAAATGTTAGAACTAAAAATGAAATATATTGTAGCTTATAAATCATATTATGATGTAGACTCAAAAAACATTCATGCAGGTCGAACATTAATTAGTTATGGAAGCATCCTTTTCGTTTATATCTTAGATGTAATATGTATCTTTTTCCTGTTTTATCAGTAGCTTTGTGTATAAGAGACCCTCACTTGAAATTAGAGGATTGGTCAACACCAAATCAACAATAAAAAAAAAGAAATAAACAGTAATTTACCAATTAAAAGGTAAATTTGTAAGAGCTCAAACTAGTAGTCAAACCATTTTTCAACATTTTTAGATCAAAGGCGAGTGATTTTCCTCTTTTAACAGTCTTATGTTGTATAAGAAACCCTGACATGAAATTAGACAAGAGGGCACAATGCCATACATCAGGATTTGATTTTTTGTTACGTTGAGTTTATGTGCAAAAGTGGTAAAGATGCTTAAGCCTAGAAAAAAAACATGTTACAGAACATAGTACAATTGTTAGTAAACTGGATTTACTAACATAGCAATATGCTTAAACTCATGTAAAAGAAAGATATAGAGACAGACAGACAAGTGAAACTTCATTAGAGTGAAACTCTATCTCAAGCCGTCTGTGTTTCCTCTAAGATCAACCCTCCAGTCATTTCCTGTCATATAAGAATCTAACAGAGTAGGATTCTGTGTCGCTGATATTCTTCTATTGTTCAAAATCTTGCTTCTGTTTTCTAAACTTCCTGAGGGCGGTTCCTGGACAGCGTCAACCAATCCAATCCCTCGTTACAAGGGTCACAGAGTTGCCTGAAAGAGGAAAACAAGCTGTAGAAGGAGAGCTCTGCTAAACAGCAAACATAAATTAGCTCAGCAGAAACAGCATCCTCAGAAGCACAGACACAAAGGGTTGGTCCTCAAAGAGAGTCTATTGAGAAAGTTGAAGAACACAATCCTCATCATCAAGCATTGGGCTCATCTGGGAGAAAAACTAAATACCAAATTCATTCATCTTCATGTCGGCTTTCTTCCCTTTCGGGGTCGCCACAGTGGAATGAACCGCCAACTCTCTGGCATATGTTTTATACAACGGATGCCCTTCCCGCCGCAACCCATCACTGGGAAATAAATACCAAATTAAAAACTACAAATAAATAGTGATTTTGCAGTTAAAATATTTATTTATAAGAGCTCAAACTAGTAGTGATGAGAAGTTTGGATCATTTTGCTGACTCGGATCTTTGAGCCTCATTCACCAAAATTAACACATCTTTTTTTCGAGTAATTTCGTTCATTTCATTCATTTTAGTAAAATACCAATAAAATGCTGTGTGTTCCTTCCCTAACACATTTACTATATATACAAACGCGAATCACACTACAAATAAAAAAAAACTATAATCCTAGAGGACAAAAAAATATATTACTTAAACCTACCCAGGTCTTTTAGCCTGGTTCACCTCACCTCTGTACTTTAGTTCTTTTGTCACGTGACCGCTCCCTAATATTTACCAAAGCAATATGAACCGGAAACCTAAAAGATTACTTCTTTCCTGAGTCCCTTCATTCTTTTTTGTTTCTGGCTCATGACCGCTCTGTAATGTTTGAGCCGGAAACAGAAAAGATTAGTTCTCTTTTTGACTCCTCTGGGTTCTTTCGTTCTGATGTCATTAACGATGAGCGGGTTACAGGAAACCACAATGATGTTGTGAATGAGCCACATGAACCAATGTGACTCTGACGGAGTCACATTAAAGACTGGTTCAAAAAGAATGAATCGTTCATGAACGACACATCTCTACAAATGAGTAATAGGCAGATTTTTCAGCATTTTTAGACCATCAGAGGACTCATTTGATGAAAACATCACCAATTATTAAACTTTTTATGGAAGATGTCGAACAATTCTAAGCAGCTCCATTTGTTGAGTGAACCCTTTGGCTTTTTAGATGATCAAAACTTTTTGGAGTCAGGGACTTCTTCTGCGTTAGAACATTTCCCAAGGACCTCCATCAAAACTCTGAGGCAGATTAAAATATTGCAATTTATTGAGTCACCAAATAAGAGCTCTGTGCTTTCGGAAGCAGTGACCTTGTCTTTTTCCTCATGTAATTTACCACCTTTTGCTGGAAAAATTCATTGGTTTTATCCTTAAATTCCTGTTGTTTTGTCATCAAATGCTTCCTTAGTTTAGCTGGCTTCATGGCTTTGTTAGCTAGCACCTGGAGATATAGGAAACATTTTGGTCTACCGTCGATGTTTTCACTAAAACTGAAGTCTGTATAGGCTTTGTCATATTTTCTTATTGTGGTTGGTTTAGACCTAACATCACTTTTTGACTGAGACTAATTCAAAAATGAATAATAATATTAATAATGCGCTCAATTTATATTGCTTTTCCAGAGCTCAAAGACGCTTTACAATTGTCAGAGCATTATTCATTCACTCCACATTCACACTCTGGTGGTGATAAGCTACCTTGGTAGCCCTCAGCTGCTCTGGGGTAGTCTGACAGGACGTGGCTGCCATTCTGCATCTACTGCCTCCTGACAACCACCAAACACCCCCACCAGTCACACACGTCCATACAGGGTTATGTGGCTTGCCCAAGAGCACAACAGCAGAATAGACCGAGCAGGGAACCGGTTACAGGATGACCAACTCCACCACTGCGCCATCTGGCCACATCCATTGATACAAGCTAATTGACAGGTGGAGACGATGGAGGGGTGCGTGGTGAGCTGAATGTAATGAGTGACAGATTTATTTGTGAACTGTCAACACATTTAACTTATTTATATAATCTAGCAAACTTAACTGAAGATAATTGATTCTGTGTTCTGTTTGTTCAATTGGCACCACCGTCTTGATTTTACCCTATTGTTTAATAAACAGTTTTTTTATACAGACCCCCAAGCTTTGACAACCATTGATTTAGATTAAAAGGAAATGGCAGGATATAGAATGGTGCTTTGACTTCCTTCTTCTTGATCACATTACATGCAATATCTAATCACAACAGACTGGGTCTAACAAGAAGGAATGTTTGAGTCATGTAAATGAACCATTGGGAAAAACAGGTAAAAATAGACGCAACCTCTTGCAGTAAAAAGAGCACTTTGGAATGAGAGATTCAAAGATTTGGTTTATGATGTACAATGAATATTGTATTTTTGAAGTTATAAAAGGTACAGTGATAATCTAGAAGAGTTTAACATTTATTCTAAATGCATTAAAAATATACAATTGTGCAAACATTCTAAATATATCGTGAATAATCGCTAATACTTTTGGAGGGCCATGTAATTAAATAGTTAATTTATTTTATTTGCACTAAAGCGTTAAAAAAGGCAACATTTTAGGCCAAACTAAATCATTATTGTATTTTTAAGTATTTAATTTTGATCTGACGGCCAAGATTTTGGACAATGCTGAAAGTCCAAACATGTTTAAAAAGGCTTCCAAAACAAAAAAACTAACCTATTCCTATTTTTTTTGTAACAAATGCCCATTTCAGAGGCAGTGTGTTTAAATGGAGTGAGCTCAATTTTGTTTCGCTTGTGCAGTTGTGGTCTGGTGGATAAAGAGATCGACTGGAGATCAAAGTTGAAAGTGGTGGGAGCGATGAAACACTTACTGGAACACCTTCACCACCCACAGCTGTGGTGCCCTTGAGCAAGGCACCAGTTTCCCGACTGCTCCCTGGCGCCCACTGCTCAGGGTGTGTTTTTTCACTGCTGTGTGTACACTGGGATGGATTACACACAGAGCACAAATTCCAGTTATGGGTCACTCCATATCTGGCCAACTGGTCACTTTCACAATTCACAATTTTTCAAACAATTCAGACAAAAGTCTCCTTTAAAGTAATTGGACACTGAATCCAGAAACTGTCATATTTACGCAGCTGTAAAATTTCAAATATTAAAATTCTTCGCATGCTCACAGTAAACCGATTAAAATATGTTATCTATCTGCAAAAACACACAGATCATTTTCATAAAGCCCTGGGATGATCCTGAGAATTCTAAGGGTTACATCAGGTTGTAGAAGGCTTCATTTATTGGTTTTGGTATGAATAAAATGTTGATTTAAACTGACCAGTACCATCACTAACCTATAATAAAAGCCAGGTTTAAATCAATTTTGTATTGAATTAAAGCAACCAAATCACTTACTGTTTTATTAATGGGGAAAACGGAGAACCAGGAGTAAAAAGAAAAAAAGAGAAAAACACTCAGAGAAAAGATCTCTCCCACTGAAGAACCCCTTTGTGAGGAGCCTCCTTGAGTGACACTGGTGCTAATCACCTCCCTGGCATAAAGCCTATTTGAGATATTTCAGATGGCTCTGGATACTTTAAGTTTAGAATGTTGTTCTATTAGGTAAATGTTGTGGAGACAAGGTGTTTGTGTAATAGACACAAGGTGAGTTCAATTTTGTTTTTAATTGGGTAAACATCCATAAGGAAAATTTTCTCCTTGTTTAACTTCACTCTGCTAATCCCAGATTTTGATCCCCTGTGACACACAAACATTGTTTTATTTGAACACTTTTATTATTTTTTCCACACCGTAAATCTTTGTGTCATACTGTACTTTATAGAGGATAAGCGCTTAAAGGTTTTTTTTGTTTATTTAGTTTACGATTGCTATGACAGTTTTTCTATACATTTAACACATTTCCTAAACTCTTAACATGGTTTGCACAACATCCGTCTAGGTAGGCTATATAATACAATGAGCACATGTTTTGCTTTGATACAGAATGCAGATGCTTTAACTTCTTTTACCCACAAGCTAACAACACTAACGTCAACGAAGCCATGTTAACAGTTTAATTTTAACATTTTAATTAATAGAGCATTTAATACACGCATGTGAAAATGAAACGAGACCCAATGTTGTGATTAATTAGCATTTTTACGTTAAACGTGTATTGTCCTCCATTTATGGCGCTCCTTAGCATCTGTATCTGCAAAACAATTAACGTAATACAGTTTGGGTGACATCACATTAAAATACATTATCTTACTTTCTAAAGAGAGTATATAACTAGAAATTGCTCTCAAAATTATAGAACAGCTAAAGTATTTCCACAAGCTAGCCGAATTTAGCTAGCATTCTGCTACATGGATATTTATGTATTTATTGCTTTCTTTCTGTAGCTCAGGCTACAAACGTTGAGTTTTTTTAGTGTCAAGCTCTGTTTGTTTATTGATCTGGTTGATATTTGTTCAGAGTTGAGTGATCCGAAGGCTACACTCTCTCTCCGGAGCTCCACCGCCCACTTCTCCCCAGGCATTCCTCCCATGAGCTGGGATTGCTGGGCGTGAACGGCGCTCCGTCTCGCTTAGCCCCGGTTTCATCTCTCTTTCGCCGGTCAGGAGGGACATCGTCGACTACATTCACCACTGATCTACATGGGCAAAGTGTGGAGGCAGATGTACCCCCAATATACCTACTACTACCCCCCTTACCTTCAAAACAAGGTATGGGACTGACTTTTACCGTTGATTTTGGTGTGAAGTTACCTTTTTGGCGTTTAGTTTACTCTTCATTCGGTGCTGTTGCAAGTTTGAGGCGGGGGCTGAAAATGTAAGTGGACGTTTAATGTTTTAAAGCTAAAGCACAATTACACCGCTTTTATTATCAATACCCTCATTTTAATCCATGGGTGTCGTTGTTTTTTTGTGTTATTCGTCCTGTTGTTGCTTTTACGCATTCAATAATCGCTGAGAACTCTGATTTGATGTTGTCTTTGGCCATATCTTTCATTTTCTACAGTTGTGTGCGTTGTCAATAACGAATTGTGAGTTGAAATGCATTGCATTTTACTTTAATGTTCAAAAGGGGATATTTGTGTTTTAGTCATTTTAAGTGAGTGTTCATTGATTTTAAAATACAAATATTCATCATTTTGGATATTTTACTTTGTTTCCAGCTGAGCACAAATGATAACAAATGTTAGAAAAAGATCTCTTCTGCCACAGTTCTTGTGTTTTAATGGATTAAATAGTTTAAATTAAGCCAAAGTTATAAATCAATTTTTGCTACAGACTCACAAGATGTTTTAAGACCATTTTTTCGTTGTTTTCTATTTTAGTTACATATCATTGCCCTACAGATTAACTAGTCAGAACAAAACAGTTTCTTGATTATATTGTCGACTAAATATTTTGGATAAATATGCTAAATATGCTGCTTATTTTGAAACTGTTCTTTATGTATTCTTTTAGCATTCCAGCCATTGAAAAACATTAGGATAAGATCAGTGTACAGTGAGCCAGGAGGTTGCTGCTGTTTATCAGAGACTTTACAGCTGATCAATACAAAGACACTCTAAGGCTGGAGTATATCCATTATCCATTACTTATCTTGCCTGAGTGTGGATTTGATACTAATCAGGTTCACGCTGTCTATCAAAAGCTGCAAGCAATATATATTGTTGATTTCTGACACTTAGGAATCTTTTAAAGTGCCGTATCATGTTTTTGAATAGCGTACACTTTAGTCTCTTGTAAGAGGTTGCTTCTATTTTTACTAGTTTTTCCCATTGACTCTTTAACATGACTCAAAACTGCGGCATTTGTTAGTTAGACCCTAGTCTCAGCCTCAGCCATCACACCTTACGGAATGCTAGCTAAACATTTGATGAGTTTAGTATGGAAAGTTGCAAACACTTCAAGAATCTTCAAGTTGTGGTTTGATTGGTTAATGTCGTGTTTATTTTTCCTTCTACCAATAAACATCATGGAGGCGTACGATCGAGAACATCGGATATCCATTGTGTTTATTAGAAATGTGTGATTTTGAGGAACAACTAAATACTAGATTCGCTAGCTGCGCAAGACTATTTTTGCGGTAACATTTCTGCACCCTCAAACATGACGCTATGTGAAACGACATGGGCAGTCAAACAACCTCATGGGTGAGTCTTGATCAAATAATACTGACAAAACCCCCAGACCTTCCCCGGAGGTCTGGCTACACGAGATAAGTTAGACCTAGTCTATTGTGATTAATAACTGCATGCAATGTGACTAAGAAGCTAATCAAACCCAGTCCACAGAGCAAAACACAGGACCATACTTCTGTCTAATCTCAAAGCGTTTCCAGCTGTTTTCAATTATTACCAAAAGTTTCCTTAAAGAAAAACATCCAAGTCATTCACTTAACTGACTAAGGATGAGAAAGCGTTAAACAATCCAGGTAGCTTGTGAAACACCAGCTTCTCAGCATCCTCTTCAGAAACATGTTCACAGGTGCATATGCACACCTATGAGTACTCCCCCCATTTTGTATTAGCCAAAATATAAAGTTAAAATACAGCAAAGAAACAGTTCAGCCAAATATCAACCAATCAACTGTTGGATCAAATATAAACGAAAAAAGTGATGTTTTAAATATGAACAAATTAAACCATTGGTTCATATGTGGACTAACCCAACAATCCAGGTAATTGTGAACCAACCGAACCATTGGGTTATAAATAAACTAACCCAACTAAACCTTTGTGTGGTGTTAAGTGAGCAGGGTGTAAGCACAGCTGCATGTAGTCCAACTAGATGCTCAAATTCAGACCTTTGGTTTTAACCCAACACCCGTGAAGTTAAACAATTAATTGTAATAATTAAGTAGCTTTAATAAACTAACCAAGCAGTCTGGCGAATATGGGGCTAGTAGGGTTAGGTTTAAGGTTCGGGTTGAAGTAAGAGCTTGGGGTCAGGAAAGGGGTATTAGGTTGGGGTTGAGGGTCAGGGTGTGGTTGGGGATAGGTGGGGAATCTGGCAAACATGGGGCTATTCAGTGTTTGGGTTGGGGTTTAGGAAAGGGGTATTAGGGAGTAGATTATACAGTCTGGCAAATATGGGGCTAGCAGAGTTATGGCTAGGGTTAGAATTGGTGAATCAGCCATTGGAACTGAAGGGGGCAAAAGAGATCACAAGAGATGGCAAGACATTTTTACAGCCTGTGTAGCTTGTTTACGTGTGGGTGAGTGTATATAAACAAAAGTGTCCTGATGCTCCAAAACATCTGTATTTGTCTCTTTATGAGAGAGCCTTTAAAAGCATCCCATAAATCCTCTGCTAAGAGCTCAGACGAAATACAGCATCAATCTCAAGAGCATATTTTTGATTTCCATTTGCAAGTTTGAATCAGATAAAGCCGATATCCTGTGTCTGTCTTTGTTGTGGTGTCTGATTTGCTATTTTTGGGCCGGTGCCCTTGTAGGAACAAACTGAGATGTTTTATGAGATAAGGTTTGACGAGGAAGGGAGGAGCAGGCGTTTGATGATCCAGCAGCTTGATTTCTTTCAGGGCACCAAGCCAGAAGCTTTTGTCTTTATTTGAATGCTGGAATGAGGTAGAATAGGTCCAAAAATGTAAATCTATCACCATTTATAATTTACTGAAGATGTTTATGATGAATGGTAAAAGCTGGTTTGTTTGGTCATGCTTTGTTAGTTAGCTTTTTATAGAAGTTTAGGGTGTAAAGTCAAAGATAAAGGTGTAGTTGAATGTAAGCAGGACATGTGAAGCGCTTTCAGAATTAGAAAGATCTTTATTGCCAAGTGTACATGTGCACACACACAAGGAATTTGTTGTGGTTTAGGGGTACCCTCCAGTGTTTGTACAAAAAATGACACAATAATGTTGCACATAGTCATACAGGTTGTATAAGTAAATTGTTAAAATTAAAAGTAAATAGAATGTAGTAATATTCTAGAACCAGAGGTAGTAAAACATAAAGTAGTAGAACTGTAACTACATTAGAAGTCCAAGATGCTTAAGAAATGTGCTTTGGAGGTAACGTGTAGACCAAAGCATAAAGTAGAAAGTAAAGTGCAGTAACAGAACAACAAAATATGGAGCGACTGGAAATGTGCAAAGAGTCCACATCAGAGTCTTGTTACTGAGTTCAATATTTCAAGGAAATATTTGAGAGTGTTGGTGGGGAAAGTTATGGGTTCAGGAGCTAAAAGGCCTGAGGTAAGTAGCTGTGTTTGTGTCGTGTCTGTCTCTCTCTCTCTCTCTCTCTCTCTCATCGGACCTACCCAAAGAGACAGAGCTGTTTTAAAAAGCCAATCGTGAAGAATAAACCAACCAGTAAACCGAAGAATATTTCCAACTGTGAGTGTTAATTAATTCTCACATTTAATTAATATTCATCCTTTTAACAGTGCATTTCTGAGGCATTATACGCTGTTGTTAATACAAGCGTGAGTCTCTCTTGACTTGTAAATCTGACATGAATAAAACTGTTACAATTCGCTCCCTGCTCAAAGAGCTTGATGATTCAGCAACGATTTCATGCATTCTTGAGGAGCTATGTGGAAATTATTTTCAAAGGCAAGGATTGTCGCTCAAAGGAAAAAACAGGGAATTTAATTTACAGATTTAGTGTTTTCTTGAATTCTGTTGCTTAAAAAAGTATTGGATTTGGTGGAATTCCACAGGAACACACAGTCCAACAGTTTCTGTTGGATATTATATTTAACCGTGCGGTTTTAAGTTTTCGGAGGTCAGTGCTAATATTTGAAATCAGCCAAAAATAACATCAGGGATGTTGACATTAAAATATTATGCCAAAAAAAGGAATTCGCTAGAAGACGATGGCCGGACTGATCCAGTGTTATTTAAAACATACTGAAATGATTGCACATAGCATATTGAACCAATACCTAATATTATTATGTAAATTATTTAATGATTTAATGAATAAAGCAATATTTTCTCATGACTCTGTCAGTCACTTTCAACACAGGCAAATAGCAAAAAAGCAAATGTCCTTCAAAAACAAAATATGTTCCTTAATATCAAGATCGTTGAAATAATTAATTAATTAATCCAAGTTATTTGCATGTGAGTTTCGCTCACAAATCTTTCTCTGAGAATTTAAAGCATCTGTTATGATTAAAATAAAGCAATTATATGGATTTTTTTTATCATTTTAGGGGGTTTACACACATCAAGGAGCCATATTTCTGTCCAAATAGCTGGAAACTTTTGATTTTCATTGTAGGTCTCTTAAAAGACGTCTGCCGACTCAATCTCAGATTTTATAGCCTTATAGTAGAGTTGAGATTATAATCTAAGTGTTATGAATGAGAGGGAAACCTTCAAGGGAAATGAATTTGAGTTTGAGACTCCTGGGACCTGTACCACGAATGTGGCTGATCAAACTCAGGTGAAACTGTCATGGTTCCCAACGTTGGTGTTAAGTCACTTAAAAGTTCTTTTTATAACCTCTTGGACGAATGCAAGCGTGTGATCTCTAATCCAGAACATAGCCTGCTCTGGGGCAGGTTACCCGTGTGGTGTAAGTAACCAGGGTGACAAAGATTGATTAAATCCTTGGTCTTTTCATAGTACCCAAAACCCAGGATTGGTGCAAACGCATCCTAAACTTAGCTAGCTAGGCAGTTAATCTAGCTTCATGTTACAGGCACCTGGTCTAGAATGAAGATTCACTGTACAATTTTGGCCTCTGGTGCAAAAATGGCCTTTTTTTTTTTTTTTCCTGAGACCAAGTTTTTTTTTTCTTAAACCAGGTGATGCCCAGCTGTGTCACAATGCTGACGAAGTCCTTGTGAACAAAGAGCAGAAGTTAGTTGTATTTGTTTATCTATTGTTATCCACGTTAAACGTTTATCCAGACCGTAGAAACAACTCATTTTCACTTTAAAGAGAGTGCTGCCTTTAACTGCCATTAAACATTGTGCACACGTGGAGCTGCCACACAAAGCCATTGTCAGAGCCCTTAAAAGCCCTTACAATAAAGCCTGAAGAGTTGCCCGGCAGCAGAATGTACACAATTAACCTCATTATACACGAGTGTTGCGCTGAAAGACTCCAATTGTTTGCCTGTGATGGTCATTTGGTCGATCGGGGAACTTTTTGACAGGAAGAAAAAGAGGCACCGGCTCCCAATAATAAACGCAAGCACACTTCCTGGGGCCTGAATCACAATCGCTGGAGGAGAGGGCCAAAAGAGCCCTTCAGCCGATGAGGTCAATGAGAGTCACACTGGACAGGGCTGCTGGTAATAGAGCTGCTTTGTTCGTGTGTGTAAACAGGCTATTAAGGAGACGTGTAAGTAAATATGTGATGCTGAATGGGGTAAAAATAGATTTGCTGTGCTGGAGAAAGGATGTTTGAAGGATTTAAAGGCACAGTGAAGCAAAAATTACAACTTTGTTCCCTATTTGAGTTGTTTTATGTTTTGAATAAATGACGTTATAAAATTTTTTAACAGAGATTAAAAAAACGCTGCTTCCAATTTTGTTAATATAATGAGCAGTTATAATGAAACACATTGGAACACTTTTAATATGTAATATTTTGTGTTTTTTTTACGCTATATCTTTCCTGGAGGTGCAGTTATGTGAATGAGACATGTTTCACCTCTCGATCAAGTGTAAAATCAAATAAAAGTACATAAAACGTTTTTTCTTGGCTACAAAGGAGAGAGAGGGGAGGGAGAGAAGGAAGAAAGAGAGGAAAGGGAGAAAGAGAGAAGGAATAATAATAGTAATGCCTTAAATTTTTATAGCTCTTTTTTAGACACTCACAGATGCATTACAATTATCAGAGAATTATTCATCCACTCCACATTCACACTCAGGTGGTAATAAGCTTCTTTGGTAGCCCTCAGCTGCCCTGGGGCAGTCTGACCGGATGTGGCTGCCATCCTGCGCCCATGGCCTCCTGACCAACACCAAATACCCCCCACCAGTCACACACATCAATACAGGGCAATGTGGGTGTGGTGGCTTGCCCAGGGCTACGACAGCAGAATGGCCCTAGCGGGGATCGAGCTGCCAACCTTCCGGTTACAGAACGAAGAGAGTAAGAGGGAGAGAAACGAGAGACAGTAAAGAGAGGGGGAGAAGGAGAAGAGAAAGACAGAGGAAGGAGAAGTAGAGGAGAGAGTGAGAGGGAAGGAGAAGAGTGAGAAGGGAAGGGAATAAGGAGAGAGAGAGAGAGAGAGAGAGAGAGAAAAAGAAAGAAAGAGAGAGCTGTAGGACGGAGAGCGAGAGTGGGGGGAGGGAAGGAGGATCGAGAGAGGGGGAAGGAGGAGAGAGAAATGGAAGGAGGAGAGAGAGGGATGGAGGAAAGGGAGTGACGAAGGAAAGAGAGTGTGAGAGAGTGAGTGAGAGAGAGGGTGTGTTCACAGCATTCTTTCTCACTTTTACATCCAAATTCCTTCAAAAGTAGATTTTTCTTAATAAAAGCCCTTTAACACCCACTTAAAGGGTCATGAAACCCTCAAGGTTTGTTTGGGAAGTTAAGTGAATTGAGCATCATTTTATAATATTTTAGTGTTTATATATTTTTTTAATAGGTGAAAATTGATTCATTACTCATTTGCAAATAATGGGCACGGATGCACAGATCTGGACGAAAAGCTCACAGGGTGAGCCAAAGCTGGGGATAATATAGTTATGTACTCTTTAGAGAAGTGCACCTTGATCTGTGTCAAGAGTGACAGATCGATGTAATTAAGAGAATCGGGTATTTTTTCAAAATAAAGATAGTTCAGATTCCGAAATAAATAAAACGTAAATAATTTAAGTTATTTATTCTTTCTGTGCGGCCCGGTACCGAATGACCCATGGACCAGTACCGGTCCACGGCCCGGGGGCTGGGGATCGCTTCTTAGCGAATTAACAGATCATTCAAAGCAGATCAAATTTATGAACATTTTTCCTTGACAAATAACACAAAGTAGACAAAAGTGAATGAAGTGGGTCGTGCAAATCATCGCCTCTCTCTTTCTTGCTGAGTCTCCATATGAGGCAGCTCTCTTCCTGTACGACGCTCACGGACACGCATTTAAACACGCTGCTTCAGAATGAGCGAAAGAGTTCCTGCCTCGTGAGTTTTGAAGCTCTCTCCCCTCAAAAACACAATGTGGCCACCGTTAAGAAGATGGGGCTCTCTATTGGAATTTGACACCCGCATCAGGAAGGTACAGTGTGTGGGGACAAGTCGTTTGCTTGATTTACAACACTGCAAAAGAGTGGAAAGACGAGAAGAGAGTGTGCGAGGAAGTGACGAGTTGCAGAAGGCAGGGAGAATCTCAAGAATGTGGTTTGGCAAGGTTGCATGAACGCATTAACTGATGCTTCTGGTGAGCGAATGCTTCTTTTGTATGGCAGCTCGGGTTCAAGGTGAATATATAGCAAGAAAAGGTGCAGGATTTATCTAGCACACACATTATTTGTGAACATAGATGTGCCATTGCATGGACTTATTAGTACACATTTATCCTTATATAGACTTATTCATATGCATTAAACTGGTTTATCCGCATGTTTTTTTCTTTGCATGATTTTCCCTAGATTCATTTCTTTTTACATGTTTTTCCCTAGATTCATTTCTCTTTGCATGTTTTTCCCTTGTTGCATTTCTCTTTGCTTGTTTTCCTAGATTCATTTCTCTTTGCATGTTTTCCTTCATTCATTTCTCTTTGCCTGTTTTCCTAGATGCATTTATCTTTGCATGTTTTTTTACCTTGATTCATTTCTCTTTACAAGTTTTTCCGTTGTTGCATTTCTTTTTGCGTGTTTTCCTAGATTCATTTCTCTTTGCTTTTTTTCCTAGATTCATTTCTCTATGTATGTTGTTTTCCTTGATTAATTTTTCTTTACAAGATTTTCCATTGTTGCATTTATTTTTACATGTTTTCTTAGATGCATTGCTCTTTGCATTTTATCCAAGATTAATTTCTCTTTGCATGTTTTTTTCCTTGATTAATTTCTCTATATGCATGTTTTTTTCCTAGATTAATTTATCTTTGCACGTTTTTTTCTAATGCAATATTCTGATGCTTTAATTTATCCTATCACATTTTTCCTCAGAATAAAAGCAAATGCATCTGGGAAAAACATGCAAAAAGAAGAGCACTGGAATAAAATCATGCATCAAATAAAAGCTTTGTTTTGGCATGTGTTGATTCTCGTGCATTTCTTTTTGCATATTTTTTATACGATGCATTTTTTTCTTGAGGCACTTTTTCTTTGCCTGTTTTGATTACGATGCATTTGTTTGCATATTTTTTCCCCTTCGTTTATTTTTGGTGTGCTTTGATCTGCATTTGATCTTGCGTTTATTATTGCCTAGTCGTAACCAGTTACATTTGTCTGTTTTATCATGCTTTGTTTTGCATGCTTTGGTCATGATCCATCTCTCTTTTTTTGACCCCTTATCGTGCAGTACAGGTTATTTCAGGTGTTTTTTTTTTTTTTTTTACACAGAGCAGCGTTGCAGCATAGGCGAGTATTTTTGAAAACGTTGGCCAAGGTGTTTTTTGAAAACACTGGCTACAGCGTTGTCGTGTGGACAATGTTAGCACACTTTTTTTTAGTAATAGATATGTGTATTTGATGGAGCTTCTTTTTGTTTACAAACCTCCAAAGACTAAACATATTTATTCACAGAAGAGATGCGACAAACTGCAGCAATATGCAGCTCAATGTTGCGGATGCACTCATTTTTGCTCATTCAACACAGATTCAATCAGTGTTAGTTTTGGACAGGAACAGATAGAGCCTCAGATAACGTCTGTGTTGAGAAGTTGGCTGTCACCTATTAGATTGGCATACTCTCTAAAATGTTGTAAACCGGTTTGATATCAATGCATTTTCCTTTGTACCTCGTTTCATTTATCTCCACATAATTTGTTCCCAATGCGTTTGACTCTAAATACTTTGTACTGGCATTTCTTTTTGCATGGTTTGCTCCCAGTGCATCTCTTTGCATGGCTCTTTGCATGGCTGGTTTCTGATGCCTTTCTCTTTACATGCTTTGATGCATTTGTGTTGGCTTAGTTGAATCCTATGCAGTTCTGTTTGTGTGGATTGATGTGAGTGAGACTGATCAACTTTAAACAATCAACTCTTCTCTCTTTTTTAGGGCAAAATCAGAGAAAATACAGACGTTTTTTTTTAAAGATTTGTCAACTTTTTAAACCTTTTTAAGGGTGTCTTTAGATTTATTTGCATTCATGTCCTTGTGCAAGCTTTCTTCGTGTGCTCGGAGAAGTGTGATGTTCTTTTACATTAGCCTACCCTCTTGATTCGCTCTCGCTAGGGCACCGCGGGCTCTGAACCGAGCTGCTTTAACATTGATTTGTGAGCGCTGCTGTTCTGTAGTTTACTGCTCCTCCTTGTTCTGTTAAACATCTGTGGGATTGTAAACCTCAGCTCCGTTACTGGCTCTGCTAGTGAACTCTGAAGTTTATCGAGCAAACTGTCCTTTCTGTGACCTAAGAGGTTTGAGGTGCATGATATTGCACGTCGTAAATATTTTGACTATGAATATTTCACAAAAAGGACATTTTTATTACTGTTTTGTGTATAATTAGCAGTTCTTTAAATTTGTATTCTTAAGAAATGTACTGATTTGCAAGAAATAAACTAAGCTTTTAAAAATACTCAAAAAAATATAACTAGGGGTGTCCCAATCTGTTTTATTTTTGTTGCTCCTAATCATTTGAATTTGAATATTTGCCGATCGAATCCCTTTTTTGCTCTAGTTACTATTCTGATAATTTTCCCTGATTAGAATTAGTTGGGATGAAAACATTTATCTTTTTTTGTGAAAAGCTATGAAAAAATGTGCCGGTTTTAATCTCCGAGCAGGAATAGTTTGAGTGTTTTGTAATCTCCCAATGTTTTATTCCCCTACTTTCGAAAATCATATGATCGGACCCGATCGATCAGAAGCCTCTCTCTTCTTTCTCTCTTGTCTCTTTCCGTTCTCTCTTACTCTCCCTCCCCACATTATCTCTCTCCCTTTTTTCACCAACTTTTTATTGTACATTTTCAGTGGCTGCTATTTGTTTTTCACAGTGTGTGAATTCGTTTTTTGCATAAACATGTCTTTTTAAAGCTAGGTCTTTTTTTAATCAGCCGAAAGCTAACTGACCCCAAGCCTCTTGGCTCCAGCACCGCAGGGATCAAAACTGCTGATATTTTCACCACAGACAGACCGCTACCGATGAGTTTTGTCTTGCTAAACGGAGGCGGAAGGCTGAAATAATGTGCTGTGGGTCGTGTCGGTGACCTACTGCTAGCTTTAGCTCTGCTGTGTAGGTGTTTGTTTGAGAAGCGCTAGCACGTCACAAGCTAAAGAGGTGAGAGAAATCGCTGATTCAGCAGACACAGAGAAGCAGAGTGCACCGGTAAATGAGAGGAACGATACAGAAGGCAGAGTAGAGTTCTAGCAGGTGCAGATGAGTTTACATTAACATGTTTTTTAAGAACATATCCTTCTCGCTTGCTCTCTTTGGACAAACATATATTTGTACAAAAATACAAAACTTGTTAACACTGGCACACTACAAATATATAGAAAATACAACTTAAACAAATTATGTGTTGAATAGCCTTCATCAAATAGTTGTTTCATTCAGTGAATAAATAAAATAAATTAAAGGGGAGGTTATTTTATTAATGTCAACATATGCAGATGAGTTTACATTAACATGTTTTTTAAGAACATATTCTTCTCGCTTGCTCCCTATGATACTTAAAGAATGATGGAGAGAGAGAATAGGTGCGCAAAACCTAAACCAAAAGCTGTTATCAAGCCGGTTCATTTGGGGAAACTAAACAATGCATCGTAAATAAGGATGGGTATTTTAATATTCATGGATGGGGATCGATGGAACTTTGTTTTTTGCAAATGTATTATTCTCTCTATAGAGCTTCTTCATGTGGAAGCCTTGGAAATGTTAAACTAAATATTTAGTCAAATGTGGGCATTAAAAAGGATTTATTTAATGTTTTATTTTACTTCTGTTATTTTTCTCTCTCTCTTTTTGTCTTTCTATCTTTCTTTTTTCTTTCCCCCTTCTTTTCTTCTATATCTTATTTCTTATTGTTTCATCCATTTCTCTCATATTTTATATATCTATAATTTTATCTATAATCAAGTCATTTTACTATCTATCTTTTTCCTACATTATAATTTATATATAATATTTTTCTTATGTTTTTCTCTATATCTATTTTTATCAGTTATTATTTATATTCGTTATCTCTGATATATGTATGTATATCTTGTTTCTCATTGTATCGATACTTTTATCTCTCTCAACTTTCTTTTTATATCTTACTCTCCTTTTTTCTATTTTTTCTATCTCTCTCTCTCTCTTGTGTCTCTCCTTTCTCTCCCCCTTTCTCTCTTCCTTTCCCCTCTTGTTCCTCTGGTCCCTCTCTCATTTTTCTCAGTTTTTTCTCTCTTGCCTCTATCTCTCCTCTCTCTTACTTCTCTCTTGTCTCTCTTCTCTCTCCCTCCCCACATTTTCTCTCTCCCTCTCTCTCTTTCGTTCTTCCTCACATCTCTTCTCTCTGTGTTCTTTCATTCCTCTCCATCTCTTCTTTTTCTCTGTTTTCTCTCTCTCTTCTCTTTCTTGCATTTCTCAGTTCTTTCTCTCTTTCCCTCTCTTCTTCATTTATTTAATATCTTTTAACATGCCATTTTTGACAACCCTAATATACATACATACATACATACATACATGCATACATACATACACACATACATACATGTTGTGTATGTGCCTGTTGTGTTGTTGAGATTTGAGTGTTGCTCTGGTACCAGATCTCTCCACCCCCAGAGGAGGGGAGTCAGTTTACCGTCGCTCTTCCTGTTATTAGATAACACACTGAACATCTCTGGAAGCCTCGTCTCTGAGACCTCTGCTCCCTCGACGTTAATCTGCATGCCTCTCAGGACTCCCTCCAGCTTCTCTGCTTGAACACAGCATTAAATCACTCCATGAAACACATATGAAATAGTAAAACCACAAAACCTTCTGGCCTCACTCTGGAATGCAAAGCATGCGGGTCAGAGGAAGTCATGTGGAGCCAAAGGGGGCTGGTGGAGAGCCAAGTAGGCTTTTTTCTCAAAGTATGAACATTTATGTGAAGTGAAACGCAGTTGAATCTACCGATGTGTTTTTGGAATGCAAAGCTAATGCTTGGTTTAATGCATACTCCATTTAAGAGTGTGTTCAAGCCTTTTGTACAGCATACCACCCCCCCCGTTACCAGGAACACAGTGGTTTCTCCCATAGTGGGAGGTGTAGTTCACCGCAGATCAATGAAGTGAGGGAACAGAGTAACAGACGGGCTGGACCATCTGACTACAGCTAGGCTCTCTGGGATTTATGCTGCTGTAAATGTAACGTTTTTCTCTTTTATATCACATTTTTATTGTTCAGACAGGTTTAAAGAACACTAAATGACAGCCTGGCTCTTGCTCTGTGGTTAATAGAGCCACGAATAGAACTTCTTCTGGATAGCCAAGGAAACAGGACGTTCTGTGTGGGTTTTTTTCATCTTTCATTCCATCGAGGATGATTTTTGCAAATTCTGGACACACGGTGAGGACGTCACACAGTCGTAAACAGGTAAAATCATGCCCAAAACATCCTAGTTCGGTTTAACCTTGAGTGGGTTTTCAGGGAGGAGAGGCACTTGTGTTGGAAACGAAAGCGATGGTTCGAGGAAGGCTAATCCATACAGACGAGCTGTCACCGCATCCTCTTCCAATCAAACGCTGATGTCCTATGGGTGTGTTTGTGTCTCATACGGTGGTGTTCCAGCAGAGCCGGTGCTCATTCACAATTTAATCACACCTTTCTTTCACCCCCTCTCCCTCCCGCCCAATCCAAACCCGTCCCTCCAGTTTAAAAATAGGCTTGTGTTTGATCAAGTTTTTACGTGTTTCGTGTACGTCACTGCATTTTCCTGTGATGGGAGCGTGCGTGTGAGGGTTTGGTTTCAGAGATTAGTCTGCTCCACCACCACCAGGCTTGATGGGCAAAAGTCACAGAGCTGAATAAATGCAGCCTCTCTCTCTCTCTCTCTCTCTCTCTCTCTCTCTCTCTCTCTCTCTCTCTCTCTCTCTCTCTCTCTCTCTCTCTCTCTCTCTCTCTCTCTCTCTCTCTCTGTATGTGCGAGTGTGTTCTCATATGACACTCTGCATTAAAACCTCCTCTAATCTCACGCTGAGCATAAATGTACTTCACATGCTTTTCATATGCACTACCTGTCTTCAACATGTCATACTTAAAGAAAGGGATTTAAGAACGTTGAATCTACTCTGAATGGTTGATTTTCTCATGAGTTAATTTTATTTAGTATGGTTTATTTTATATAGATGCATGCATTGCATCTTAAAGGTAAACATTTTTTAAAATTATTTTTTAATGCAAATTTTTTGTAGTCTGGCACTTTTTAATGATCCTGAGTTCCAGCTCACTACTTCTCTCTCTCCTTTCTCTCTCCCCCCTCATTTCTTTCTGTCTATCTATATCTTTCTCTTTATTTCTCTCCTCTCTCTGTCCTCTTTCTTCTCTCTTCTTTCCCTTCTTTCTCTA
The DNA here is from genome assembly GCA_900490495.1 of Danionella dracula. Classification (NCBI taxonomy): domain Eukaryota; kingdom Metazoa; phylum Chordata; class Actinopteri; order Cypriniformes; family Danionidae; genus Danionella; species Danionella dracula. The sequence continues at coordinate 2,950,099 of UELW01000667.1, forward strand.
TCTCTTCCTCTCTCTCTTCCCCTCGCTGCCATTTCTATCTCTGTCACTCTCTCTGTGTCTCTCTCTCTCACTCACACACACACACACACACACACATATATATATAAATAAATATAAATAAATATATATATATACATTTTATTTTTTAATTTATTTTATAAAGATTTTTTTTATTTTATCTCCTAAAACCTGGAAATATAATTAAAAACTTTGGTAGTTGTTCAGTGTTTTTCCCAAGAAAGTGTGGTTCAAGGAGGTTGAGCTCACAAGCCCCGCCCAACATTACTGACTCGCATCTTTTGACAGACGGAATATAGTGTTATGAAGAGCGGGAAATCGCTCAGCTTCAGCCATATTTATGCAAATTAAGTGAGGTTTGGAGCATTCAGTGTGCTGTTTTCATTGGATTTACCTCTAAAACCAGCTCCAACGGGTGTAATTACAGCGCTATCAGCCGAGCTAATGAACGTACAGCAGCTGCTCACACTAGCCTTTGAGTAGCGAGAGCTGTTTCCAGGTTAGTTGCTGCGCTCACAGGTAGAACACGCCCTTATTTGTCATGTGACACATTTTCAGGAAGCTGATTTGTTTTTTTCTATCTTCGGAATTAGTCTCCTATGGATATAGACTCTATAAAAGCTCTACTAGCAAACATTGTGACTCTGATATCTACCTATTATGCATAGAACACAAACTTGAAGACACGGATACTAATTAAAAACATTATTTTGATTGGAGAGTATCTTTATACATGTTTAAGCCATTAGTACACAGAAGTTGTCTTCTGCATTTTGGACCTCGTGTGTCCCGGGATTTTTAGCATCTTACCTTATCTTGCACAGTCTGGATTTGATTCCTCTGGAGCTGTGATGGAATTCATCTCCAGTGTCTGTTACTCTGGGGAACACTTCCTCAACCAAACTATCTTGGGCATCATGAGTAAAATTTTGGCAGATTAACTTCTAGCAGATTAAGTTTCAGATGGAGTTTCTATTATAAAGGTGCCTATTAATATAAAAGTGGATGTTTTTTTCTTTCTCTTTTTACTAGTGATCAATCAGACCAAATTCCTTTGTGCTTCCTTGGAAACAATAGCCTTTCTGTCATCCCAAAACTAGTGATTGCTGATGGAGGAGCAAAAATTCTCACAAAAAAATCTGTTAACTTTCATTTTTTTTCTGCATGCTTCACGCGACAGTAAAGCTTGATTTCCCAGCAGCGCTTTGAGAGTTTGACCTCCTGATAGAAGAAGGAAGCGTCTGCTATAGTCACTCAAGAGGATTACACATGTATTCATAGCCCAGTTTAGCCAGGCAGGGAGTGAGAGAGGGAGGTGACGGAAGGAAGTTCAATGTACGGTACTTCCAGCAAGGACAGGATTGAGCACCCTCGAGTGCACTTCCTAAAAACATTCTTCCATCATGTGACATGATTCTAAAAACTGATGTTCTGTTATTTTCTAGTATCCAAGAAATACAATAGACTTTGTCTGCAAATCCTTTTAGAAGATATTGATGACTTTCTTGACAAATAATGCATCGTACATTTTGAGATTTTTGTCATTAACCCATTTAGAAGAGTAAAGGAAGATGGAAGTGGTAATCACAATTAACCAAGTAGGTGGTTAAGCTATTGTTTGAAAACAGCCCTTGAAAGTCTGGTTGTTTTGGTTGCACATGTACATGCAGATGAGTGAACCGGTTTCTCTGAAAACCATGCCCGCTCTGCTTTGCCAGGTTCCTCACATGCACAGCTCAGTGTCAGAAGATTTAATGCTGTATGTTTTATTTCTATATTATTTCTTAACCCTTGTATGTTGTTCACATCCGTTTTCAGTTGTCATCAAAAGAAAAATTATACAAGTAATTATTACTTGAAATTTTAAAATTACTTTAAAATTATTAGTAATTCATGAGTTCGCTTACATAGAATTAGCCCAGAAAATGCAAGCGTATGTGGCGAGATTAAGATAAGCATACTGGGCGAGCTGTCCACGGGAGGGCCTCGAGGCGAGAAGCGATCCGGGCCCGAGAACCCCCCCATGAGATGTGGAGACAGGGGTGGGCGGAGGGAATTTTGCATTTCATCGTCGAATTGGAAGTGGAGTGGTTACGGTTTTATCTCTTGAGCGAGCAGAGGGATTGTAAACACCTGTAGACTTTTCGCTAATTATCTGGTCGCTCCTCCCGAAATTGCGTTCACGGAACTTTACTTATTGTTTGAAATTGAGATTCACTGGCCTTGGCTCATTTTCTGTGAAAAACATCATTTTTATGACCCCACACTGTATCTTCCTACACATTTATATTACACATAAGGTGTTCGTGTCTACTGGACCCGGGGCATGGAGAAGTGTGCAAATGGTAGCTTCTTCACCTTTATTCTGTCTTCCCACACAAACATAAATCACACATAAACATACAATTTTAGATTTCAGTATAAAAGCAGAGATAAGGACTTTTAATATGTGACCTAATTGGGTACCGTCCTTAAATCCTGATTGGTTGAAAGTAAAACGTTTATAATTCAGGTTATTCATGAGATTTCAAGATGAAAATCCTATTCCTCTTCTTGTCTCGAAACAATCTTCCAGCTAGTTTCAAGTTTCAAGCAATATGGAATTTTACCCAAAATTGACCCGAAAAATGGCAATGGTTACTTATGACTCTTTTGGTCAAAATTGCAAAAATTTTGAAACTCTTAAAATTAGTACCAGTGAAAGAGCGTGTGCAGACTAGAAGAATGCAGTAGTTTTCATTATGATATCTCGCATAGAAGCAGAGACTTTCAATGTATGGCCTTGTATCTTGTGTTATACACCAGATATCAAGATGAAAACCACACTCCTTCATGTCTCGATATCCTCTTTTAACTGGACAAGTTTCAAGCAAATCGAATTTGGAACAAAAATGGACAAAATCCATGTTTACCATGATGTCGTTTACGGTCTTTAACAAGAAATAACTGATGTTTCGCCCAAATTACGGTAGACTATAAAATGTCACATCAATACTTTCTAAAAGCTTGAGTAAATCTGGAGTTATTCCTAAAACATATCTTAATATACTTCTCACTTCTCTATTTGTGAGACAAACGATGAAATAGTCTTGCCCTGCTATAGTTTGGTAATAATGCATCACGCTATTGTAGTTTCACCAGCGAGTTACGTCGTCCAGGAACACACCCCGGCCTGGGCCCGTCTGATAAGAAACCCTCTCCCCACAGAGCTGAATACTCAAACAGATGTGAGAGACAAACAGGCTTTGAGTTTGGAGCTAAGAAAAGCCCGCTCCTCTCTGTGGTGGTTTGACTCCGACTAGAGGAGTCCAACGGGGAAAACACTGGCTCGGAGTCCTCAAAGATGCTCTTTGTCCAGTCGCAGGCTTGTGTGCGCCTCATTTCCTGTTTGTACGACTGTTTCTCCAGTACTGAGATCAGATGAGGGCTCGGTTTGCTTGCTGGCCTTTTCTTAAAGGGAGAGTGTACACAAACAAAGAGGAAAAGTTTGGTTCAGTTCTTTTAACTTTTTTTTAGTATTGTTTTGAGAGCAAAAATACGATTTTAATGAACTATCACCATATTTATACGTTGGGTTGTTGTTTTGTATTGCTACATCTTAATGACATTTTCTTTTTTGGATTTGTCCAGAAGCCTTTCTTAATGGAGTTTGCATGTTTTTCCTGTGATTCCTGGTTTTCCATTTGAGATGGTTTCCTCCAGTGGCCCAAAATGTGACTCTTACATGGCAAAAAAGGCGTTCATTTATCTTTTAAGAGGGTAGCTTGTATGTAAATTAATTTGCTCTACTAAAACGAAAGACATTTTAGCGAAAACGAACTAAATACACTGCTAAAACAAAAAAACACACCAAACTAAATCCACTAATTATCAGAAAAATTGGCATTGTCTGTAAATAAACTATTGATTTGGTTGGTTTCACTTTTAGCTTCAGTTTCACTACTCAAGGTTTTTAATGCACTCTTGACATGTTTGTTTTCGCATGTGTCATTCTGGTACAACTCTCAAATGGGCACCAGGCTTATAGTGGTTCCCACTCTGAAAAAAATAAGGAAAATAAAACTAAATGACAGCCATTCGAATTAGCATTTTTAATCATTTAATTAAAAAGAAGTATAATTTCAGAAATGAATGAGTAAAAATCTGTCACATTTAAAACTGTTAAGATTCATAATCATGACTTAGTTTTGTTCTTAATGACAATGTTTTCATTTCTTAGCTAAAGATAGTTAGCTGAACGACACACTGCCTAATAATTTCTGTGCAGTTATATCCATCTGTTTGGAATGGATGCAACTGTTTCAGCTCTTAAAACTTTTTTATTCAAACGACTTAGTTTTGAGGGTGCCAAGATTAATTTAAGCTGTAGCACCCCTAAAATGGCCTTAATCTGCCTATGGCTACATCTCAATGACATTTGCTTTTTGATATTAGTCCAGAATCCTCTCTTAATGGAGTTTTATTGTTTATTTTGTACTAATGCCATCCTGTTGAGAATGGGTTTGTTTTATATTCCTGTCTGTGTTTGTGAGTGAGGCTTGTAATGTGAAGTGGTTTTATATTTTAATACCTGGTGTTACAAATTGACAGTGACAGAAAACGCTTGACATCAAAGTGCTCTAAGAACCGCTCTTGTTGACTTTAGTTTAAACTTAGTTTTATTTTTTTTAGTTCATTTGCATTAATTATATTTCTATGTGTAAAAAGAAAATGTGTAAACATGTATTTGATTTCTAAACAGACGTGAAGCTTGAAGAAGAGTCAACCAATTGAACGTGGATTTGTGATTGTGTGGTTTTCATTTTATCACCTTATGGGTTCATTGCTACAAAACAATACATCCAAAATTATCCTGAAGGAATAAAAACAGCTAAGAAAATATATAAAAAAAAAAAAAAAAAAAAAAAATATATATATATATATATATATATATATATATATATATATATATATATATATATATATATATATATATATATATATATATATATATATATATAATACAGTTTTAATCTGTAGTGTTATTTTCACCTGAAGGCATTTCTTGCTATTCTAAAGGACCCAAAAACTGTTCTTTTGAACTGTCTTTCATACCTTTGTTTCAGGGAAGGTCATGCCCTTGGACAGAACTTTCCTGGTTTCTATTTTAGCTGAAAATAAATGCCGGTAATGGACAAGGCCTTTACATCATTCGTCAAGTGTTCAGAATGGACACACAAAGAAACCGGCCCAGTAGAGTCACATGGACTGTCAAACGGGAAGAGGCCTTGAAGCGTGCTAATCTCTTTAAACGCTCACCGGATGAATCTTTAAACAGCATCATGTTTTGAAACTTTCATTGCAGCAAAAATAGAGTTGCATGTTTGTGATAGCTCAGGATTTTGATTAAAATGAGAATTAGCTGGATTTTATTGAATAGCAGACTATTTCATTGACTAATTCCACGCAAATAAAATTTCTCAGAATATCATGTCTGAAATAAAATCAGTCGCAGTGTAGGGTTGATTTTTTTTTGTTGCCATGCAAATACGTCTTTCGGAATATGGACCCAGAATTGTTTGATCAAGGAAGATTCAGTAGAGCATTTTAAGTAACTAATACCTTGTCTTGAATCACTTGAACAACTCTTGAGTGTTATTATCAAACAAAACCAAATCGACTCTGATATTATCGATGGATAGGCCCTTAAATTTGCTGTAAGCAGTTGTTGTCTTAGCTTCGCAAAGTACAAATGTCTTAACAGTTCTCTCGAACACCTTACATTTCCTTAAGCATTGCACGGATTAGCGATTCAAAACAGTTAAACAAGTTAAAAATTGCAAAAAGAGCAGTCCCAAACCTTCTGTACAAAATCAAGTGTCATGAAAGACGACGTTATTAACAAGGCTAAGGTTGAGCTAAATAGCCCTGCTGACAGCTAAGAAATTTATGGTGCTAATAATTGGTTAATTGCATCAGACACTTTAAATGAGAATTGAAGTGAACATTTTTCATGTTATACATAGGATTAGGTTTAAAATCATTCCAGCTGAATATGGTTGGAAAGTGTCCGGTAGAGCTTCTCGATCATTGGAAAAATTATAATATTGATTATTTAGATAATAATAGAAATCACGATTATTTTAAACAATTATTTTTGGACGTATACTGCATTAACAATTATATTTAATGTTCCAGAGATTTTAAGTATTTGAAAAAATAGCTGATCTAATGACAATTCTGTTAATCTCTCTAATATTGACAAAACACTAAAGGAAAAAAGATGACCTTTTTAAGTGAAAGTACATTTCTTTTTAATTAGTGTTCATTTAATAGTAATACATTGCAAATCTAAGAAGTCTAAAAGTAGATGGTAGTGAATAAATAAATGCATATGAAGAAAAACGCTTAACACTGTTTTACAACAGAAATGTTGTTTTATCATCAAACACATAAATGCTTCTATTTTTCTCTTAACGGCACTTGAGTACTCTCTTCATCAGAACTATGACATGTTTACATTAGCAGCTAGCGCTAGCATGCTATCACTAACCTGTCAGTTTCGTGCATCACAGAGTTACTTTAACTCTTTGAGCAGCACAAACTTGTTTTATGCCGAAAGAAGATTTTACGGTCTACTCTAAAAACAATGATGAAAGCTCTGTTGAATCGATGAGGAAGACCCGTACTTGTATAATTACAACCTACCATTACACCTAAAAAGCCAAAAATTGCAGAAATAATTTTAAGAAACATGATTATGATGGAATTTTGTGATATTTGATGTGGAGGAGATGCCTTTGAATGCATTCAACAGAGCAAGCGAGACGCCAGGTTCCTTAGCGGTAATATTAAGTAATCCTGACTGATTTAGTGCCATGTGCGACCTTTAATAGTCAAGCTTCTCCTCAGACGTGAACTCTTCTTGTTTATTCAGTCTTGTGTTCTTTACAAAGCTGTGCTTAACAAAGAGTTGCCAAAGACATTTCGATTTTGAACCCACAAAAGCTTTCTTTGTTGAGTAGACCTTTACTGAAATTATATTCTGTTCAGCACTGTGGGATTTCATACAGCTCGGGTTTTCATCACCTTTCAATATCAGGGCTTTCTCGCTGATGCTGGAGGATTGAAAGAGATAACAGGGTTTCTGAGGGGATTTATGAAGACTAATATAGAATAAAAGTGCTGCCGGTAGCAACAGGTTTTAAAGGGGACCTGTTCTTTCAAAAGGAATGTACATTGTTAGTGTTTGACTGAATGAGAAACCATGTGGAAGGTTTGATTGTTACTAAAATATTGGACTCACTGGTCCTAGGTGAAGCCCACCACAAAATTCTTCACCAACCCTGAGACCTCTCACACTTCTGAACACAAAAATGGTTCAATCCAAAAAAAGTAATTCAAGCCATATTAAAGATGGATGCAGGCATATGCGCAGGCTGCAAAAAATCACTTTTTTCTTCCCTCAGAGTCATTCAGTTATTCTATGAATGTTTTTACAGTGAAGAGCTAGCATTAAGCTAAACGTTCACCCATCTTTTCCACTTCACACAACCAACATGTAAACAAATGGCGACTATATATTATGAGCATCAATATAAGCATTAAATTAGAATTGAGCAAGATCTACTATGTAAACGAGGCCTTAAGAAGTTGAAGCTGAAATCATATTGGACAAACATTGGATCCTTAACATGAACCAAAAACATAGATCTTTTGCAGGATTTTTTTGCAGGAACCTGAGGAATTCCGTTAGTTTATCTATAGGTGAGCTTATTTGATCTATTAATAATAATTGACCTCGATTACAAAGCAGACAGTCAATTACAAATAATATTTCGATTTTTCTAATTTGGACTCTGTACCACACAGATTTGTGTTGCAACTTGCGAATGTTCATTTGAACGTTGGTTTCGGGAAACACTTATTAGACGTGCTAACTTAAAAATAAAATTGCTTGCGAGATAAAAAAAAAAAAAACTAATATTTATGTACAACTCCAAAGTTGTAAAAGTACACATATTTTAAAAAAATGTACACGAGTACACATTTTTAAAAGTTCTCAAAAAGTACCATATGTTTATGGTACAGGGTGTGATTTTCGTAGAATTCCTAGTCTGGGGGGGCCTCATTGGTCCCTTCTTTCCTTGGGTCTTTTAAAAGTGGTCCTTGTGGCAGGAAATAGCACATTTGGAGACTCGAGAAGATCTGGAGTGATCGCAAACCTGATGATTTGCTTGCAATTCTTGCAAAAAGGTCTGACAATAAGACTGAACGTGACTAGCAAAGGCGCTTTGAGAGAAATCCTGGGTTGGAATGTAGGAGAGGTGATGTTTCTCCCTGGCCTGCAGGGAGCCGATGCACTGATGTTTGAGTGCATTCCAGAGATTCCCACCCCTTCCTTCGGCTCCTTTCCTCCACAAAGGAGTGAGAGGATAATCCCAAATGAACAGAGCAGCAGGAAGATCCAGACATCTGAACATCTGTGTCCTCACACACAGGACGGAAGTCATGTCTTTACCACACAAGAACTCTTTTATCAGCAGATAAAGAAGGCAGAAAGGCATTCAGCTCCGCATTCCTCTGATTCAACGCTGAATTTGGGTTCGCTTTAGGGGTGAAAGGCACACAGGCTTCCTTCTGAGTGAGCCGTCATGGCGTTTTTGGGATGTTAGCGTGTCGTATTTGTTCAGAGTGTTTACTGAGATGTACATGTGCTTCCTTTTCAGCGGCCGTTACATTTTTTGTTTTAAACAAACATCATCAAAAACACTACAGAGCAACCAACAACAATTCTTCAATTTTCAATATACAAAATATAAGAAATTGGTAACACATGCTAGGAAGTAGGGCCACAGTTAACGATTATTTTGAGAATTGATTAATCACTGTAATCGATTGATTAATCGGAAAAGCATCTCCTCATTTCATCTCCTGATATTTTACAGTGTATAGAATTCAATATCAGATGTATCACATGATCCTACGCTGATCCTAAAAACCGACACAAGTTACAGATTTTAATAATCTAAATGTGTTTATTATGCTCAAAGTACATATTTCACAAAATTATGCAAATCTAAGTAGTGTGAAGGTTAAAGCATTGAATTAAGTGATTAGATTGCAGCCTCCATCTCTCATATTTCACTATAAAAGCTGTGTTCAGAAGCACATTGGTTTTGTTTTTAATAATTTATAACTTTCACCATGATCATGTTGTATTGTACAGCACAATCAATGAGTTAATAATAAAAAAGCTGATGTGCAGATCTAAAACGTCCTTCCCACCTGAATTTCCTCATCTGAACTCATCTTCAGTGTCTGCTCTGAACCATCCAAAAGCTTGAGATGATCCAGTATCTGAGATGACTTTTGACACGTCTTATCTTTACATCTTCACTCTGCTTCGATTTCCTAAAATATTAATAATATTTTTATGTAATCGATTCATTTGATTAGCTTTTGCAGTGGAGTTTGATCTACAGATCAGGCCCTGTTTACCTCCAGAAGCTCATACACTCCTACATGTCCTCCAGAAGCCTGTGCTCAGAGAATGAACAGCGGCTCGTGGTTCCGTCCCACAAAGGCAGAAAATCTCTTCTCTCTCACTGTCCCTGGCTGGTGGAACAAACTGCTGATCCAGTCAGGAAAGCAGCAACATCAACAGCTTTCAGAAAGCACCAGAAAACTCTTCTCTTCAAGGAGCAGCTACTATAAAAACATAATAATTAAAAAAAAAACTCTTTTTTTTTTTCTTCCTTTCTTCTGTCTTTTTTTCCTGCTGTGGTTTATTGATCAGTTGATACAACTTCGAGTAAGCTGAGATCGACTTTGACTGTGTAACAAATTGCATATTGTCTTTCCCCTTCTGTAAGTCGCTTTGGACAAAAGCGTCTGCCAAATGCATAAATGTAATGTAAATGTAATAGCTTTTATACATTTAAGTAATAAATATATTTATATATATTTTTTTTTTCCAATCCATTTTTTTATCCCACTGCATAATCCATTTTAGCAAATCTACATTTTGTATGATTAATTTAGTAATAACCATAAAATTATTACTAACTCAATATTTTTGCTGCTCCTAACAACACTTTAGGACACCTTTAAGCTACAGTTAAGGTATTAGCTAATAAAATATAATATAATTTAAGCAATGCTAGTGTTATGTCCGTGAGTGTCTTTTTTTAATATATTTTTATGTTTGTGTTATCCACTTCATGTAATAATTAAGTGTTTTTAAAGTGAAGTGAAGTGTTTTTTTTAAATGTCCTGCGCAAGCATGGGCGCCAAATCCTTTCTCTGTGTTTAATTGCTTATATTTGTTTTTTTCTGGTTTTGTCAGCCAGAAGAGAGGTAGTTAGAGAGAGAATTTTAAAGGAGATATATTGTTTATTTATTTGTCATTTATTGCAGTGTGAAGAAAAACAGAAAGAAAATAGAAATAAAATTAATTTTTACAGCCCATCTTCTACTGCTTCTCTTTCCTTTAGTGTCCCCCAGGGCTCTATTTTCAGCCCACATATCTTTTCTCTTCATCTGCTGCCTTTGCTGTACATTCTAGTCAAACATTTTTATCATTTTTATGCAATTTTCAAATCGTGTGTGATGTTTGAGATGGGATAGTATTTTGCTGTTAATAAATGGTCTTTCATTTATTATTGTTTCATAAACAAATTTGATTGCATCGTGGCCAACCCAGCCTGGTCGAACTTAACACTGAACACTGTACAGTGTGAACTTTAACATATTGCTGTTTTAAATGAAAAAAAAGCAACATTTAGTCTGTTTCATGTTTTTAACGTCGTTAACCAAGCCCTTTATTCTCTGTGACATTGTTGTTTCAAAGCTCCACCAAGTTTATCTCTTTGGCTACTTTTTCTCCGCATACAATGAGTATGATCTCATAGGTGAAAGAAAAACAAAGATTTTTCCTTGTTGTGTGGTGCTTACTTACTTGTATGCGAATACTTGTTTGATTTAATTTCCTCAACCTCTTAGCTCTTGTAAACACAGTCAATATCAGCTACGCTTAAATTCTTTTCGGAAAAAAAAACCTCTGAGTGAGACTGCGTGCAAATACTGCTCTTAATATCAAATGGAAATTTTAAACCCTTTAATACATTTTTTTTGCGCTGAGAGGGCTGTTATGCCTTTTGTTTCGGGTCAGTTATGTTTACAAGTGTTGGAACTTTGAAACTTGGCGTTTCAGCAAAAAGTGATATTACCCCTTGAGCGGGCAGAAACTCCTCGATGCTGCATTAACTTTCTTTAAATTCAAAGCATCGCCTCTGTCAGCTTCACAGCTCCTGGGTCAGTGCCTCTGGCCTGCTGGAGTCCTTTATGCTGATTGTGACTTGAGTTAGATCAAGGGAACATTCTGCAGCCATCACGCTTGTGTTCAAGCTTGTTCTTATCTGTTCGCTTAGAAATCTTGAAACTGATTTATCATGTGATCATTTCTGGGTATTTCGAAGCAGAATTGAGCTTTTGGTTTTCAAGTTTATTTCTCCTTGATCCTCAAATGTTAGAGTTGCATCAAATCTGTCTTTTAAATGTTTTAGAAGGGTTGTTTCTATATAGCTGCGTTAGTTTTTTTTTTTTTTCCAGAAAATTATATTTATTAGAAAATATCAATGTGGTTTTAGAATTTGTCACAGACAAAAAAAATTCAAAGCTAAATCTGATGATGTTTCTGTAAAGAATTAGCTGTTGACCGAGAGCCTCATTCAGACTTCAACTCAAAGTAACCCAAATTAGAAATCTGATACTTTCACGATCTTCTCAACAGCTTAATTCTTTTTTTGAAATCTGACCCAGATTGCTTTCATATGTGGTCCTGAATCTGAAATCTACTCCAAAGTTTTTATGTTCAAGTGAAGAATAATAGATCTTTTTCAACCTGCTAATTCTTTAATGTGATTCCCTTACAGTGAACCAGAAGGAGATTCTGCCAACTAGAAGTTAGTATTGGCATTAAAGAAAGCTTCGATTCACTAAAATATTAACCAATAATTTTTTGTAATCAATTAAATTGATTAATTTGATTAACTCTTGCAGCAATACTATCATATTTTTTATTGTACATCAAATAAAATCAACAGAACTATGCATATAAAGTAAACGTGACGAAAAATGTATTTTCATATCTTTTTCAACCTACTGATTCTCTAATGTGATTCCCTTTATACCTGGTGCAGATTTACTCCTAAAAATCCTTTCTGAGATAGTTTTGTCACGTCTGTTTTTATTAGATTTTATTTTAGAATTCTACGTCTCGGGTTTCACTCTGATGTTGTCTCCCTCCTCCCACAGCCCCCTGTCGGCTCCTCCTCCCATCCGATGGCTCCACCCAGTCCAGGGACCCCTGGCAGCATCAATCACAGCAGCAGCAGTGGCAGCAGCACGGCCGGCTGGGAACAACTGAGTAAAACCAACCTTTACATCCGAGGTTTACCACCAGGCACCAACGACCACGACCTGGTCAAGCTCTGCCAGCCGTGAGTTCCTCCCTTCACTGTCTGCCTCTCTCTTTCTGCAGCCATGCACAATTCTTGAGGGTAAATTCTGACTTTTCTCATGCTGAGGTGAAAGGAGATCAGAGTGGAAGGATGTTTAGACGTGATTGGCAGAGCTCTGCTATTGGGTGGACCAATATGTTGGATCTTTTGCTTTTCGGGGACTGATACAATCAAAAGTTAGGTTTTTGATTCATGGGTATTGGTTGTTAAAGGTGCCATATTATGTCCCCTTTACATCATTTATAATAAATATTTACTCCCTCTAGACCTCTTAATACTCTTCAAATGACCGTATTTATTGTAAACAATGTCTTTGAATTAGCATTAAAAGGTTTGCTTCCTAAAATGAGCCGTGTATCTCATGTTCCTCTCACTGCTGTGCTTCCACCACTCCCACTGCTGGGTTTTGCTTGTTAGCACAGAAAATCCACCATTTCTGACAGATATATTCATCTTTTGGTGCAAAAAAACACCTTTGGCTCTGGACATCCAAAAACACTTTTCTTTTCATATAGTTATATCGTTAATTTACTCCCACCATGTTAAAACGCCCCACATTCAACACGATTTATTATTGTATTACCATGCTTGTTTTTTTTAAAACTAATGATTTTAAACAACTGTGGTGATGTAATAGTATGTCAAATAATAGCTATGACTAAGCAAATAAAAGGGAGAAGGTCTGATTAGCTGACTAATAAAAAGAAAATGATCGCTAACTAATCGCTTATGGGAATAATCGTTAGTTGCAGCCCTAGTTTCCCAAAGCGTTTTATTTAATTACTAAATAAATCTTCTGTTTGTATGTCAATATGGAAATGTTTTGGGAAGATGGTGCCATACAGTAAAAACCTAATCTTTGCTGTGTATCAGCAAAAACAACACACATACGATGCACCTCAGCAATTTCCAGGTTCAGCTGCTCCTTAAGGTTTCTGGAGAAATGAGTGCAGCTGGAAATGATAAAATCTGTTATGAGCACCACAGAAGTATGCTAAAGTGCTATCTATTCTTCTGCAATAAATTCCCTTAAAAGGGAAGGCTACGCATTCACATAATCCCATGATTGGTTGAGATGGGCCAGAGCAAGCTCTTCCACGCTCTTCCTCTGTTTGCGCACCATGTTAAACACTGGATGATGAAGTCAAACTATAGCGATGTAAATAACCTTCCTTTGTTATCTGTGTTGTGTTTTGGCTAGCTAGAAGTTAGCATTGTTATCACACAACATTGTAATATTGATCAGTGCAAAGATGGTGCTTCTACAGCATCTGTGGATGCATGAATGGAGGTGTATTTATAAGATACATGGTGAGTCAAAGTTCCCATATCATGCCCTTGTTATAGCACTTAGAATCAGTATTTGAACTCTCTATACTAGCGCGGCAATGTTGATAACTTTCTAAATGCAACATTTTTTGTAAAAAACGTGTTTGAATCACCTCATCACACCAGTTTACACCAGTCCCTCTCACTGATGTGCGTTTGGCAATGCCCCGTCACAGTTTATATGCCAATTAAACATGCAAGATTTAAACAATATTACCAATAAATTCAGTTTGTCCTAAATTAATAATAGTTACACAATTAATTAAAAAAAAAAAAAAAAAAAAAAAAAAAAAAAAAAAAAAAAAAATATATATATATATATATATATATATATATATATATATATAAAAAAGAAACAAAATCTCACATCACCACTTTTTATGCAAATAGTTTTGGGGCCATTTTGATGCCTTTATTAGATTGGACAGATAGAATCAGCCAAGGACTGAAAATACGTTTATACATTTTTGACTTGGTAAATATCAGTTTATATTTAAAATATGGTGGCTGAGAGGTGCAATATGTATTTACGTGAAACACACTTTTACAAGTTACAACACAAATTAACATTTTAGAAAACAAATTTACAAGTTACAACACACTTTTACATTTAAGAAACACATTTGCATGTTCCAAACAGTGGTGGATGAGGACTGATAATTTGCACTCAATTACAGGTACTGTTACGTTGCTGCAAATGTACTCAATTACAAGTAAAAGTACTGGTGTTTAAAAAGTGCCAAAGTAAAAGTAAAAATGACTCTTCATAAAAAGTACTCAGAGTACTAGTTACTTTTTACTGGTGGTATTTATTAAATAAATTACTATACTATATATTACTATAATATAATTTATGGCTGAATCAGACAAGACCCAGGCAATAAAACACATTTTACAAAACACTTTTAGAATCTTTGAAGCAGCATTAACTGAACGTAAGAAAAAATTAGGAGATCGTTAATTATTTACAAGTCTGTGTTACAGTGATGGTGGATTTACATGTTCTAGTGATTATCTAGTGATAATCTAGTGATTAACATATCAATAGCGCAATAATAATGATAAAAAAAAAAGTTTGCTATTGTAATATAAGGACTGCATAAAAATACACAAATGGAAAAAGAATATAGTTTCATCGTATCTGTGTGCGATGACCAAAACACGCTTTCATTCAAAATGAGAGCAAAAAGTGCCGAGTTAACATAATCCCAACATAAACCACAAAACCCTGCCCAGTGCCTAAATAAAAAATAAATATGTAAGAAAGCACACAAATACTTTTTCTTACCTTTGAAAGTTTTTATCAAAGATTAGATGCAACATTTTTCGTAAGCCGACACAACTTCTCCAGTCCTCCAGGTTAAGCCGTGGACACTTGTCCTCTGATATTTCTCCCTTCCTCAGCTTCTTAAAACTCAACACCAACGATAACCTCTTTTATAAGTTATACAATGATGGAAACCTCAAGTAACTCTTCTGCAGGAACCAGTCCTTGTTTTCGGTTCACATAACATACCAGGCTTTTCATTGGTCCATTAAGAGTACATATTTTTACTAGCTAATTCATGGAAAGCCACACTGCTGGATGCAACAGTCTTGCTCTTGAGGCTGAATGTGCTTCTGTCTGTGTTTGCTGTTCAGGGAGCGGTGATCTCTCCTTCCATGGATCACTCCATGTCTCTTCAACCTGCGGCATCCATGATGAGTCCCCTCACGCAGCAGATGGGCCACCTCTCGCTCGGCAGCGCCTCCTCGGTGAGAAATCACTCACTGATGCCGTGTAATATCTGAAGCACAGGCCTTTTTTGCGGCTCTCACTTTTCTTGAGAGAGCGTCCCCGGGGGGCTCTTGGCTCAAAAAATTAAAGCTCATAAAATAGCTGAAGGGTTCACAGCATTCTTTGTTCATCTCTTTTGGCACAGTTCATGCCAGCGAGTCCTGCTCTCCAGGGGCCGTACATCCCTCCATACACACACATGCAGAGCGCCGCCGCCGTCTCTGTCGAGGTGAGTATGTTTACAGATGTTTATATATATATAATTTGTTCATGTATAAAACATTTATGCAATAGTAGCAACACGTGTGGCACATCATGACTGTTGCAAAGTTAATTGGTTAATACAAAGCTCATGCTGCTAGATAGAGTGAGGAGGCAGTGGAGAGAAAATCACTGTGACAGCACGAAGATACAGAATATTAAAGCACCTCAAACCCGATTAAAAACTCTGCCTCGCCACTGTTTTACAGAGCAAGCTTTAGCAGCCATTTTTAAGAACCTTTTCTTGTCCTGCTATCCCATGTTCCCCATTTTTCATTCACCTCAGACGTCTGGAGTTCGCTCTCGGGTCTCTCCTGAACCTTCCCTCTCAATGGATTGACTCAAGTTTTGATCTACGTCGCGCGGTTCTAATGGAACATATTCAGGATTTCACGGATCACACAAGCGCATCCAGCACATACCGGCCACGAGTCCCGTTTTGGCCAGTAAAGTACTGTATTTTGCCCCGCTGATGTCTCGTGTTATTATTTTCCCATAAATGTCCTGTATTATATAGTTACACAGTCTTACACATAAATATTGTGTTATGATAAAGCCCAATAAAGACAGGTGCTATATTTTAACAATATATGAGTGCCGGAGATACACTAAAACAACATCGGGAAAGTTCTGTGTACACATTGTTTGCTGTGTAGCATAAACGATTGATATAAAAATACACGTTTGACATCACGGTAGCCAATCAAACAAGCTTCTCACGCTCAAACATCCACGGACGGCTGCAATAATCCAGATACACAAAAAAAACTGTGCTGGTGCTCTCTGAAACATATCCACAAGAAAAATTAATGTTGAGTTGATAAATATTTTTAAAAAGGTGATTTCAATAAATCTGTTTCTTCAGTGATCTTTATTTTTATTTATGTACCCAAAAAGTATTGGATTGGGACTCTGTATCGAAAAACTCTGATCGGGACATCCCTAGTTATTTAAAAAAACAAACACACATTTTATAACTGTAAAATGTGAATATTTTGATACTTTTTTCACCACTTTAGCAATGAACAGACAAGAATAACAAGAAATATTTAATATTTCATGTTGAAATAGTTTTGATTAATAAGAATTAGTTTGAAGGTAATGTTATACAGCAGGATTGAACACTTAAACTAGTCAATTATGTTCAATTCAATTATGGGTCCTTTTTCTTAATTTGAGTTCAATAATTGCTATAAATGTAAATAATCATTGAAATGTAAT